>CM019920.1:8549527-8883594 GCA_009764595.1 Geothlypis trichas
GAAGAAGAAAGAAGAGAAGGAAGAAGAAGAAGGAAGAAGAAGAAGAAGAAGAAGAAGAAGAGAAGAAGCAGAAGAAGAGAAGACGAAGAAGAAGAAGGAAGGAAAAAGGAAGAGAGAAGAAGATAGAAGAAGAAGAAGAAAAAGAAGAAGAAGGCAGAAGAAGAAGAAGAAGAAGAAGAAGAGAAGAAGAGAAGAAAAAAGGACGAGAGAAAGAAGAAAGAAGAACAGAAGAAGAAGAAGAAGAAGAAGAAGAAGAGAAGAAGAAGAAGAAGAAGAAGAAGAAGAAGAAGAAGAAGAAAAAGAAGAAGAAGTCACTTCCATGAAGTTTTCAATAATGGGGCAAAAGGGTGGATTTTTCCCTCTGTTTCACATGGGGAAAATGGAGAAACAGAGCAATGAAAGGTCTGACTTGACAAAATATCACAGGATGGTCCCACCAGGGGTGTGTGGATCCCTCCTGACCCCTCCTCTGTGCTTCCCCACAGCCCAACCCCAGATCTGCAGGGGTTTCCTCATGCAAATCCTTCTCTTGGGCTGGCTGGGGACAGGTGACACTGCAGGGGTGGCCAGGGCAGTGGTGGAGCTGCCCTCGGGGTTTGTGGGACATGAATGAACTGGGTCTGCTGAGTCTTCTGCCTCCACAGCACAAACCAACCTCCTAAACCACTGGGAAACAATTTATTCCTGTTTTCTTTTCTTTTTGTGACAGCCTCACTCCAGGACCCCATTCCATGCTGGGCACTAAAGGTTCTCCCATGGCACAGCTCAGATCTCAGATCCTCCCTGGGGACTCCAGGTCCCTCTCCAGTGATCTGGATTTTGCAGGGACAGAAAGAGCTGGAGGCCAAATCCTGATTCAATGCCCATTATAATGAAAGAAATGAATGTATTTGATGCAATCCCTCAGCTGTGTCACCTTGGGCTCCAGCAGGGACAGCTGGAGCCCATCCTTCCACCCAGGCCTGCAAGATGCTGGTGGCTCCTGAGGGGTTATCCTGGGTTGGATAAAATCCAGCCCTGTGACATCAGAGAGGGCCCAGCAGAGGCTGTAGAACAGTGTGTCCCCACCACTCCCACCCTGGCCACTTGCTGGGACAAATCCCTGTCCCAGACCTCCTCAGGAACAGGAATTTCTGCAGGTATTTATCCTGCAAGCAGCCCAGAACTGGATTAAGATAAGGTGACGATGTGGAAATGCCTGTCAGGCCCACAAACCTGCAGGGCAAATTAAGCAATCATGTTCCCAGGACATACATAAAAATAAGTAAAAAACACTATTAATCCATAGCAACAAAAGGAGATGGCATGGCAACAGCAGCAACTGCAAAACAAAACAGCAACGAGAGGAGGGGAGAGGAGGGCACAGGAGGGGAGAGGGAAAATCAAGCCCTGTTCTGGCATTTTGGAGGTTTTTAAGGACCCCTAAAGGGTTTTTTTGGGGAGATGTTGCATCCCAAGTGGGGGAGGCAGAGCATGATCTGGGTCCCAGATCCTGAGGGCTGGCAGCAGAGCAGGGCAGGGAGCTGAGGATACCAAATCCAATTTGTTTTGGTGGTTTTTTTTTTCCTAAATTAAACCAAAACATCAACAGCAGCTCTTAATTACCTCACAAAGATGAGCTGCAGAGGAAAAAGAACCTTTTACTCCTTAGGGCTGAAGTTCTGTGGATTTGCTGGATGAAACAACCCAACCCAGGAGTCAGCACCTCCTCAGGGGCAGCTGCTTTGCTCTCATTCCCCAAAAAAATTGATGCTTCCAGCTCTCAGGAGGGCAACATCCCTCAAGGAAACCAAACTGGGCTAAAGTCAGCCTGCAAACACAGCTCCGTGGCTGTTTTGAACCCAGGCAGAGCTGTGGCTGCGTGGGAGGAGCGCGATGGAAATGAGCCCTAATGGGTGTTAATTTGGAGTGGGAAGTTTGTGAGTCAGGCAGGGGTGCAGGGGAGGAGTGGGCAGCAGCCGCGGTGCCAAGCAGAGCTGAGCTCCTGCTGCCTGCTCAGAGGGGTTTGTTTTGTGCTGGGAGCACCCCAGTGGGGCTGGGAGGGTTTGGAAGGAGAAAGGGAACTGCAGGGAGAAGGGATTATTGCATCCAGGCAGTTTGGCTTGATCAGAAGCCACGCTCAAGGGATGGCTGTTAAAAGGAGATTTTCCATGCTGTGAGAGCCAAAGCAAACACAGTGAAACTTAATTAAATGCCTGCCTGCTAAAATAATAATTTTCATATGAATTGTGGAAGGTGAAACACAATGAGAGATGGACCTGATAAAGGAACTATAATTCTCCAGGAGAAGCCACATGGGTGAAGAGCACAGTAAAGGGGGTTTGCTGGTGGGGAAGGTCCTTCTCTTTTCCCTGGTGCAGATCCAGGGCTGTGCCAGCTGCTGAAGCCCTCACAGACTGCCTGTCTCCATCCCCAAGCGTGGACACCAACCCAGTGCTGCTCCAGGAATGGTGCTGTCTGAATTCCCGACAGCAAGTGGAAATATTAATGCTTGTCTAGAGGAAAAGGTGAAAAAAACCCCCCTGTGAATGGCTGGGATTTTCATTCTGCTCTTGCTGGTGCTGGGGAGAGGGGAGGCACCTCCTCTGAGGGGGGAATAAGGAACTTCTGCATGCTGAGAACTTGCTCGGTGTGGCTTTGGACAGGGGAAAAAACCAGCTGGAAGAAAGCCCTCCCAAAAAAGGGGTGACTGGTAAAATCATCAGCATCCAGACAACCCAGGAGAATCATTTCAGGAGGTAAAGCTGGGTTAAAAAAAAAAAAGAAAAAAAAAAGAAAAAAAAAGAGGTCTTGAACCATGCACCTGTAGGATGGGGTGCCCCAGAACAGGAGTGAGTGCAATGTGTGCTCCTGCTCCCAGGTCTGCAAACTGCAGACACAAAAGCCAGACAGAGATTCCTGCTCAAAGTGTCTCTCTGAATGTTATTTCCATTTAGAAAGGGAAAAAAAAAGCTTAGGATGGAGGAATGGATTTAATCTATAAAGGGCTGGGAGTCTGCTGCCACTGCTGCTCCGAGCTCAGGGTGTTCAGCATCTCCAGGATCTCAGAAAGAAAAGGTTTCCATCCCTCCCTAGTCTGGGATAGGACTAATAAAATGCAGCAAAAAGGAGAGAATAAGAAGAAATTTGAAGTTTTTCCTCCATTTTTGGGGGTTGGCTTCATCCCAGCACTGCTGGCTCCAGCCAGTGCATTTGACTGCTTAGGTTTGACTCAGGGTTTGTGGGTTCAGTACTTTTATATACCTCAAACCCATAGGGGAAGGGTTAGGCCAAACCCCTGTTTTTTCATTAGTTTAATAAATGTGATCATCTCCAAAAAGTTCAGTTTTCTAACCTACTCCAAATGCAGATATTCCTTCCCTCTCAATAAAAAAAGCCAAACCCAGGGACAGAAAGACTGGATTTGGACCCAGCTTTATTTGGCATTGACTCCTGTAGATACACAGAACATTACTTCATGGCTGAAATTAGAGAAATAAACCCACTAATAAAATAAACTAATAACTTTTACCCCTCTTTGTCTTTCTCTGGGAATCAGGAATGGCTTAGCCTGTACAATAATTATACTGTAAGCACAGCAAAAAAAAAAAAGTTCTTGACTCTTGCCATTCCCAGCCCTTCCCACCAAAGGGGGAGAAAAAAACCCTCGGCAATAAATTAAAAACAGTTTTATTTACCTTGAACTACTCAGCCAAGAATGCACATTATTTAGGGACTGGAATAAAAAGCCATTCACTCTAGTTCAATTGGCCATTTAGTTCAATTTGTGTGTGTTACTGCAGGTAATTACTATGGTAATAATGTACTGTAATCTGTGCTGATTTGGAACTTGTCCTGTTTCTGTATTAATAATAAGTGCCATATATGTACTAATTACCAGTTTGTTACCATGGTTATTTGCGTAGATGCCGTGTTAATGATACCCTGGAAACATAAAGCAATCACATTTTTGAATTAAATCTTTGTGGCCTCTTTAGTGCTAAAAGCCCAATTCACATAAAATAATGATGAAGAAAATGAGCTCATCGGGGCTGCCTCGCCAGCCAGCTGATTAGCCGAGCTGCATAAATATATGGCTTTGCCATACTGAAAAATTAGAGCCTCCAAAACATTTTCCACGGTTGCTAAGTAACTCCCCAAAGATGACATCACTTACAGGAACACGCGCTGCCAGATCTGTCATGCACACGTATTTATAGAGCCCGGCCCCGCCAGAGGTGTCAGGGGCTGGCTGCCAGCCAGGGACAGGGGGCAAAAAATGGGCACATCCCTCCTTTCCCTCCTCAGACTCACCCACAGGCAGCCCTGGCTCCGTGCAGGCAATCCAGGGCTTTTATTTTTTGGGATTATTTAAAGCCAGGAGGGACCCGTGCGATCCCTGCTCGGCAATAATTTCACACTGCGAGGCCTGAGCTGGTTTGTGTCTTTTCTTTCTCTTCCAGTTGAGCTGAGCAGCACATTTTGGGGATGATTTGTTTGGGATGTGGACTGGAAGGGACGGGCTACTGCTGTTTCCCAGGCTGAGGGAATGCTCCTGTGTGTCACTGGCTGCTGGGCAGAACCCTCGAGGTTTTCCATGGGGTGATGACCCATGCTGTTATCCCTACAGCCTCCCATCCCACTTTTCCTGCTATTCCCACACTGCAGCCACCTCTCTGGCCATGCTGGATGCACATCACAATTAAAAATAGTTCCTTGGCAACAAACCCATTCCCTTTTCCCCGAGCTTGGAGTAAACAATGGGTCCTTCCTACCCTGAAATTAATGGCAATTCCTTAAGCAGATGACACTGGGAAAAGGGCTGGGGAAGCTGCAGCAGGGAGACTCTGTGACCCTGCAGACAGCCTGTGGGTCCCAGCCTGATTCCTGCTGCTGTGGGTGAAGCCTGGTGGCTCTGGAGCTGTTGCAGATCCTTTGGGAGCAGCAAGATCCAGAGCTGCAGGAGGGAGAGGGGTTTGGGCACCTTGGATCAGCTGCAGATTGGAGCTGGGGGTCTCCTCTCTCACTGGCAGGGTCTGTCAAGGAGAAAACAAGGAGGTGGGATGGAACACCCTGACGAGTGTTCTTGGGGGAAACCCCTGTCCTGGGAGGACAAACAGCCCCTGGAATCCTGGCCAAAAGCCCTGGGGAAATCACAACATCCACTGGTGAAATGTCCTGCCCCTCAGCAGGTCAGGGATGAGGCATCCACTGGAGGGTGTCCCAAGCTTTCACCCATTAAGGAAGCCCTGGCCCGGGGTTGTGGTTTTCCTCCCGTTCTCCTCTGTTTTCCTCCCGTTATCCTCTGTTTTCCTCCCTCTGCTTTGGCCCGAGGCCATTCCAGCGTTTCCCTCTCTGCTCCTGCAGAGCCCAGTCCCACAGCGGATGCCATGTCACTTGAAAAGCTACTTAGTGCTCTTTATTATCTGGTCATTATTTTTCCACTGAAGCCTGAGATAAGCAAAGCATAAATCAAACCAGAACAGGAGCCACTTGGAGCAGGTAAAGCATGGAAAAGATTTTAATCAGCGATTCTGGGCAAGAGAAGCAAAAAGAGGGAGAGGAAGGGAGGAAAGCGGGAGGGAAGAGGGGGGAGAGAAACAAAGAAAGGGAAAGAAACACCACTTGTTGTTTGTGGGATGAAGACAAATGTTTCCAAAGCCACATTTTCCACATGGCGCCCAGTAAAAGCTCTTGGTTTGATTATTAATCACAGGGCAGCCTCCATCCATCACTCCATCCCTCCAGAGCTGTTTGATGTGCCACCCTCCCTTCCCACAGCCCCCGCACTGGGCAGCTGTGACAGGGGACAGCAAAGCCCGGGAACTTCTTCCAGTAAAGAAAATGCCATTAAATGTGCAATTTTCCAAATAAATAGAGGAGGAAATAAATAAGAGAGCATCAGGGAAGCTGCTGCCGTGCCGGTTGGATCCCTCTGCCTCTCGAGACTTCTGGAGAGCTGCTGACACTGGGAGCGTCTTCTGAAATGGATGGACTTTGCCGCTTGCCTCATACATCTGTTTAATGACCTCTCCTCGCAGGCACTTGACACGTGATTTATGGGATATAAATTTTACCTCTTCGCTGCTCCGGGTGTCGCAATCCCCGCGTTCCGCAAGGTGAGAGCACCTCGCCCCGCCGGGATGGCTCCCTCAGCTTCCTGCTCCAGCAACTTTCTTCCTCAGGCCCTTCCTTTAAAAACCAAAAATAAAAATAATAATAACAAAAAACCCCAACCCCAACCCCCCAAAAACCCAACCCCTGACAGATCTTAAAAAAAAAAAGAAAAAAAAATTGTTTTTTCCTCTCTGAAAGAAAACTGCTGCTGACACAGCGTTCAAGGCTGGCGGTGCTTTTCAGAAAAAGCAAACAGCAGCATCCCGGCCGATTTCCTGCAAATAACAACAATAATAAATACGTATATAAATAAATAAGTCCTTAATTCTTTTACTGGCATCTGTAGCCTCTAATTCATAAATTCATCAGGACTTTCCCAGGATGTCAGTTTTGGCAAATGAGCCCTGAGTTGCCTCATGCTAATGGAGCGGTGGGCTGCCTGACCTCAGGAAATAGAGAGGCCAAACATGAAAAAACAGAGCCGGGTTCAAGGCTGGGGCTGTGAACCCCAGATTTGAGGGTGAGGTCGGCGAAGGGTCAGGGAAGCATTGTGTGCAGCGCGAGGGAGAAACGCTGGTTTCTATTTAAAGCCTTTCATGCGGCTGCCAGAGCGCTCTGGGCATTGTGTGCGGGAGCAGCCCGGCGATTGAGAAATGCGCCTTGGAGATGCTGACTGCAGGAATGGGGAAAAGATTGGAAACAGCCACGCTCACGTGTTGCCAAAGCCTCCCCTACCTTGGGAAGAAAGGGAGGGCGAGATCCGCCTGGCTCTTTTCAGCGGCTAACGCAGATGGATTTGCCTTGGCGTTTAAGGGTGATGGATGTGCCAGGTACTATTCATTAGGAGTGATTTGTTGGGGCCAGCCTAGCTCGCCTGCCCATTAGGACGCATTTACTTCGCAGGTTAGTAATGATGGGTGCGCTTAATAGTTCCTAAGTATGGGAGGGCATTAAAAAGCCCTGCAAGAGAAGGTTATCGATATTTACAGCTTCAATTTGCTGGGGGAGGAAACCAGTGCGTGTGCCTGGAAGGGGTGTCTGCCCCAGTTCCTACTCCTAGAGGTGGGTATTGGTATGGAGAAGGTTGGAGCAAGGGGGAATAGCTCTGGATCCAGTTGTGCTATGCCCCCAGTTCACCTGAGTGGTGTGGCAGTGGCTGATTTTTGGCTCTCTCTGAGGGAAGCTGAGGCCCAAACCCAAATTTGAGCACACAGACCCAATGATAGCCCCAGGAGGATCAGAGCCCTGTTGGGTTTGCCTGTCCAGCATCACCATGGGCCATGATCAGAGGAGCAGGAGGTCATTGACTGAGGGATGATTATGGTTATTACATCCCTATTCCCTTCCCTTTCCCTCCCCCCAGCTTGGAGCAGGCTCAGCTCAGAGTGAGACCCTGCTAACAGCCCTCAGCCATTTAGCTAAGCCCCGATTTTTCATTAAAATAGCACATATGGCTATCAAGCATCACAAGGTCACGGGGCTGCATTGTCTCAGCTTAATATGATGCCATTAAGGCTGGACCATCACGTCTCCCATACAGCAGGTTCAGCAGCACAAGATCAAGCATTGGGCAAGACTGCAATTTCCTCCTGTCCTCCTGCTATGATCTTATCAAAGCCTGACTGATCTCCATGTACCAAATCGTGCTGGAGAGCATTAAATATCGAGAGAGGCTCCGTTTGCAGCAGCCCGTGGGGAGGGTGGGTCACACCCCGCTCCCTTTGTGTCACACCATCCCTCTCCTGCCTCGAGCAGCCAGGCTGAGAAATCTCTGTGAGTTCCTATTTTATCTTTACCATTGGTGGTGGGTTTTATTTTGAAGCCTGACCTCTAATCAAGCCCACATTGGTGTAATTTTGCTGCCCTCATAGCCACAGTGCTGGCCTGAGACCCTTGGCATGGTGGCCATTCCTGCTCTCTGCAACCTTCATCACCCCTTTTATTTGTCTCTCAAATAATCAGACAAGAATAATTCATTTCTTCCAGCTTTTATCTTCCTGTCTGAGCTACAAGTGCCTGCATGGAGTCCCTTTATTTCACCATGCAGAGTTCCTGGCCCAGCACGGCCCTGTTCTCTCTACTCAACGAGATGCAGGAAGGCTGGAGAACAATTATGGAGCAGAAGCAGGGTTGGAAAAGGCAAGATTGGGAGCTGCCTGGTGGCTTTATTGAGCCATGCAAAGAGGTGGCACTCACTGAGACCCTGGCACAGGTGTGTACGTGTGCCCAGCTGGGAGGTTTTGTGCAGAGATGAAAGCATGTAAATAAAGGCAGGGTTGTGTGAGCCCTGCCAAGGAGGAAACATCTCACAAGATCTCCACCAGAAGGGTTTGCAGAGCAAACATAAGTGTTGTTTCATCTCAGAGGATGCCAGGCCCCCCTGAGAGGGGGGAAGGACCCCATGACAGGGACATGGTGGCTTTTTTGATGAGCACACAGGGCTGTGCTGGGTCAGTGAGGGTGGACAGGGACCAGAGTGTGGCATTGGGAAGGGGCTTCCTTGCAAAACAGACTCACCAACTCCCCAAAAATGGAGAGAAATGCGAACCCCAAGCTCTTCTGCCACCATTTGAGCCAGAAGAGCTTAAAATATAATGAGCTAATTGAGCAATGGAGGCCATCTCCCCACAGCTATGTGTCAGCTCCTATTAAATCTGCTCCAGAACATTCACTGAGAGTGAACATTCACAGACCCTCGCTGGAGGTATTGATCATTTATTTTCCAGGCCCTGTGCTGCCCCTTCCCTTGGGCAGGCAGGGATGGGGGCTGAGGGTGGCTTCCCCCACAGACAGCCCGTCAGCTGCAATTGTTTTCTAGTGAAAATAGATGTTCACTATTGATCCCTCTCCCTCCGCGGAGTCCGGGGGCCTTCTCCTTAGTTACTCTAATAAAACACAACTAATTAAATTTGTGCCTTGCTTTTTCAATATTGCATTATCCTAATTACTAATTAAGGGGGACCGCGTGTAAGGGGGAGGCATTATTCCCTGCAAAAGATCCCCCTAATGGCCTAAATGACATCTCGGGGAAGGAGGAAATCTTTCAGCAAAGGCCAAGACTGAGGCTTGGGAAAGGATCCCTGGGGGCAACTTAACGAGGAGAGGCTCTTTAACCCTTCAGCTGCTGCCCTGGAATTTGCTGAATCACGGGAAAACAGCAGTGCAAAGCTGTCCTGCACGTGGCAGGCAGGGAAAAGGGGAAAATTGGGGTGGAATTGAAAGGAATGGGGGGATCTCTGTGTGGAAAACACATCAGGGGAAGAGTTGAGGGAGAGGCTTTTCAGGAGGAGTGTGTTGCCCACTCCCACATTGTGGTGGTGTTCACAGGGGTCTGAGGATGAGGGGAGAGATGAGGATCTGACTGATGTTTCAGAAGGCTGATTTATTATTTTATGATATATATTACATTAAAACTATATTAAAAGAATAGAAGAAAGGATTGCATCAGCAGGCTGGCTAAGAATAGAAAAAGAATGAATGATAACAAAGGTTTGTGGTTTGGACAGAGAGTCCAAGCCAGCTCACTGTGATTGGCCATTAATTAGAAACAGCCACATGAGACCAATCACAGATGCACCTGATGCTTTCTACAGCAGCAGATAATAATTGTTTACATTGTGTTCCTGAGGCTTCTCGGCTTCTCAGGAGGAAAAACCCTAAGGAAAGGATTTTTCATAAAAGATCTCTGTGACACTGCATGTCCTCCCACACGTCTTGGACTCTCTGGCCAGTCTGGGGACATACCAGAGCTGGGCCTTGGCAGGGAGGAACGAGGCCCTTCAAGCCTGTTCTCGACATCCTGCCCTCGTCAGGGCTGTGCCAGAAGGGCTTTGTTCTGTTCCAAGTGGAATTAAACACACAGAATCACAGAGGGCATTCTCTGGGGCACTGCTGGCAGCGGGACAATCTCACTGCTCTGCACTTCAGGAGCTCCCAGGGGCTCCAGGTGATGCAGCACTGGGAATTGTGCTGAGCAGGGGACACTGTCACAGACATCTTTTATGAAAAATCCTTTCCTTAGGGTTTTTCCTCCTGAGGAGCCGAGAAGCCTCAGGAACAAAATGTAAACATTGATTATCTGCTGCTGTGGAATGCAACAGCTGCATCTGGGATTAGCCCATGCTGGTTGTTTCTAATTGATGGCCAATCACAGTCAGCTGGCTTGGACTCTCTATCCAAGCCACAAACCTTTGTTATCATTCCTTTCTATTCCTTGCTAGCCTTCTGATTAAATCCTTTCTTCTACTCTTTTAGTATAGTTTTAATGTAATATATATCATAAAATAATAAATCAGCCTTCTGAAACATGGAGTCAGATCCTCGTTTCTTCCCTCATCCAAGAACCCCTGTGCTCATTGTCACAGGACACCAGATTAAAGCCAGGTTTAAACCAGACTGCTGGCAGAGCAGACTAAGCTGGTCTATGCACAAAGATCTTTGAATAAATCCCAAACTTCCTTTAACACTCCCTGGGGACTGAAGCCTGTCCTGGGCTCGCTGACCCCCTCCCAGCTGGAGTTCACCAATATTTTAATTTCATTTTCCACGTGAGTCGTGGCTGTTCTGGCTCTGTAAGTCCCCAGTTCATTTCTCACATGGATGTTTTTAGAAACACACTTTTCCCTGCTTAAATACATGACTTGGAAGTGTGAGCTGAGATTTATGCTGAAAGGAATTGGGGAAGACTAGCAAATAGTTATTTGTGGGAGGAAAAAATAATATTTTGTGCATTGTAGAGAATTCCACAATGCTGGGACTCAGGAAAAGCAGCACAGCCACAGATTTTGGCATTTACTGGAGATTCCCAGGGCAGTAATGACCCTTCCTCACCTTTGGGATGAAGCTTTCAGGTCTCCACTGAGGAGGAGCCACCAGCATCTGACATCTGGGGAAACTGAAGCATCAAAACAGAGACTGTCACAGGATGAGCACCTTCCAAACCCTCCCATTTCCCTTTCCATGGTGGTTTGTGTGTTGCTTTATGCAGCACTGCTACAGACAGAAATTGGCCAAGGAATCATTAATGGAAATTTCAGAAGACTCCAAACAATATCAATGTCTACGATTTGGCATCCTGTTGGTTTGCATTCTGCCCACAAATGAAACTGATCACGGCTCTATTTTGGCTTATTTTATCTCTCTCTTCCTCAGAGTGATTGAAATCTTAATAATCAAGGATAATATCCACGCCAAAGTTTTAAGCAATAAACATATAAACAGAATGAAGAGAAGCAGAATGCTCACGTCTCTCAACAGTGCAAATGGTTCAGTTTTATTTTGCTGTAGCAGATGTTAAGTTTCCAATAATAAAATAAAATAAAAAATCTAAGGGAGACATTTAGCAAAGTATAGCTTTACACTCCAGAGTTATCACTCCAATTTCAACTGGGACCATAAAGTTTTATGAGCTATTAAATTGCCCTAAACCTCCTTTAACACACCAGCTCTAATGCTGGAGATTAACCATTTAGAAAAAGGAGGTTACCTTGGCTGGGATCGGGCGTTTTCCTGCACTCTGGTTCAGTCAATAACACTTTGCTGTGGCAGAGCCATTTGCTGCCTGTGTGGTTGGTAATTAGCCCCCATGCCCTGCAGGTAATGCAGCTGCAGGAGCTGCCATCCCTCCCACAGCACCAGGAGCATCCACAGCACTGGGATGGATGCTCAGAGAGCAGAGGGAGCAGCTCAGCTCCCTCAGCTGTTCTGCTTCTCCCCATCCCTTCACCCGTTCTGTAGGGATGCTTAGGGTTTCTTCTCCCTCCATTTCACAGAATTCCAGGCTGGCCTGGAACACTTCCAGGGATCCAGGGGCAGCCACAGCTGCTCTGGGCACCCTGTCAGGGCCTCAGCACCCTCACAGGGAAGAATTCCTTCCCAATATCCCACCTAACCCTGCCTTGCTTGTCAAAATCTCTCTCCAGGCTTCCTGTAAGCCCCTCTAGGTACAGGAAGGTGCTTCACGAAGCCTTCTCCTCTCCAGGCTGAACAATCTCCAGCTTCCTTTTTGTTTGGGTGACAAATCCCTCTGCACGTGTCCTTTGCCTGTGTTTTATCACCTTGCAGAAGAGATCTTTGATTCTGGCTTCAGTGCCCTGGATGCTGGAGCTGCCTGAAGTGAAGCTCCGTGCCCCAGGAAAAGGTGAAGTGTCAGCTCCAGTGGCACTTGCAGAGCTCTCTGCAGAGAGGGGACGTGAAAACACTCCAGCCACATCCACAGAGTGTCACAGCACCTTCCAGAAGCCCAGGGTTGTTTGACTGATTTTTAGACAGGCACAAACCCAGGAGCAGAGGTGGCCTGGATCCATGGGATGACCCTCAGCCTGTCCAAGGGGACCTGTGGGGCTTTGCCACCTGCAATGTGCCAACTTCACCCCCTCTGGGCACTAAATCTCTGGTCAGGTCATCATTTTGCCTGTAAGGTAATGCAGCTGCCTGGCCACATCTGGGAACATCTGTCCTGAGAGACCTGGGGCTGTCTCATGTTGATGGTTTGCAGGGATCTGGCGTTCCTCCTGCAATTTCTGCTCTAGCTCCTCTTCTGCCATAAGCTCTGGAAAGCCTCTCCTGCCTGGCTGGCCTGGAGCCCTGCTGAGGGCTGGGGTGCAGGAGAGGGCCCTGACATGAAATCAGAGAATCCCAGAAACCACAGAATGCTTCGGGTTGGAAGGAACCTTAAAGATCATCGAGTTCCAACTCATTTCCACCTTTCCCTGGTATTCCCTTGGACTTTTTGGGGGAAGCCAGCAGCAGGAAAGGTCGGAGCTGCTCCCCAGGCATGAACAGGGACCACAGAGGGCAGGGAAGAGAGAGGCTGGACCATCATGGCTTGGGGTCAACGTGCACAGAGCCAGGGGACGGAGAGGCGCTGGGAGAGGGCGGCTCCTTCCCGGGAGGAGTTTGGAAAGAAAGGGTAACCCCTGCTCTATTTTTGAAAGAAAAGTCTCAGAGGCCTTCTCCTGCATCCTGCACAGGCCACTGCCAGGGATCTGCAGCAGCACGGGGAGGCTTGGCAGCCCTCAGGGGTGGGAAATGCCTCCTCCCAAAAGCCCGATTCCCATTTCCCCTGAGATAAGATCTGGTTTTTTCACCCTAAATTTTTTGAAGGCATTTCCTATTTGGAGCCTTTATGGATGGTTTTCCCTGGCTGAGGGCTGAGCAGTCACCTCCCCAAGCCAGGCAGGGTGGCTTCCCCACACCCACACTGTCCTTAAGAACCTTGGGGAGATGCTTCAAAGCCTCTTGGTACCTGTGAGAGGAACAAGCCAGGCCCCATCATCAGTCTCCTACACCACAGCACAGCCCACATCCCAGGTGGGGCTCCTCTGGAGAGCCTTTGCTCTCTTCCCAGCCATCTGCTGTGGTTAGAATCCTACCTGGGACTTAAATTCATGTACAAGTTGGTGCAACAGCCCAGCCTGTTCTGGGGAGCAGGAGGAGGTTGAGAAGGATCAAAGGTTTCCCACTTTGATCCTTCCTGGCACTTTGAGAACATGGCTCACCAGGTCTGTGCACACTGCAGCCTTTCTCTTCTTGATTAAAAAGATGCATTTTGCTGTCCAAGGAGCCTCAGACATCAGCAGAAACTGCATTAAGAACAGCAGAGTTTTCCCTCTGAGTTCTCTTTAACTGCATTATTGTGCCATGAAGTTAAACATTACATAGGAACATAAATGGGGTTGGACTCGATAATCCTAAAGGTCTGTTCCAACCTAAATGATTCTGTGATTCAATCCAGCAAGCCCCAGGCTTCAGAAAGGCTCTGACTAAGCCAATCTTCAGCAGTACAGATGTGTCCCATGTCCTGTGTGACAGAAAAACAAGGTTTAACTGATGTAAGCTTGGAGAATAACAGGGCAGTCCATCTAAAATTAGCTGGAGGTTGAAACTTTTCAAGCCATTCCTTCTCCTGCAACTGGGGAAGAAATCCCTCAGCTGCAGCACCCTGCTCTGCTGTGGATATTTCTGTTGAGCAACGTCTGAGGCTGAGTCACAGAGATTTCCTAACACCTCTTCCCTGCCTGCACTCCCCAGACAGCAAACACCAGCTCTGGGAGACACAAACCCACTGTTCTCACTCATCCCAGCTGGGGCTGGCCAGCCTGGAGCCACGTGGAGATCCAGTGGTTCCCTTCCCGAGAGCTGAGAGCTTCTCTCTGCCATTTTAATGGGATATGGGCACCCTATGGGATGAGGGACACCCTAAAAATTCTGCATGTGCTAATAGAGCTCTTGAGCTCTCTGTTTTCTTCTTCCCAAGCCCCCTCTGTTGGGTTGAGGCAGCCCTGGTAGAGCAGCCCCATTCTTTAGTGGTTCCTACAAGAGGAATTTCCTGGGAAGCAGGTCCCAGCTGGAGCAGGGAATGGTCTCATGTGGCAGCCACAATGTCCCAGCTTGCTCTGCTGGGGTGTCCCCACACGTGTATTGTCCCCACTCTTGGTCAGAGGGAGCAGCAGACCCAACACCCCACCAGGTGCTTTGTTATGAAGCCTTCATGGTTAAATTAATGGCAGGAAATGCAAGGTCCTGTCCAAACCAGAGGCTGGGCAGCATTTCCACCCTGTTCACCTGCCTCCTGCAGCTCCTCTGCTCTGCTCCTGCTGTATGTGGATGGAGAATGCAAATAGCATGGTGAGAGATGTGACCTTTTGGCTGAATGTCACCAAGTCCTGCAGCACTGGGAGTGTTTGCACTCAGCAGTTAGCTTTAGCCTCTCCAGTTATTTATACAGATCCCTAAAACTCCATGGGAGTGAGTCAAAGATGGCTTTGACCTTGGTTGTGCTGGTGGTTTAATGGGCTGCAGCCCTTAAATGTTGTGTTTCTACCAGCAGTGTTGGCCTCTCAATTTAGCAACCCCTAACATGGACCTGGGTCTGCCACTGCCATGAAAATGCCATTGTGGAAGGGTTGGGAGAACCAGCCACAGGCTGGAATGGAGCCCTCCAAACCCCTGGAGTGATGTTTGGTGTTGGAAACCTAAGAGATTGAAAACCCTGAGATTGAAATTCCTGAGGGATGTTTTAATAATTGTGGAATTACCGAGTCACAGACTGGTTTAGGTTGGGAGGGACCTTAAAGTTTATCCAGTTCCACCTTCCACTATCCCAGGGTGCTCCAAGCTGGCCTTGGACACTCCCAGGATGGAGCAGCCACAAATTCTCTGGGCACCCTGTGCCAGGGCCTGCCCACCCTCACAGGGAACAATTCCTTCCAATATCCCATCTAACCCCACTTCCTTTCAATTCAAAGGCATTATTTTCCAGTTTAAAGCCATTAATTGATGAATCAACTTCCAAGGCAGCCCACAGCATCCCTGTGAGTGTGTGAGGAACTGGGAATGACCACACCATGTGCTGCCAGGGTTCCTCCAGAGTGCAAACATTGCAAACCAAGCCCCAAATGGAGCTTTGATGGTGCTGCAGAAACCCCTGTGCACACTGCAGGAACCTCAGTGCTCCCTCAGCCCTCACCTCCCTGGGAGGGGGTTCCCAGGCTGAGTTGGTCACAAACTTTCTCCTGTATGGATTTCATGCTGTTTGAGGAACAATCTGCTGTCTGGAGCTCCCTCCTGCCTGGCTGTTGAGCTGCCTCTCTCCAATACCAACGTGTGGCTTTTTCTGCTCCTCTGCTCTGGCTGGAGCTCTGCTGAGCCTCATCCCAGCAGACAGGCTGGCACTGGCTGCCTCCAGACCATGTCCAAATCCATCTCTGCTGCTCTGCAAGCAGCTGAGCCATGAGCACAGAGACTCCCAGCCCTGGGAGGGGGTCTGGGCTGAGCTTTGGAAGGGCAGGGATGGAGCAGGGAGGGGTCTGAGAGGGGGTCCAGCAGCTCAGCCATCCTGAGTGTCTCTGTCCATGCTGTCAGGGTCCATCCTGCCACTGTCACTTTGACATCCAAACCCTTTCCTCCTCCTTTTCATCCCTTATTTTACATGCCACAGCCATCCTGTCGCCTGCCTCTCAGCGATGTTGCTCAGAAAAATTAGGGCAACTGCTGCACTGGGTTTTTATTAGTATTGCCAAACTCTTTCAGCATTTTTAGAAAGGGCTTGAAAAGGAGCCAAGTCGTTTCTCCTTCTCCTGTTTCTTTTCCTCCACCTCCTCCCTCACCACCACCCCCCTCCCCTCCTCTGTCTGCGGATGCTTTGGGATGAATTAATTCAGACGTGCGGTTTTGAATGTTTTTGGCTCCTGGTTATCGAGCCATTCAGCAGTTCTGGGAGCCTCCCCCATGGGCTGTTATTGAAGCAGACAGAGAGGGGCGGAGGAGATGGCAGCGCCCTGATTTGTTGGCTCTGTTCGTTCTGCTCCTGCGAGCTGTCCATGGGCTCAGGTTTCCCCATCCCGCCTGACACATCCAGAGCGCTCCTCCCAGAGCCAAACCCCGCTGGGCATCGCTGCCAGTGACACCTGGAGGAATTGTCCCATGCTGGGAAGGTTGGGATGAGGTGGGCATTTAAGGGCCCATCCAGCCCAAAGCATTCTGTGAGCTCAGACACAAAAATGGACAAGTGGAAACAAAAATGGAAAAGTGGAAACAAAAATGAGATGTTTGTCAAGCCGTCCATGGGCTCAGGTTTCCCCATCCCGCCTGACACATCCAGAATGCTCATCCAGGAGCCAAACCCCGCTCAGCACCTCTGCTACTGCCACCTTGGAGTGCCTGCTCCAAGAAAGGTATCCCATGATGGGAAGGTTGGGATGAGATGGGCCTTTAAGGTCCCATCCAGCCCAAAGCATTCTGTGAGCTGAGAAACAAAAATGGAAAAGTGGAAACAAAAATGGAAAAGTGGAAACAAAAATGGAAAAGTGGAAACAAAAATGGAAAAGTGGAAACAAAAATGGAAATGTGGAAACAAAAATGAGATATTTGTCGAGCCGTCCATGGGCTCAGGTTTCCCCATCCCAGCTGACACATCCAGAATGCTCCTCCAGGAGCCAAACCCTGCTCAGCACCTCTGCTGCTGCCACCTTGGAGTGCCTGCTCCAAGGAAGGTGTCCCATGCTGGGAAGGTTGGGATGAGGTGGTCTTTAAGGTCCCATCCAGCCCAAAGCATTCTGTGATCTCAGAAGCAAAAATGGAAATGTGGAAACAAAAACGGAGAAGTGGAAACAAAAATTAAATAGTGGAAACAAAAATGAGATGTTTGTCCCTGTTTTGCCTTCGCCTGCCCCACTCCCCTGTCCCCAAGCCAGGCTCTGGCACCACTGTCAAGTGTCCCCAAAAGGTATTTTTAGCCCCAAGGGGAGGCAGAGCTAACTCAGCAATGAGCATGTGGAGAATACCTTCTGTCTGATCCTTGGGCTGGATTTGATTTCTCCTCCTTGTGCCCCAAACCCCTGGTCCAAGGGCAGCCCTGCTGCTCCCCCAGCCCCATGGTGACCCCCATGCCAGGGCAGGGTTGGTGGGCACTGAGCCATGGGCACAGCCCAGCTCACCTCTGCTAAAGGATGGATGAGCCCTGGAGCCTCCCAGAATACAGAAAGAAGCAGAAATAACCACAAAATCCTCCTGAAAAGCACTTCCTACCTGTGCCACTCTGGAGGGGAGCACTGAGACTCCTTAATCACAGGGAGGATGGTTAGAATTCATTCTTTTCTCAGCTTTCTAGTAAAATTTTAAAAACCCACCTGAAAATCTCATTATTCCCTGTCAAGGCTTTCTTTGAGTATTCTTCTGCTCTGATTTCATACTGGGCTAATACCTAAGAAAAATATTATCTCTCTGCTTGGCTTCCTGCCACCCCAGCCGTGTTTGGTTTGAACTGGTGGACAAACCCACTCCAGTTTATTTATGTAGTTGCTCAAGCCACCCCTCCAGAACTCCCCTTGCTCTGAACTCAAGGCCCAAGTACAGTAGGGCCCACTGGAAATCCCTGGAAATGGCTTTAAAGCATCCCTATATGCAAGGCATGGCTCTGCACCAGGCAGAGCTCTCATCCTGGAGCTCTGCTCAGGCACTTGTGCTTTAAACAACAGGGGGAAAAGTGCAAAACCCTGATTTATGCCATTCAGAGTGTGGCATTGGGATTATTCACATTCATTGGGAATTGCTAGGAAGTCTTTGGGTGCAGAAATTCCTGTTTTTCTCCTGTTTTATCACCTTTACTCAGAAGGTACCAGGTTGAAATGCCAGAGGTGCAAACACAGACATCGAGGGGCTGCAGTGGGTTTTGGAGCCTTTGCTTTTGTGGAATCACAGAACAGTTTGGGTGGGAAAGGACCTCAAAGCTCATCTCATTTCCACTATCCCAGGGTGTTCCAAGCTGCATCCAAGCTGGCCTTGGACACTTCCAGAGATCCAGGAGCAGCCACAGCTGCTCTGGGCAGCCTGTGCAGGGCCTCCCCACCCTCACAGGGAAGAATTTCTTCCCTATATCCCATCCATCCCTGCCCTCAGACAGTTTGAAGCCTTCCTTCAAACTTCCTCCTTGTCCTGTCACTCCAGGCTCTTGTCCAAAGTCCCCCTTTACCTCTCCTGGAGCCCCTTTAAGCACTGGAAGGTGCTCTGAAGTGTCCCCAGGGCCTTCCCTTCTCCAGGCTGTTTTAGCAATATAAGCTCAGAGGCAGAGAGGTTTTGAAGACCTAACTCCCACTTTTATAACTAAAAATCCTCCTGAGATTTGCCACCAGAGCCCTACTGGGCTGGTGCTGGGGCTGGACTGGGAGGTGACCACACCAACAAACCCTGCAAAGAATTTTTTCCATTTATCTCTTTGGGAAAGGGTTAACACCCCTAAAATAGAGACTTTTGACCTCTGTCTATGCTGGTTGGACTTGAAGACCTTAGAGATCCTTTCCACCTTTATGGATTCTATGATTCTGAAGCACACCCAGTGTGGGTGTGAGCTCTTGTCCCCATCACTGTCCCCAAAGCACACAGGGAGTGCTCACCCCTGTACCTGCAGCTGGAATCACTCCAGGCCATGGGTAAGGGATCAGCATTACTCTATTTTGGGCTTTTTTTTTGGCCAAGGTTTCTGCCTGGACTGTCCACAGCCGAGCTGAGTCTGGCAGTGCCACAGTCATTCCTGGCAAAGCTCTGGCTGCTGTCCCAGGACAAGATGAGAAAGTTGACCCCAGGTAACCAAGGCTGTGGATTTACAGCAGCTGCTCCCTGCCCCTGGCTTGAGCACACATTTACCACATGGAGGGTGCCAAGAGCTCCCTGATCCATCCTGTGGGGTTGGGGATGAGCTGCCAGCAGGGAGGAGCAGGGACACAGACAGTGCTGAGCAAATCTCCCAACCCCACAGCTCAGGCAGGGCTTGCACAGGGAATTATCATGAAATGCTGCACAGAGAGCTCTGCTGGCAAATTCCCTCGGCTGTCAGGGCTGCAGTAGCTGGGCTGGAGGATGCTTTAATGCACTCATCTCACACAGAGCACTTGATGCCTCTTCTCCATTCGAGAGGGGAAGAATAGAGAGGAATGTGGGAGGGCAGCAGAGTGGTGCTGCCGCATTGAGTGTCTGAGGTGGGCAGCAAGCACTCTGCGAGCAGCCTTCCTCCAGCTGGGCTCCTCTTTTGCAATTCCAGTGTCTTGTTTGTCAGTAAATTATATTGACAGAGTCTTTCAAAACACTTTAGGCTTGTTTACAACATCGAGCAAGAACATTTTGTCTCATGTCCTTTCCATTCTTGAAGACAATCCTCTCGTCCATCCATCGCCCCGCTCCCCTGTGCTGCTCCAGAAGCTGCTCCCTGGCTCTCTGCAAACCTGATGGGCTGGAAAAGAACCTTCATATCTACTTGATGGGATGCTCTTTCCTGTCTAATTGCTAATTAGGTTTTCCAATCAGGGGCTGAGCAGTTTTTCCATGGCACAAACCTCCCTGTTCACTCTTGTGTGTTGTCGTTACACGTGGAGTTGGTTGTGAAGTGCTGGAAGCCAACGTGACACAAACCTGCAATGAGAATTGGGCACATCTGGGACCTGCTCCAGCATCCAATGGCATCATCTGAGCTGGAAGTACAGGACACCTCCTACCATGTTGGCTCTGCTGTTTTCTCTTCAATCACAGGACCAAATCCATCCCTCTCCTCTCCATCCCTCCTGCTTTCTGCAGCTTTTTGCAATGGTGTGGCTCATCTGGATGTCTAGTTGTCCATTTTCCCCTGCACATCATCCTAAGACCATTGGGAAGACAATTCTTTTGCTGTCCACCCACAAGCCATGACCAGTTTAAAACCTTTTTAAAGTCTCCTTCAGCCTTGCAGGCAGAGGTTTTTGAAACACTTGAGGGAAATGAACTAAAAGATTTGAACTCTCCAGGCAGACAAATCCCCTCTGCAAAAGCAGCTGCTCCTGGAGCTGGCAAGGCAAGAGCTGGCAAAGCCTGGCAGCCCTGCCCCTGCCAGCTTTAATGCTGCCAGTTTGGGGGGAGAGCAGGGAACAGCACGATCCTGGGAGCAGAGGGACCATTGGATTGTCTGGCAATCCTTGTGCAGGGTGTGCTCAGCCCACACTGCCCTGCTCCCTCTGCCTGTGCCCTGTTCCAGCCAGAATAAAGCCTGGACACGTTTGACTACCCAAGCCACAATAATCCCCTCTTTTTGCACTTACCTAAGGAGGCCACAGTGCCCAATTATTTTAGAGTCTGCTGTTTAACGTGCTCTCAGCCTTGATTAAGACTTTTCATCTTCCAGGCAGAGATCAAAGTGAAACCTTGAGTTTTGCAGTGCTGCACCATGGGTCGGGGCTGGTCTTGCTGCTTCCTTGTGATTATGGAGCTGTCTGGATGGCAGAGCAGCAGGGAGGGAGTGCCATGTCCCAGTGGGCAGAGGAGCAGGATTAAAGACATTTCATCAGCCTCCATCCTCCTTTTTTCTGTCCTTCCCACCTCCTTCCTTCCTACCCCGCTCTGCCTGGATGGATGAGCAGGTCCACTAATCCTGTTAACATTGAGCAGCATTTCCAGGAGGGGATATATTTATTGAGCTCGGGAATAAAGCACTGAACAGTGCTTTGGCTTTCTAATCCTGGCCTTTGGCATGGCTTTTAGCCACTTGGTGCAATCAGGAGCCTTATACCAAAATCAGTAAAGCAATGGAGGTCTTGGCAAGGTGGAGTTCTGGCCTTGGTCTGGTTTTTCCCACCCATGGAGGTCCCATGTTCCTCCCTGGAGCAATCACAGAAGCATTCTCCCAAATATGTCCCTTACAGAGAGGGATTCACCTGGAGGGACAGCTCAGAACCATTTCCAAGATTATTTATGGCCGGGTCCCCATTAATTTCTCTGCAGGGCTAATCAGCCATAACGCTGCTGGGAGACTGAGTTAAATACAATGAGAGGAGGGAAAACGGGGTGTGAGGCTCCAGGAGGCTCCCCCACACACAGCATCTGGCTGATGAGAGAGCCTGTCAGGAGCTGCCTGCGTGCTGGATGCTCCCTGCCACGATAACTGCTCCGAGTGGATGAGCTCTCTGTCAACAACTCAATAATCCTCACTGCAGTGTCAGCCAACACTCCTGCAACCAAGGGCTGATAACGAGGGGGTTAGAGCAGGAAAATGGGCTGTTTTGTCAGCACAACGCTCTTGTCATCAAAAAGATTCTGCAAAAGCCTGCTGGCTCCTTTGGAGCTCACCCCGATGATTCGCCAGCCCCGTTTGTCCCACGGCCTTTCTGCAGAAGCAGCAGCAGTGACAGGAGCCCCTGCAGGAAGCAGATGTGGATGAACCTCCTCCAAACTCAAGGAGTTTGCCTGGTTTTCATCCAGAAGCTTTTCTATCTCTTCCCCTGTTTTTTAAACTCTTGCGTGTGTACAACTTCAAATTCTTCCTTGTGAGCTCAGGAATTCTGCTGCAGTGAGGAGTCCTGCAGCTGAGTGGAGGAGCCTCCTGTCTTGCCCTCAGGATTAGTGGGAGGACCAGCAGTGAGGATCCAGGATGTGGGACATGTCCCCCAGAGCATCTCCCAGCTCTGCCTCTGGATGGGTTCATGCAAATTTGCCTGGTTTTCATCCAGAATCTTTTCTACCTCTCCCCTTGTTTTTTAAACTCTTGCTCTTGTGTGTGTACAGCTTCAAACAATTCTTTGAGAGCTCAGTTTAGGCAGGAATTCTGCTGCAGTGAGGAGTCCTGCAGCAGAGTGGAGAATCCTGTCTTGTCCTCAGAACCAGTGGTAGTACTAGCAGTACTTGGGAAAGGGTTAACACCCCTAAAATAGAGACTTTTGGTCTCTATCTGGACCTGAAGATCTCAGAGACCTTTCCCACCTTTATGGATCCTATGATTCTGAAGCATGCCCATTGTGGGTGTGGACTCTTGTCCCCATCACTGTCCCCAAAGCCCACAGGGAGTGCTCACCCCTGTACTGCAGCAGAACAGTTTGGGTGGATCCAGGATGTGGGCACGTCCCCCAGAGCAGCTCCCAGCTCCACCTCTGATGCAAACCTGGATACCCCTGGAGTGGAAGGGGTGGAGGAGGCTGCTGTCCTTCACAATGCCCAGTTCTCCACCCTGGGCTTGTCCCAGTGCCACCATGGACCATGATGGTCCCATCACCCGCCTCATGTGCCACAGCTGGATGAGGTGACCAAGCCCAAGCCCGGATCTGGGGCTTGGCAGGACACCAGCCCACCCTCATTGCACAACAGGAGCCATCCCAGGGGATCCTTCTGGGGAAGGAGAAGGCATTAATGCTTGGGGAGCAAATTCCTCTGGCTGCTTGAGGCTGGGACTCAGCACTCTGGAATTCCAGAGCGATAACACGGCACGAGAATGTTTAGAGAGGCTGCGGATGCAAACAGCAACCCCAGGCTGCAGCCCAAAACTCACAGCTTCGAGCTGCTGTTGCAACAGGGAGTGGAAGGACAGACTCCTGGGGCTGATCCCCTGGTCTGGAATGAGCTGCTGCCCACTCCATGGTGTTCCCTGTGCTTTGCAGGAGCCCAGGATCTGGCCCACTGTGTGCAAAATTAACCCCTCATTAACAGTGCCTGCAATCCCTCACTGCAGGGGGAAATGGAAGCAGATGCCAAATTGCCACCTGGAGGAAATTTTTTTTTTTACTTACAATTGAATTACAATTGGCTGGAGACAGTGGGAGCTTCTCCTTCCTATTAGCTGGGTATGGAAGCACTGGGAGTGCTGCTGCACTGGTCCCAAACCTTGGTCCAGCACAACTCCCTGCATGGAGCATCTCCTTCAAACTTCAGCATCCTCCAGCTGCAGGAGCCACCCTTGCCTTTCATGTCATCATAGAACATGAATAAATATAAAATTGAAACATCCCTTAAAGTAAAATGCAATTTCAAGCTCTTATTTTATATGTAGGAAAACACTCCAGATTTAACTTGGATTTTTTCCCCCACTATTGCAAAGGAATTCAGAATATTTTCCCAACTCATATTTTAACATTTGGAGATCTCGAAGAATTTTCCCTAGAGTACATGAAAATGTTCAAAGTGGCATCAACATGGCCTTCCAGGGAACTCCAGCCCCTCAGGCATGGATTCATAATAAATAATAAAATGATTTGGGCTAAAAGATCATCTTATTCTAATCCCCATGGACCCCCTGATCATGAAACTTGCCCTGGGTCTCTTACAGCTTTGTTCAAGCAGTGATGCAGTTTGGATCAGAGCTAATTAGCTGAAAACCAGCCTGATTGTGTGTGTATATGATGCAATTCCATTTCTGACTGCAGAGAGATACATTCTGTCGCTTTTTGCTGGGAAGTTTTTGAGGTGTTTAAGACAGAAAACATTTGTGGGCAGATTTTGAAATGTACGCCCACAAAACCCAAACTCTGTGAAACTTTCTATTTGTGGGGAGCACACTGATGTTAATTCTTTTTTGCTTGTGTAAATTCTTGGTTTTATGGAGAACAGTCCTGGGATATTGATTTGAAACAGAATTTATATATATATATATATGACTCTACAGCTCCCATCTCGTTGGGTAAATTCCCCATAAATCCATACCCACATTCTGCTAGAGCAGCATGGAAAACCAAAGTCACTTTTGCCTGGCTCAGAAAGAGAAACCTTGAGAGCTGCCAACATCTGCTTTCATCTTGGAAGGGCTGAGGAGAGTGGGGAAAGGGCTGGGAGGATGAGGATGTGATGTGGGAACAATCACAGCCATGGATCCCTGTGTAAAAACATGATCAGCTCTCAAAATAATTCAAGGTTATCCTCAGTGAGACTGAGTCATCCTCCCAGGGTAATACCCATGGTCACCCCATGGATCAGGGCTGTCAGAGCAGGCAGTGACAAGAAATGGTACCAGCAGGATTTTAGAAGCTCCTGCTCCATTTCCTAGGACAAATGGGTGAAGGATGGCAGCAATAAGAAGTGAACAATCCCAATTTCCTGATTTAATCTGGCCTCACCACGGGCACACCCCAGTCTGTGGCACAGCAGGGTTTCTCAACGTGCTGGTTTCTGCACCAAGCCCATGCCCTGCTTTCTTCCCTTCTCCCTCCCCATCACAATGTCTTGCCTGGCTGATTTCATGCTCAGCAGCAGCAGTGCTGCTGGTTTAAATGCTGGCAGCTGGCAACATTTTCCCTTGGAGCCAAAAAACAAAGGGTCTGCTCTCCCAAGCCAGCCTGGGAAGGTTGGCTTTGCTGGTCCAAGCACAAATATTTCTGGCAGGGCAAGCTCACTGCAAGTTTGGAGCTGATCTCACTCGTTTCCTCAGCGCTCAGGAAATGCAAAGGGATTTGCAGTGAATTCTCCACAGCCTCATTTTTAAGGTGAGGATTGTTTAAGCAGAAGAGAACGCGAGTTCTCAAAAGCTCTGCAAAATCACGAGGAGCTTCTGATGTCACAGTGGCACCAGGAGCTGTTCCATCATTGTCAGGGATGAGCCACTGACACAAAAGGGGTGGCACTGGTGGGCACTGTCCTTTTTATATGGCTTCAATTTTTGTGGAAGTTTGGAGTCATTCATTTCCCTTTAATGGAAAACATGATGTTTTGGGAAAGACAAGCTGGGCATGAAACCCTCCAAGTCTTTATCCAGGTGAAGTAACATCATCTTCATATCTCATTTTTGGAAAAGGTGTAGGGATTGAGGGATATCCTAGGAGCTGAATGCTTAACTCAATTAGATTCCACTGGAAAACCTGATTTAACCCCACACCTCACTTCGGATGTGTCCTTTGGCCTCACAGGAGCCAACAGGACTTCTGGACATTGCCTAAACTTTAACTGATTGCTGCATGTGTGGCCAAATCAAAATCCAGACATTCAGCTGCAGTTTTTGGGCCAAACAGAGCCCAAGCCTTGCTTTCAACATCTGCCTTTGCACCAGCACTGGGCAGTTTGTAGAATTCCAAGCACTTTGCAAAGACTTTAAACATTGACGTGAACTTCTTGTGGGAGGGAAAAATGAGCTGCAAAAGGTCACCTGGAATGGTCTTGGCAGAGAAGAGGATTCAGCAGGTTTCAGAATGGTTCTTGGCTTTGCTGGGGTGGGGTTTGTCTCCAAATATTTCTTAGCTCTTCATGACCACTTAGGTCGACCCCTGCATTTTGGGTTGTAGGTCTGAACATTGAATTGGAGAGGCCACAAAACTCTTGGGAACCAGTGGCTGATCTGATGCCACGAGCAAAAGCTGATCCCATTTCTGGGCTGGCAGTGGGTTATTAACAGCAAGCAGAATCCCAGTCCACTGCTTTAGTCCTGAGGTCATGCCAGTCTCAGGTACAGCAGGTGGGAAGGGGACTTGGGATTGTGTTTCACAGGTGTGGGTGGCTGAAGGACCAGAATTTGGGAACTGATGCTGAAACAGGCGGGCGTGTTCTGGAAATTGCCTGCTCTGGATTCCCGTGAGGAGATGCCACACTTTGGAGCTGTTCCTGCAGGCTGGCACTGAGCTGAGCCAGCCCTGGATGTGGCTGTGCTTGTGCTCCTGCTCTGTGCAGGCAGGTGGAGGTGGAAATCTCTGGCACAGCAGGAGATGGAGGTGGCAGGGTCAAGAAGGGCCTCAACACAGACTCTCTGTGAGTGTGGGGGACACAGTCCTGCACCAAACCGACCTGCAAAGGCACAGAAAACAGGAATAGAAACCATCCTGTGACTCAGGATGTGTCTGTGGGCTAAAGCTGCCAAGCTGCAGTGCCTGGGCTCAGTCTCTGGGTCTGTGCTGCTGCATTTAGAGGAGAAAAAGCCTTTGACAGCAGCAGGTGGGAGATGTTTCTCCATTCAGCACCGTTTGTTGTCATGCTCCTGTATGGTCTCCCTGTGGGAGCTCTGTCTTGGTATTATGGCCATAAACATAATGTAGGATAACACTAATGAGGGCTTTCATGGCATATCCGTGGCTGTCCAAATCCGTGTGCCAGATCTCCTCATTTCCTCAAGGATCCTGAGGCATTTTGTGCTCATCTTCAGCCTCTGCTCTCTCTGCAGTCTCTGGACATTTCAGTTATAATTACAGAACTGCTTAAAAGGCCTCCTGGCCTCCTCAGTTATGAATAAACCTGACCCTCTGGGAAGACTAAGTCCAGAATTTCAGAAGAAGGTCTTGAGGACAAGAGCTTGGAAAAAAGAATAAGACCTCTCTGTCCCATGGGAAATGCTGAGGCAGGGCAATCTCAAGCCAGGATGAAATTCACAGTCCTGGGACTTCTTTTCCTGAAGGGAAAATTCAACATTTCCTTTGCTTCAGTCTGATCAAAACGTCTTGTTTTGACACAGCACAGCAGCCTGGGAGCACGACAGTCAGATCAATATGCTTCCAAGCCATCTAAGGGAGTGTGATCTTTTCCAGCTCCAAATTAATCAGGATTTAGTCCTTCCCCACATCTTGTTTCCACAGGGAGCTGCCTGGCTGTGCTGAATTTTTGATCAGCGGTTCCACCTCCAGCAGCATCCCCAGGAGCCCTCCTGGAACCCTTCTCACCCTGTTACCTGTGTCCTCACAGGTCAGCCTGTCCTCACATCCAAATTACAGGGAGCTGGGCATTTTCTTACCCTCAGATCTCCTGCTAATTGCTCCTGGGAGGATTTTGGTCTTTGTGAAGCAAACCTGTTCTGCTTGCCCAGCCTCCCTCAGCCCCGTTACAAAGAGCCATTGTGGGCACTGCCCGTCCCATGCCTCACACTCCTGGCTCTCCTCAGCCTCAGAACAGGCACCTCTTGCCCACTCAGCCAGGAGATAAGGGCTGATTTGTGTGGAGTGGGAGGGAAGCATCACCTGTGCCCTTGCCAGGTTTCGTGGTACCGCTCCTGGCTGGGCAGGGAAGTTTCCAGAACTCCATGGGATGGAGGAGGCTGAAAAGAGGGGACCTCTCCTCTCCTCTACTGCCTTGTGAGGTGGATCAGGGTGAGTTCTCAGGGGTGAGGCCAGCCCCCCAGAGGATGGTAGATCCAGAGGAAAACATTCCTCCTCCCTGGGCCTGGTAGATCCAGAGGAAAACATTCCTCCTCCCTGGGCCTGGTAGATCCAGAGGAAAACATTCCTCCTCTCTGCCTTGCCTCACCTGGGCATGAAAAGCAAGGACCCCTCCCCTCCCTCCCTCCCAGCTCTGTTTGTGTTTTGGATTTTTGGACTCCCCCAGCCCCCCTTGGCTGTTCTCCCCGCACTGTGATGCTGTAAGTGGGTTCACAAACATCCCCTCCAGCTGGGCAAGCCCCAGCAGCTCCAAACTCCTGATTTGTCTGGGAGCTTTGGCTGTGGGGTGGGTATGGGCATCACAGAGCCAAATAATGCAGTGGGGGCTGCTCCAGCTGGGTCCTTTCTTATCAGTCTTAGGTTCAGCAGGGATCAACACCTCCATCTGAATACAGCAGGGAAAACCAAACTGGTGTATGGCTGCAAAGAGCCTTTCTGCTCTCCTGAGTGGCTTTTGGTGCCTGTACCTGCCTAGTGTGAGCCTCCAACCTGTTAAATTGACCAGTTACACCAGTTCCTCTGCCCCTTTGGGACTGGAAGGGACCAGATGTTGGATCCATGTTTATTTTCTGCCTTCTGAGCCTTTCTCCTTCCACCAGAGGAGGAAGGTTGTGCATGGCTGGGCACCAAAATCACTGAGAGCTCTGGCAACCCGGCGGCTTCCAGTGTCACAGGGGACAGGCTGGTCAGGGTGAATCTGTCACTGGGGACACGGGATTTGCGTGCTAGGGGACAGCAGCTTTCATCCCTGGCATCTCAGCTGCCTCCTCCAGCTCCTGCCATCAGCTGGGGGCACTGGGAAGGAAGGAAAACCAAGAAAGCTCAAGCCCAGGCGCTCACGCATCACTGGCCAAGTCACATCTGGCTGATGGGGACAGCGGGGCCCAGCCTCTCCTGGGTGACACAAGGCCACTTCCAGCAGAGCTGGGCCAGCCCTCGCTCTCTGCTCCAGTCATATGGGAGCTGCCAGACAGAAATGCACAGAAATGCACCCTTCCAGGGGGATCCAGCAGATGCTGAGCTCCTGAGGGGTTGCTGCCGTGGTGCTGGGGGTTCTGAGGGTAAGTGACTCCAGCCATCCAAGCAGAGCAATAACCCTGCAGAAGGGCAGAGCCTGCAGGGCTGCACTCCTGCCTCACCAATGCAGAGCTCAGAGTGAAGAGGAGAGGAGGGATGGCAGGCAGGACCTTTCCCAGGACCCCAAATCCTGTTTGCAGATCGCTGTAATCCGTGTTGTGATCCCTGAGGGGAGCCCGGCCCAGCCTGGGCTGGATGCTGAGCAAAGGAGCACATTCAAGCAAGAAATCAATTGAAACTGGGCACAAAAGGAGCCAGGGTGTCAGGCAGGAGGAGATGAAGAGCTTATGGTGGGTGGGAAGCCTTGAAAGTCACACTGAGCACTCGGGGCTGTGTGGGGGCTGATGCACAGTGAGCTGGGCTTGTTCGTGGTGCCTCAGCCCTGCCTTGACCACAGCCACAGGTCCTAGCCTGAGGCCAGGGCTGGTTTGAGCCTGAACAGAGTTTCTGCTTGCAAAATACCCAGCAGAGACACCCAAGAGGGAAGTTGGAGCAGCCTTGCAGCCAGCCCTGAGCACTGCTGCACTGGAGAGTTCCTCAGGGCACTGCCCATGCCCAGGACATGAAATCCGTTCTCACCCTGGCTTTGTAATTGTGTCCTCTGTGGACATTTGTCCCCTTTGATCTTCTGGCTGCTTAAAGGTCTCCACAGTGTCCTTTGCACACTGACAGCGTAGCACTGGACTTCACCCCCAGGATGCTGCTGCCAGCACCAGAGCAAACCTGGCCTTGTGCAAACAGCCAGAGGCACAGACCTTGCCATGTCCCTTCCTGTGCTGCCACTGTCCAGGCTGTCCCTGGGCTGGTCACCCCCAGCCTGCCCAACACCATTGATGGCATCGCCATGGCCAGGGAAGAGGTGTGGGAAGACATCACCAGGGTGGGGAAAATAACTGGATTGTGGCTAATGTGGAACAGTCTCTGCAATTGTTTCCTGATGTTGAGTAGCTCCTGGCTTGGTTCAGAGGGAGAGAAAGCTCCAAGGCTGGTGTGGGATCTGGAGCTCATCTCAGAAGGGCAACATTGAGTTATTTTGATCAAGAAATTGAAGGTAGCTCTCATGCCCTTGGTTCTGGGGGAAGAGAGACCCTGTGTTATTTTGCCATGGAGAGCTGGAGCAAACTTCTTCCAGTCCTGACTGGGTGGGAACAAAAATAAGTGGCAATGTGGGT
This sequence comes from Geothlypis trichas, assembly GCA_009764595.1. Lineage (NCBI taxonomy): Eukaryota > Metazoa > Chordata > Aves > Passeriformes > Parulidae > Geothlypis > Geothlypis trichas. The sequence continues at coordinate 8,579,223 of CM019920.1, forward strand.
CCTCCAAATAAACATTGCACATGTGCTGCCATAGCGGAGGGAGCATGTGTCTCTGATTTACATGCAGTCTGGGAAGTGCCACATCCGCCTTATGTTTGGAATATTTCAGCTCTCCAAGGGCTGAATTTAACCCCTGCCCTCTCCTCTCCCAACACAGCCTGCAGCATCTCTGCTGTTCTTTCTTTTGGAGTAAGCTTGCAAGAAGAGCTCGATGCTGGAGGGAGCACAGTGAGGCTGACAGAGTTTGTGCAGGTCTTGTCACGTTGTCCAGGCATGTCACGACAGAGATCCAAGGGAAGAGAAAACCACAGGAGCCAGGAAAGGCTTTCAAACCATCCCTGCTCTGCTCTGAGCTCTCCGGGTCACTGAATTTTAGGGCTGCTCCCACACAGCAGAACTCACTGTTTGTTGGGTAAACCAGAGGAGCAGCCATGTGTAGACATGATTTAAGAGCCATTCCTTCTTCCAGCATGGAGCAGAACCCCTGGATAGAGGGACTCTGAAGGATATAGCCCAGGAGGGGGAAGTAAGGGCAGATATTGTTCTGAGCTTTTCCTCTGCGTGCTTCCAGAAAGGGTTTTGGCCTGGAAAAGGATGTCAGGACAGGAAGGATATTGAGTTGGCCTCAGCTCTCACACAAACAGCTGGAGTGACCTTTCTCTAGCAAAACACCAACTCTTGCAGGATGGGTTTGTTCTGAAGGGTGTCAGCTCTGGAGGAGCGGGGCCATTCCATGTGCAGGGGGTGGATATATAAATAGAGAGTTGTTAGATTAACAGATAGGTTAGTTGGTTAGTTAGTTAGTTGGTTAATTAATGTGGGGGGTACAGAAACAGACGCAGACCAATGCAGCCATCCCAGGGCCTTTATCTGCCCTCGTTCACAGGCCAGGTTTTGTAGGTTTGGGTGCCTCTGGAAGGGGACTCTGTGTATCTTCACCCCGCTCCTGAGTGTGGCAGTGTTTGCACAGTGTTATTGGCTCACAACTGCTCCTGGCCTCCTTCCCTCCATGCCCAGCTCCCACACGGCCGGGGAAACTGAGGCACGCAGCAGCAAAGCATCTTCTGAAGGTGGCAGAACACATGGAGAGCAAAGCCAGGCCTGCAGAGCCAGGGGCCCAGCCCTCCATTGTCTCCCTGAGTGCTGCCCCTTGCTGCCTTGCCAGTTAAGAGTTTCTGTCACACTTCTAGGAAGATGTCACCGCTTGTAAAGGGCGTCAAACGCCCACCTTGGGGAGCCGGCATGGCGTGAGTCACGCAGGAAGAGCTGCGAGGTGGGAGCTGGGCACTTTCCAGGAAAAGCTGGGTTGCAACCACAGAAGCCATTTCCTTGCAGGCTCGAGCCATTTTTCCCCTCCCTGCCAGAAACAACTGCTTTGCACATGCTGAGCCCTCCTGAGGAGGGGATTTGCTCCCACATGTTCCCTCTGCAGAGCTGCTCCTTTCCCACCCTCTGGGCTGCTCCCTGAAGGAGCTTGAGGACAACCACAGGACCATCTCTCCCTCATGGCTCATCTCTCTCCTCCTGCAGCTTGCCTGGATTAACAACCCCTCTCTGCATCACTGAGCTGATCTTTTTGGTTTGTTTTAACCCAAACCAGGCACCATCCGCTAGGAAAAATCTCCAGGCCGCATTTGGAGAGGTTTCCTGCAGGCTGAAACCTCTCTGAGGTGAAAAATCCATGGCTCCAGGCTCTTCCCACCAAAGAACTCTTTCTTTTTTCCGGGCTCTTCCCACCCATTGCTCTAAGTGCAATTTTTGGGGTGTTATTCCCACTTCTGGACTGAATTTATCCCCAGAACCTCACAAGATTTGTAGGAAAATGCTGTTAGAAGAAGACGGTTTGAGGCCGTTCTTGAGAGAGGTTGTTGGATTTCCTTGTAGCTGAGATCTGTGGGGGTACAAATGTTAATTTGCGTAATTCCTCATCCCTCATGTCCAGGGGAGGTGAAATAAAGCAAAAAACCCAACCCAATTCTTGGAACAGCATTAGATTGCATTGTTTTTCTTAGCTGGGCCTGTATGTGTAGGCCTAACCCAAGGAACAGCCGTGTTAATCTCAGTTTGTCTGATACTAATTCTCAGAAATATTGTCAGAAATTGTCAGAAATACTCTGAAAACACCAAAATCCAAGGAAAATTCCCCAGCTGCATCTCTCTGGCCCAGCCCAGCTTTCTGTGAGAGACCCCCTTTGTTCCCAGGCCTCCTGACAGCCGTTGTGTGTGCTCCATAAACATCAAATGGAAGAGACGCTTTTAATGTAATTATAATTTAAGCATAAAATATGTCACTTCTGTAGGATTTTGTTGTCTGGTGCGTAATTACTTTATGGCACTATAAAAATATATTGCATATGATGCCTTGTTGTGCTTTGCTCGAATAATTTATAGCACAGTAATAGTGTGGAACAATATTCCAGACCATTGTATCCAATCTTGCATATAAATAAAACTGTGGAAAATAATGATCTTGGTTAAACGCTCATTTAATTATTTTGCAGGCTTGGCTAAGGGTTTTTATCCCTGTTTCATTCCCACATCCTCACCAGATTATATTCAAACTATCTAGAGGGAGAGCTTTTAAAGCTCACAGAAAATAGAGCTATATATGGAATTTTTTATATGTACTGCCATTTCCAAACAACTGGGGAAAAGAAGTGTTTGCTGCAGAGTGACTGGAATTGCAAAAAAGTTCCAAAATTTCTTCCCAAGCAATATGTTGGAAACTTTTTCAGTCCAAGCCCACTGAACATTTTGGTGGCCTAAAAAAACAACCCCCTTCCTTCTGCTTTTGAGGTTCTCAATATTTTTATGCCCTTGAGACAGAACTTTAGTGACTTTTTGAAGCAAGATGTTGATTCAAAAAACCCAACCCCTTTCTTGCCTTAAAAACAAGGAACTGAAACTTCACTCTCTCTTCTCAACATCCCTTCCTGGGCATCAGCTTCGACCACAAGTGGCAAAATATTTCCCACCTGCCTATCCTCCTCCCATCCCCAAGCTCCTGCCCAGATTATCCTCCCAGGAATCTCATCCAGGGGCTGTTTTGGGGCCCCTCACTCAGATTTGTTCAGTGGAGGATGCTGAGGGTCACTTCCACTAAAACCATTTTATTCATATTTTGATGTTATATTTAGCAAACTGTGGGTGGAGTGGGGGAAAATGTCTGACAGGAGGACTCCAGGCAATGCAAGACTCACTGGCAGGGGGTAAAACTGAATTTATAGCTCATGAAGGACTGGGAGGACTCACTGGTACTGCAGGACCTTGCTGGAAGAAAGCACTGATAATTTTCCTTTTAATCTCCATGTTTTCCTCCTATGTGAAGCCCTCTCTCACCCATCAGGGTCTTCCCCACGAGGTCTCTCCCTTGCCTTCTCCACCCTCTTCCTCCTGGAGCTGGGGCAAGGATCTAAAAATAGTGGTGAGCCCCGTATATGCATCTTCAGCAAAGAGAGTCATAAATGCAGCCAGGACTGAAAATCAATTCTTTAAAGCTGAAATCAATAACAATAACTAATATTAATAGTGATTATCCTTTCTTTATTGCACTTTGCAGTTGGAAATGAATTGTTTTTAAGGATTAGCGGCAGCTGAACTCTGTAATGCAATGTAAGACTGAAGATTTACTATGAAAACAGAGCTTATGAGGAAAGACCCATTACTGCTGATGGAATACACTTTGGAAAAAATCCTGGCTGCTGCTGAGCACAAGGAGCCTCAACCTGCAGTCAGCAGTGGGTTGAGATTCCTGGCAGGAGACAGGGATTTTTGGGCTCTAACCCTGTCTGGTTTTCTCTAAGTCTGACTTCTTCAGTTCCCAGACATCCCAAATGCATTTTCATTTTTGAGTATCTTTTATCTGAAACAGCTTCAGACATGCAAAACTTGGGGGCAGAGAGGAGGAAGAAAGGGAAGTGTGTTAAGCCATTCACACTTATATTTATATATTTATCTGAGTCAGCCATACCTATATGAGACAGCAGTGTCTAGAGCTATCTGCTCTGCCTGTCAGACTTTCCAAAAAGCTCAGCAGATCAGGTGAGCACTTCAGGAAAGTCTGGTCTCAAGCATCCCCATGGGAGCCCCCCCTGTGCTGGAGCACTTCTGCAAACTCCCCTCTCTGACAATCTGGTTTCAGATCTGTGTCTGTGTGAAACTCCTCTCTCAGAGGAAGGGCAGGCACCAGGCTCCATTCTCATGTCTCTTCCTCTGCTGTGGGTCAACCCTAACCCTGCTCCTTCCTTCTTCTCCTTTCTCTACAACTGATGGATATTTCAGATGCTGAGAGTAGATTTTGATTCATTTGAATTTCTGTGCCTGAAGAACAGGAGCCCTTTTCAGATGTAAGGTCCATGGTGTTCAAACTATGCTCGACCCTAATTTCTCCTTGGAGAAGGCAATGTCTGCTGTGGGGCCATGGGATGACTGGAGCTGGGGCTTCACCCAGGTTGTGGGCACTGGGGATGGAGTGTGGCACCTGTCATGGTGGGAACAACCCATCCACAGCATTCCTGTCATCCCAGCCTGGAGAAGATGGAAGAATCCATCCCAGTCATCACACTGACATGGATTTTCACATAGGGATGTTTGTGCTTACTAAATGTGGACCTAAAGTTTTCCTACAACTGCCTTGCTCCAGGCCTGGCATTACCTCAACCACAGACTCCAGAGGGATGGAGCTGAGGATGACACAGAAGTTCAGAAAAACACAGTGAATAATTCCTGCCTCTGTTGGAGTTGATGGCAAGGCTCCCGTGTTTCTCAGGTACAGTGGGATTTTCCCACTTGGGCTGACACCTCCTCCCCCACCACACATGACATTGAGGCCATTTGGATGAGAAGCTCCTGGACCTTTGATTTGGGGTTGTTTACTCACTTTTCTGTGAACACTGTAAAGTTTTTTACTCTGAGCTCCATGGGCAGAGTGAAAGCCTTTTGCAAACAGCCACAGGTCAGCTGGCCTGAGCTCGTGATCCTGTGGAGTTATCGATCTCTGGTGAAGGGGATGGACAATTTTCACCTGGCAAGGTTCTTCTGTTTTTATTTTAAAACCAACCTTTTCTCCAGAAATAAAATTGGACTCTCACCTCCATTTTTCTCTGCTGTTTCAGTTCATGGTTGCCTTCCAATTTTAGAAAGGTTTTCTTTAGATTTGGCCTAATGATTTTGGATTTCAATCAGAAAATAGACTTCAGTGGTCACCTCATTCTGGAAACTGGAGCAATAACCACATCCAAAATGAAGGTAACTGTGGGTTGGCCCTTGTGGTTGCCCAGAGAAGCTGTGGCTGCCCCTGGATCCCTGGAAGTTTCCAAGGCCAGATTGGATAGGTCTTGGAGGAACCTGAGATTTTGGGAAGTGTCCCTGATTCTGGCAGGGGGTTGGAAGGAGATCTTCCAGGTCCCTTCCAACCCAAACCAGTCTGGATTCTATGAACATGGGTAGCTCAACATTTTCCCCAAAAATTGCTATTCTTCCCTCACTTCCCTCAACTCTCTCTCCTTTCCACTGAGTCCCTTCAGACACCTCAGAACAGAAGCACTGGGAGCTTCCCCACTTGGGTTGAGCAGCTCAAGCTTCCTTCCCTCGGTGCCATCCTGCAAAGATTTATTGGTGTTTCACTGCTCCTGGCATGTGGTGTGCAGATGTCTCCAGACTGGCTCAGCTTTGAACTTGCTCGAACAATTTGATTTTTTTTTCAGTGGTGCATCATTGCTAATTTCCTCCGACTCATCCTCCGAGGGCGGGAGTCTGGAGAACATCTTCTTTTTCCCAGCTCAGAGTAAAAAACCCTCCCAGGATTTTGGCAAAGCAGGATGGTGGCTGTACTGACCACCTCAAAAAAGACCTAAAAAATGGTGGCCTGTGCAGATGGCAGCAGCAGAAAGGCTGGAGGCTCATCATTCTTGAGGGAACAGTGAGTCCAGCTGGGAGAAAAGATTTATTCCTACTGGGATGGGTAATAAAGCAGGAGGATGTGCTGAGCAGTGCAGCTGGGACTGTCCCCTTTCAGTGTGGCATCTTCTGGGTACCAGCATCATATTTTCCCCATGAGTGTGTGGCACAGCAGCACATGAGTCATGTTGAAAAACATGGTAAACTCTCTGCCAGCACATGTTGGACCAGATATTTCACAGATCTCAAGCCCATGGACCATCTCACTCCTGAGTGGCAGAGTGGGATTTACAAGCAGGAACCATGGCCAGAGGTTTTTAATCCAAGATTTTTAAACTCCTGCACCCTGAGGGTGTCAATCCTCCTACAGATGGAACCTTCTGAGATCTGGGATGCAGAGCAGGAAGCAACAACCCCAGGTTTCAGAAAGGAAGTGGTTGGTGATTTATTTTTTTCACAGGTCTGGGTCTTCCTCCTCTGCTTCCAGCTCCCTGCTCACCTGGCTGCTGTGCCCTCCTGTCCCTGGAGGCAGGAGAAGCAGAGAACAAGACATGGGGACAGAGAGAAACAAGGTAAAAAACGAAATAACACGGGGATTGATCTGTGCAAAGGTTAAGAAGCTGAACTTACTTAACTCCTGTTCGTTTATTTATTGTCCCCGAGTTATATTTGGGACTTCGACTGAGCAGATTAACACGGGATTGCTGGGTAGATTTAGAGCTGCAGCGTTTTCCTGGCTCAGTATGCATTGGCCATGTGTCCCTGTGCCTGCACATGTATGCTTTGCTCCCACTTCTCATCCAGCCATCCCTTCCCTCTCCTGTGCTGGATAAATGTGAGCACTCATCTGCACAGTGCAGGGCAGAAAAGGGGAAAAATCTCCTTGCTCATCAGCTCAGGAGCTAAATTTATGCAAGGTACAACACAAGCTTTTTATTACACCATGAAAGCAGCAGGTAATCATTCCTCTGTCCTCAGGAACAGGGCCACCATGCAGTAAAAATACATATATACATATATATCTATATATTAAAAATGTCCCCTCCCACACGTGAGTCATGGGGATGGATGGGAGCTGGAGCTGGGGAGGGCTGGCTGGGGATGACTCAGGAGCTCTGGCCTTGCTGGCTGCCCAGCACTCCCAGTAGCACAGGGAAAGGACAGGCTGGTGGCAAAGGGCCCAGCAGAGAGCCAAGGTCCCTTCCAAGCCTGGCTGCACGCTGGTGGTGCTCCCCAGCTTCCTCTGCTTCCCCTCTAGGGTGGGTTCAGAGGCTGATTTTGGGGTGGCTCTTGCAGACCCACCCAAAGATTGGGTCTAACCCTGTCTGTGCCCCATCAGGCAGCAGGAGCAGAGCCCAGGCTGGGGCTGGCAGCAGAAGTTCCAGGCAGGCTGGATGTGGTGGATGGGGAGTGAGGTGCCTTAGTCAGATGTCTTGGCTAATATCTCCTATTACATCAGTTTCTTTTCTTTCTCTGTCTCTGTAAAAGAGCCACAAAAAACAATGAGTAATTTCTCTGTGGAATATTCATCTTTAAAAAGCCAGGCCCAGGGCTCCAGTGCTTCCAGTGTGTTATTTTTCTCCCCTTGACTTTAAGAGTATGTCTGGTCTGCAAACCCAGATGGGAAAAGCTCTAATCTGGGAAGGGAAGAGTGCAGGAAAAGTGGGATGGGAGTTTTCCCTGAGGATGCCAATCTGAAAAGCTCTAACCTGGGAAGGGAAGAGTCCAGGAAAAGTGGGATGGGAGTTTTCCCTGAGGATGCCAGTCTGGAGAGGGTGGAAGAAGGAGAAGAGAATTTTAAAAAGGCCACACTGAGGAGAGCACTTGTCCTGTTCATCTGACAACCACAGTGGGGTCTCATCATCATCCAGGGCAGCAGACATAAAAACCCAGAATAGTTTGGGTTGGAAGAGACCTTAAAGCTCATCCCATCCCATTCCACACCTCCCACTGTCCTAGGTTGCTCCAAGCCCTGTCCAGCCTGGCCTGGGACACTCCCAGGAGCAGCCCCAGCTTCTCTGGGCAATAACTTGTCCAAGAGCAGCCCCATAACTGTGAGTGTTTACAAGAATGGAAACACACCTCAGAGCAGCACAAAGGCAGCAGTGTGAAGGGCTGTGGTTGAATTTCAGCTTGAAAGAAAATCCAAACCACAGTGCTGGAGCCAGGTATTAAACTCCCTGGAAAAATCTGTTTGCCTCCTCCTAGCACAGTGCCACCAGCTTTACTGCAAACACAGAGGGAGAATGACTTTTTATAGGTATAACAAAAGCCACCAGCCGTTTATTTTATTTATGGAGGGGATGGATAATGGACGGGTGGCTGTCTGAAGGAGATGAAGCCCTCCAGCTAAACACTGACACTCCAGCAAGGCTGCAAACAGCAGAGAAATGGCTCCAGAGGTGACAGAATTGTTACTTTTAGGGCTGTAAGATATATAAGAGAACAGGGCTGATCTGCACTTCAGAACAATCGTACCTGAATAGTGAGCTAAATAAAACTGGTGATTTCACACCTGTGTCTGCAGCACCTTCCACTGAGCTTAAATTCATGAGGGCTGGCGCCTTCTAAAGGCTCTTGCAAGCCCAGAGGATCCAGGTCCCCATTTTAGGGACAGGAGTGGGAAGAGGGGAACACTGGGCTGTCCAGGGATTCTGGTGGGGATCCTGTCAGTGATGTTTGTCCTTCAGTAAAGCAAACTTTCCCAGAATCACAGAACAGCCCGAGCAGGAAGGGACCTACAAGGAGCATCAAAGTCCAGTTTTGTGGCTGCTGGGGAGGCAAGCAGAGAGAGGAACATCTTTTCTGGGACCTGTGTGCTGGTCTGGGTGCTTCTCTTATGTCCCACAAGTTGCAGATATCAACTTTTGCTTTTTAGGGTTTTTTTCCTACTTTTTACATATTTTTTGTCCTTTGGAACTGGCCTCCCTAGGACTTTGAAGCCAAAAAATCTCTTCCAGGCCTGGCCCTCATGCCCCTGGATGGATCTGTGCCTATTTCTGAGATGTTCAGCACTATCTGCTCCTGACTTTTATAAACAAAACCAAAAACTTAAACATTAACCCCTGCCCATGACACCATCACAACCATTTGTTACTCCTTTTTCACACGAGAAATTTCCTTGTGTTTCTTAATTTACCACCAACTTTTTTTTCCCTTCTTTTATTTTTCCTTTTTTTTTTTTTTTTTTTATTCCTGTTTCCTCGAGTTTTTCCCCCTCAGGGCAGGGGAACATTTACGATGTGGAATTACCAAGGCTGTTCCTGCTCTGGTGATTCAGTGTCAGGCTGGGAGTGAGGGAAGCAGAGCCTGTTACCCGGATCCCTCAGCTTTTCCCACCTCCACACAGCTCTGCAGCAAATCAAAGTGCAACAAAACAGCTTTGCATCATTTCTTCGAGGAGTCCTGGGCCCTGCACGTTATCTCCAGGGCAGGGTATGTGCTCTAATAAAAGATGGCTTTATTGCCAGCTGCAACAAAGCCAAGGATTCAGGCACATATTGCCTGGTGGGTTCATTGTAAACTCCCTTTTATGACCCTTCCAGTTTATTGCTAATAGAGATTTACAGTGGGAAGAAGGGGCTGTGTGTGTAATTAATGCTGTTATTAGCCTGGGTGGGTTCCATGCAATGAACGTTTGGTGTTTGCCCTTCGTTACCAGCCCTGCAAATGGCGTGGGGATGGGCTGCAGGGCTGGTCTTACTGGTGTTACTGGTGCTACTGGTGTTACTGGTGCCTTGCTGGACCAAAGTCCTCTGCTGAAGGAGTCCAACTCAGCCGTCACGAGACACCACCTCAGCTTTCCTCACTGATGGAAAACTGTTCCTATTCCAGCTGAATTTCATTCCCAAGCAATTCTCTTTTTTTTCACATGGAGGGGGAAATGGAAGGAGGAGGATTCTTTCCAATAGTTTCAGGTATTCGTGGGCAGAAGTCACCAACCTCCCCATGGTCCCTTTCTCAAGGGACAAGAACATCACACACAGTGGTGGAATTATGCCAAAAATACCCCACACCTGCTTTGTGCTGAGCTGAGGCCATTCACCAAATGCTGTTGTTGCTCCCTGCCCATCTCCAGCTTCTGGAAATCTCCTGAGCCAAACTCCAGTACTGTCACCACTGAAGACACTGGAAGTGGCTCTGTTAATATCAGCCTGGTTTCTATCACTCGCTGCTCCACTGGAACCAAACCTCAAACGAGGCAAATTTCATGTGGTTGCAGCTTTTTGCAGTAAATGTCTCCTGTCACTGTGCCTGGCAATTAAAAAGCCAAGAACCAGGGTGAGAACAGTCCTGCTAATGATTTGCAGTCAGCTCCTTCCAGCTCCAGTTGCCTTTGCAAAGCCAAAATTGTATCAGTCTCCAGAAGCCAGGGCAGAAGTTAAACATTAAGTGGTTGGAGGTGCTGGAAACTTCCGTGGTTTCTGACTGATCAGAGGTCAAGGATAAAGTCATTGAGAGCGACCTTCATCTCAGGGAACTGCCATGAACGTGGCCAAGCCCAGAGAGACACCAGCACCATGAACCCTTCCCCACGTGAGCGCTCCGCTGGGCAGGCCCCTCTCATCCTCACAGAAACAGGGAAAATGTTGTGAGGGATGTCCACAAACACTCACAAACACAGGAGGGATTTAGGGGATTGCCTGCCAGGCCAGGTGAGAGGAACATCCAGCTCATGATGCTGAAGAGCCACCTTGGCTTTACAAACCTCCTCCAGGCACCCAGGCAGCGCCAGCGATCTCAGTCCTCAGCACAAGTCCACTGTTTTGTGATTATTTGCTCAAATTTCCACTGCAGGGATTTCCTGCAAAAGGATAAAAAATACAAACATTGAGGAGTGACAAAATTTGGGGGGAATTCATTGGGAATTGGGTACCAAGCTGCCTTTGGGGGTCTGAGCAAGGATAGGGATCTCCTGGGGGAGCTCACCCAGCGAGGTTTGTGGTGGAGCTCACGGTGTTTTTAGAGAAGGAGCTAAAAGATACCAGGCTCCTTCTCACCAATTCTATTAATATTCAAGCTAATTAACTTCACTGAGAGCTGGAGGAAATTGAATCTCAAGAAGAACCTAAGCTCTGCTTTAGATTTTAAGCCGTTTGGATCTTTTGATTCGAAGCTTGTGCTTTTACTATTATTGTTTTTAAATCTCCTTTCATTTTATTATTTTTCCCTGCAAACACCTGGCTCATTTTAGGGGTGATAGAACAGCAATAAATGATTCTTATTAATTGGCCATCAGCAGCCAGAGAGCAGCAGGCTCCCAGCTGAACAGAGCACATTTATGGGGGAATTTGAGAGAGGTTTGGGGGTGCCAGCAATGTGGGGGGCTCTTGGCTGGGCACTGAGATTGGGGTCAGCCCAAATAGGTGAGGTAAGGGAGCCTTTGGGAGGTTAAATGAAAAAAAAAAAAGCTGAAAAAAAGAGGAAGATTTTACAAGCCAGAGCTTAAAGACGTGCCCTCCCTCTCTGCCCGTTTATTAAGTAATAATGAAACACTTTTGTCAAAGCTTAGGCACCAAATTTCTGACACCAGAAGAGCTCTAAAGCTAATCAGGGGCTGGAAAAATGGGAATATAATTAAGGCTGCTGACAGCCCTGTGTCATTAACCTCCCAGCTCTCAGGTGCCACACTGAACCACAGCTGCAGCAGATTCTGTATTACGGGCAGTTGGTTTCAGCTGTGGAAATGAATTTGGCTTTTAATGGCCCTGTGATGGCTCTGGGGCTGTGGCAGACGGGAGGGGGTGATGGTCTGAGCTGGGTCCAGCTCTTCTCCCCCTCCTGTTCCTCAGTGGTAAACAAGCCAGGCTCTTCTCATCCAGAGAAAATGAGGTTTTTCTGGGTAAAGGTTCAGGCTGGGGCAGTTCTGCTCTGTCCTTGTAATTAATTATTATCATTATTAGCAGCGTGGGTGTCTGCTTTGCCCTAGCAAAGGGATTCCTGCCTGGGTCCTGCTGTGGATCTGATCCTCTGCAGGAACCTTGCAGGGCTGATACCCAAACCACCTCCCTGCTCTGTGACTCAGCTCCCCCCTGTACGAGGAGTTGATAATCTTGGGATCTTTGGGAGGAGATTTAGAGTTTGTCAATGCAACCATGTCCATTCCTCTTATAATTATATCACTGTGACAGGGTTTTGAATTGCTCCCTTGAATCCATTTAGAGCACAGCTCTGCCATGGGCAGCACTGGTGATGCAGCAAGGCTTTGCATCATTTTAGGATTATATAAGTTTTCCTTTTTATTTTTTTTCCCCCAGGATTTTACCGCTCTGAAGGTTAAAAAGAGGGAAGCAGCTGTTCCCACGCCTCAGCAGCACAAACACCTCGAGCCTTCAAACGCTCCTGAGAGGAATCAGTGGGACAGCAGCGAGGGAGCGCTTGGGCCGCTGCCAAACGCAGCGAGCCTCGAACGGAGCCGCCTCTTATCTGGGCAATCTCGGAGCGCTGCAGCCGTTTCGCAAGGCATGTGTCACAGACAGGTACCCTGGGACACGGAAAGGGGAAAAGCATTTGCCTGGGCAGGAAGGCGGCTGCGTCAGTGCCACGAATAGCGCCGGGCATCCCGTGACCCAAAAATGAGATAACGCTGGCTGAGCAGCCCGGGGACAGCAACGCACAGAGCGCTGCCTCTGGGCTGGCGATGTGCTCCAGTGTCGCTCTGATTTTTCAAGATTTTCTCAGCTTTCTGATGTTTACGTTCTTGTGTGACGGTGTTCGCAGGGGTTTTCAGGTGAGGGAAAAGAGGAGGATCTGACTCCATGTTCAGAAGGCTTGATTTATTATTTTATGATATATATTACATTAAAACTATACTAAAAAGAATAGAAGGAAAAGTTTCATCTCAGAAGGCCAGCTAAGCTAAAAATAGAATAGAAAAGCATGATTACAAAGGCAGCTGCCTCAGACTCTCTGTCCGAGTCAGCTCTGCTGAGATTGGCCATTATTTACAAACAACCACATGAGACCAATCCCAGATGCACCTGTTGCATTCCACAGCAGCAGATAACCATTGTTTACATTTCGTTCCTGAAGCCTCTCAGCTTCTCAGGAAGAAAAAGTCCCAAGAAAAGGATTTTCATAAAAAGATATCTGCGACTTTCTTGTAACAAGCTTTCACTCACGCTCTCTGTCAATAACTTCTTGTTTTGCATTCTTTTATAAAAGAAGAAAAATTTGATGGGCTGTTAGTTTGTCCAGTGTCATTGGAGTGGTGCCACTTTCACCCTCCAATCCTCTGTCATTTTTGGAAATCTATGAATGTTTGCATGTATATACCTACCAAAAACTAACAGTAAGGCGGGGACGAAGTCTTTTGTCCTTGGGTGAGTGTGGCAGCCATCTTGACATCTTCAGTGTCATGCTTTTTATAAATTTAAAATTTACAAGAATGTAAAATTTGATGGGTGATTGGTTGATGAGTTATGATCATGGCTTGTATTTTTGTTTGGTTTTTTTTGTTGAGGGGGGTTAATTCTGGGATTAATTCTATGTTTGTTTGGGAGTGGTTATGGAGTGATGATGATGGTTATTGTTATTGATATTAGGAAATATAGAGGAAGGTTAATTGAAAGTGTATTGATGACAACTGAGTTGGATAATGTAGGAATATATGGTTTAATTATTTGATAAAAAATAAAAAATGTCAAGATAAAAAAAATGAATGTGTAAAATGGAATTTAAATATTAAATGTTAGAGTTAGGAAATAAACTTCCCCTTTTTCTTGACCTTGAAAACAGCAGTGTGTGTTGTTTTGTGTCCTATGGTGACACTCCAGCATGGAGCTCAGCTCTCCCTCAATGTGAAAAGCACCTATTGGAGCTGAAGAACAGAATAATCCCAGAGCTGCTGGAGCTGGATTTGCTGTTCATTCATTCATTCATTCATTCATGCTCTGCTGGCCCCGTGGTGGCATCAGCCACCCCACACTCTCTGAGTGCGTCTCACACTTTCCCCGCAGCCTTCTCGGGTGCTGGGTGTAACACTTGGAGCCTTGGACAACAGCAAATTCAGTCAATTATATTTGCACCCTGCCTGTCTTGAGAGCCCTGGAGTGTGCCTGGTGTGAGCACAGCCAGGGGAATGCAGGAGCTCATGATAAATTCCAAACAAAAGCACCATTATCCATATGGGACCTCGTGAGTGCTTCATGTACTCCAGCAATTCCAAGCACTCCGTGTATGGTTCTTACTCGGTTTTAACTCGATTTCTTTGAGATGCAAATCAGAGGGATTATATTCAGAGGCTGCATCAGAAAGTCTTTAATCCAAATGGGCTATAAGATTTATTTAGAAGAGCCAAATGTCTTGTCTGGGACAGAAGCAACTGAGCTGAACTGAAACAGATGGACATAAAGGAAATTAAGCAACTCTAATGGTCTTATCCAGAGTTTGAAAGTATTTGGTTTTCCTAAAGCTCGAGCTCCTGGAAGCACGTGATGAGACGGGAAGCTCAGGTTTCACTTTAAAACAGGCTTTGCAGTTCACTGAGAAAAACAATAACCATGTTTTTATTCCTCCTGTGGACAGAACGAGGGCTGCCTTCCAAATCCTGACTCCTTGGGCTTATGTCATCAGAGGAAAGATATTGAATGGGAGTTTTGGAGTCCTCATTTTTACAGCAATGTCATCATTTCAGCAGCCTGGATTCGGGATTTTGGGAAACCTGATGCTGGCAATAGGGATCCCAGGTAGTTTGTTTACTAAAATAGAAAAAACCCATCCCTTGGGTCTGCTGAGAGTTTGTCCCTTGAAAATTCTGCTGTTTCTGGTGGGGATTTTTTAGGTCTCACCTAAGGCTGGGGTTTAACCAGGACACCAACACTGCCAAGGTCACCTCCAGCAGCGCTGGATGCAGCAAACCCAGCGTGCACACCTTGGATGCTGATAAACCACTGGGCTGGAAACCTGGAGAGCTCAGGCTGTCCCCCAGGATCAGGCGCGTCTCCACCTCTGCTGAGGTCAGGAGATTTTCAGCCGGCAGAAAAAGCCTTCCCTGGAATGCTTGGCTGTGTTTGGCCTGGACAGTCTGCACAGACAGCAGAACAGATATGAGGACACGCTCCCTGCTATCCCACCAGGGCATTTATATGAGGACACGCTCCCTGCCATCCCACCAGGGCATTTCTGGTGGTAAAGATGGTTTCTCTTGGGGAGAAAAGTTGAGGTTTGAGTTGCTTCTACCACCTGAAGCTTTTAGGTGCTAAATAATGACAAGGTTGAATTCTTCAGGCTTCCTGGGGCTCTTGACCACTGCCCAGTGGTCAGGGAGATCCCACAGACAGTCTCAAGCAAAGAAATGCTTTTGCAACAGAAACTCCTGATAAAAACTGGGAGAAGTCTTTCTGCTTTCAACCCAAAGCCATCCCCTGCTTGGCTGTCCCAGGGAAGCATCCAAAGCAGGGACATTTCAAGTGTTTGTGCATTTGCCATCCTTCACCCCACTGCATTTGCAAGTGGATTAAATAAAAGGTGAGAGAATTGGGGACAAGGGGAGGGAGGGAGTGTGAGAAGGAGCTCATCCATTTACCATGCCGTGCACAATGCAGGAGGTCTTGGCCTCCTGGTTTGAGTGCTTATTCCCCATAAAATACATCTGAGAGAAATCAATACAAGAGGCATGCCAGAACTTAAATCAAAGCGCAAGGAAGCAGCGCTTGGTGGATGGAATGACCTTGCAGGGAGCTGTCAAAACCAAAGCCCCAGCCCTGTCGAGCACAGAACCTGCCAGGAAAAAACCCTGGAGTGAGGACTTGAGGCTGGCATGTGCTGCCTTGGCATGGCTTTCACTCTGATCTCTGCAGTGGAAAGCACATGGGTGAGTGAGGCTGGCTGTGAGCTGGATCAGCGGCAGGAGGGCAGAGTGCCAGGAGGCTCCTGGGGCAGCTGGGAGAGCTGCTGTGCTCTGTGCTGCCCCTTTGGGCTCCTCAAGTACCTCAGAGATAACGAGGCAGGGGTGGAAGCCAGCTTGGAGATACAGAAAATGCTCCCCACACCCTTGGCCGTGTGTGCCCTCAGTCCCTGTTGTCCCAGAGCAGGTGCCCAGCCCCACCAGCGCCGTGTCCTGCCCGGCTCAGCAGAGGATGGAGGGCTGTGTCCAGCATCCAGGACCCCTCCTGCCTCCTGTTGGGTTCAGCAGCCTCCCCAGGCAGGTGCCTGACCTTGGTGGCAGGTCACAGCGCCGTGCCACAGACATCATAAATCTGCAGAGGTTTGCTGCAGCCAGGCTCCACCTCTGCAGACTGCAGGGCACATGTTCCCATGCTGGGAAATCTGACCCCTCGGTAGCCTGAGAGACAGGAGAAGCCTGGCTTTGGTGTTTTGAATAAGTGGCTTTTATCTGAAATCCCTTTGGGAGCATGAGCTCAGTAACCAATGAAATTATATCTGTTGTTTCAAGCAGTGAAGAAAACTTGGCTTGATGTTTATTGAGATTTATGGCTTCCCTTGAGCTTAATTGTCTTTGGGAGCCCTGGATCTTTTTAACGGTTCAGCTAAGTGGTACTAAGAAGGATGGTAATGGTTTGAGCAGTCTGCCCCCTTAGCATATCTCTTTCTCTCACACAATTTGCTGATATTTGGGAAATATAGCTGATACCCTCCCCTCCTGAGGTCACAGCTCTTCACTGGTGTGAAACTCCAAGAGGCTGAGCCAGGTGTGAAAAGCTCCCAGTGAGTGTTTGCTCGCTGAGGTGCTGACTTCCATCAGCAGGGCTGTGCTTCAGGGAACAGGGGAGGAGAGCAGGTCTGTGCCCCCACTGGGGAGGGTCACCTTGTCCCCCTGCTTTGTCACCCCCTCCTGGATGCTGGGATTTGTCTTCCTTGATCTTCCTGGTCTCCATCAGCCGAGTGGTTTGGTGTAGGTGCTTCTCTGGTGCTCAGCCATGGTGGCTTTTCCATTCCCTCTGCTGGGGGCTCTGGGCTCACTGCAGTTTAAGCTGCTCCTACTTAAGCCCAGTTCAGCATCATTTCCTGAGCATCCAAGAGCTCATCCACAGGTGACCGGTGGGGTTGGGTGTTGGGATCAACCTATGGAATTGCCATAAGGAGAACGCCCTCTGCTCTCCTCCTTGCACTGGTTTGAACTGGGAAGGGACCGTCTGGGCTGCAGGGAAGGATCCTCCTGCCCAGTGCTCACCCCACAGAGGCACAATTCTGTGGTTGGTCCCCCAGGGGAGCACCCTCAGCTCTGGAGGGCTCTGCTGAGGACCTTGTCACTGGGAGGGGTGCATCACCCTTCACACGAAATTATTCCTCACCTCTGGAGTTTCCCATCCCTATTGGGGTGACTCTGATGGTTTGTTATCTCTCCCCAGCCACCCACCAGAGCCTGGCAGCGTGGGCAATGACCTTCACCTATTTCCTCACCTCCCTGAGATGCTGTGGTCACTCGTGGCAGTGCTGTCCGGCCGAGGTAATTACACCAGCTCGTTATGGTTCAGCAGGCACCTTCATTAATGAACCTCAGGTTTCAGAGGTGCCTAAGCCAGCCATTGGAAACCACATCTGGCTGGAGCTCTGCAGCGTGTCTAAGCTTTCAGCTCATCTCCCCCTGCCTAAGCGGTTTAGGAGGGGCAGTAAACAAAGTCTGTTTTGTTGGGGTTTGCGTGCTTTAAGGCAAAGAAAGCAAACACAGGCTGGCTGGGCTAATCTCCTCTGTGCAGAGCTGGGGCTGACAGCTCCTTCCTGGCTCATGCCAGTGGGATTTTTATCTCTGCTGTGGCTCAAACAAGGAGTGTGGGGATGTTCTTTCTCTCCCGTGTGTGGTGCTGGCTCGTGGCACTCATCAAGGTGTTGTTACTCTCCTGTGGCACCTCTAAATTAAAAGTTTAGATGATCATGCTGGATGTGGGAATATCTTGGACTGTGTTCTCTCTCCTGATAACTTTTAGAGCCATGAGCTTCCTGTTTTTTTAGGACAAAGCCCCTAAAGGAGTTCTACTCTGAGGGAGCAGAAGAGCCATGAGTGAGCCTCACCCTGGTGACATTAACCATGTGGCCCTTGCAGAGATTAAGGATTTAGGCCATGTATTGCTCTGCCCACACATCTTTAAAGCTTGGCTCAGCACTTGGGATGGGCTCTCCAGGCTTTGACTGTGGGGTTTGGAGCTCCTTCTGTGCACCTGGGTGACCAAACCACCTCCAGCCCATGACACCTCTCAGGGCTGGATCATTTCCCATAGGCCAGGCCTGGTGTGTGGGAGGATGAAGTGCCACAGAGGAGGGAAAAGATGGGGCTGAGCTCCATGGGGGTGGAGATGGGGTAAGGAGATGAGTGGGGGGATCAAAGGGAGTGAGGAGACAAATCTCCAACCAGGCACACCCATCAATAAAACATCCCCTCAAACAACCACGTCCTGCCAGAGCTGGAGACGAGCGAGGAGGGCATGGAGTGAGCAGGGCCCACCTGTGCATTTCCCAGGTGCTGAGGGTGCTTTCCCACCCTGAGGATTTGAGGAGGAGGTGGCAGCTCTGGCTGGGGGTTGCTGGTGGATTGCCCATGGGGTTTGTGAGAGCCCTGAACAAAGACCACACACGGGAGGCTCGGGAGAGCGATGTGTCTCAGACCTTGAGGGTACGAGGCAAAAATGCCTCTGTGCCTGACTCACCCACTGTGTGCTAACACTGACTCATAATTACTGATTTCAATTCAGACAAAAGATTTATCTGCCCTGGAACATATGGAAAATGCTAATGTAACCCCGTAGTGGAAAGAGGAGGCTGGGCTGCTCCCTGGCCCGGTGTAAGGCTTGGCCAGTGCCTGATGGACTGGGACCAGCTTCCCCACCCTGATTTATGCGTGGCTGGGATAAATCCCCAAGGCTGGAGAGAGTCTGATCACCCTCATCCCTGCCCACTCTGGAGGGAACTGTGCTTGCAAAAGGTGAATTTTGCAGCAAGGACCATTTTTCTGCATCCCAGCTCAGTTTCCCTCGGCTCTGGGGATATCCTGCAGTCCCAGGAGCTGAGTCTGGCCCTTTTTCCTTTTTCCAGCTGTGGGGATGAAGATGTCTGGCAGGCAGCAGCACAGTGGCAGTGTGTTTGCACGGTGCCTGCACCCAGCACAATGCAGGCAGCACAGCGGGCCCGTCACGCCCAGCAGGCTCCTAAAGCCCCTCACAGAGAGCCACTCTCGGGTTTTGGTTGTTCATTGCTGCCCTGAGATGTGCAGAATGTCTCTGTTTTGGCCCGTGCAACTGAAGAACGAGTCTGGACTCTTCACTTTTCGGTCTTGAGGTTGTTTATTAATTCTTATCTATAAAATTTTCTTTCTGCCCAGCCGAGGTCTGCTCAGCAGGGCAGCCACAGGCACTCTCTGTGTTGTCCTTTTATACTACAAACTACCTATAACATATTTACACTTAATTCCCAATACCCATCACCTGTGTTAGACAGTGCACTTCTACTCTAAACCCATCCCAAAGTGCCACCATCACTGCAGAAAATGGAGAAGAAGAAGAAGAAGGACTAGACACACCCAAGTTCCTCTATCTTGTCCCCATAACCCCCACACCAAAAATCCTAAAGTCTACATTTTTACCCTGTGATAATTTTATTATTATACTATTCAAACTTTTGTGACTTTCAGGTCCTCATACAAAGTTGGCAACTTGGCCCAAGGGTCACAATCAAATCCCCAGGTGTTCTGGGCTGTGTGCCAGGGTCTCTGAGCCCCCAGAGGGGTCCTCAGCAACTCTGGGCACCCAGAGGGATGTGCTGAGCTCCGACAGGCCACGAGCAGCCACAACCCCCAGGAGAGGGCTGGATTAAACCCAGAACAGAGCCAGGCCTTTGTCCCAGGGCTGTGAGCTCCCAGTGTGATGGCAGAGCCCCCAAACCCCTCAGCTGCTGCCTGATGTGGTCGCAGCAGGGCAAGGCTGGCTGCCCAGGGCTGTGCCACCTCCTGCCCTGCCCGTGCCGCCTTTCCCTCCCTGCTGCTCAGCTCTGCTGGATGCTAAGTGGAAATTTCCCCCTGTGCCAAGTGTTAAATACTTATCAAGCTAATGCAGCGTCTTTGGAGGTGTGTACAAGAGACAACATGTTACCCTAATTAACGAGCAGCTGGGCTTGGCACCCGGCTCTGCTGCAGCTGCTCCCGGCGCCTTTCCCAGGCTCTGCCTCCTCCACACCACGGCAGGGGCACAACCTGCAGCAGGGTCAGTGCCTCACGGGCTCCTCTCTTGCTTTAGAGAGCAGGGTTTGCTTCCCAGCCCGAGGTCTGGAGATCTGGGGGCTGTTTCTGGGCTGGGTTAGGTGCCCTGGGTCAGTGGGTCTGTTTGTGGCAGCTCAGATGGGGGATGAGGAGTTTTGGGGTGTGCTGATCTGGAGAATTTTTGGGGAACCTGCTGCTGGAGGAAGATGAACCATCAGGTTTGAGTGCTGGTTTGTTCCTCCCTGGTAGTGTGGCAGCAGCAGCTCCCTTGGTTGGCTTTGCTGTGGGAATTGTGCTTGGGCAGAGGTGGCCAAGTGTCACTGGGGTCGGTGTGACAGCTCCAGGGAACGGGACACATCTGGTGGGATCAGTTCTGGAAAGAGAGAGGGGCTGGCATGGGTTTGCAGAGCCAGCCTTGGGGTGCTGGGATCCATTTGCAGAGTTTCTCACCTGGTTGACTGCACCTTCCCAGGGCCCAGCTCCTTTTCCCTGGACCACTGTGGATCAGTTCACTCCCCCATCTCCCCACCAGCCCCAAGCAGAGCTGCTGCACAAACCCTCCCCATCCTTTCACATTGCCCTGAGCTCCCTCACTCTCCAACCCCAGAGAAGTCATCTCAGCAGTAGATGTTTGTATCATGACCTACATTGCTATTGGGTTTTAAATATAATTTTTTTTTCCCTCTGCCATATACCAGCTTCCCACATGCAAATTGCTCTGAGTGAACCATTTATCTGGAAAATAAAGGTTATGTTCTCAAAAGGCATTTAGTTCCCTTTCTGAATGATTGAACGAGTTTTCTTCTGAGAAAACAAAGGTCTTTAGCACAGTCCAAGCCAATGACAGGGAAAAAGGTTCAGGTAAAACCCCTCCATTTATTTAACAGCTCCCCCTTCCTCATTCATATTTACAAGATAAAAGGGGCTCCATCAACCCATTAAAGTTAAAATATGTGTCCTGTCTTCAAGGAAAGCAAATCCCATCTGGCATCCCTGGAGGAATATAACCTTAACTTCAGCTTAATGCCACATTAGGGTATCTTACAGATTCTGCCTGAGATTTACCTGCCTTAAAGGGAGATTTATTTCTGGAGCAAACAGGCTCATGTGACAAATCTCCTTCCAAGAGCAACTTTGCAGAGAAGGTGAATTTCTGACTCACTGGTTCCCTGCTCTCTGCCCAGTGGTGAAGGGGTTGGTGACACTGAGGGTTCTCTGGTCCTTGATGGGGGATCCATTGGGAGGCTCCATCCCCTCTCTTGGGAGCTGTGGGATGGGTGCCTGAGGGGCTCCAGGTGCTGCACTTGCCTGGAAAATCAGTTTTCTGCAGCCCCATGCCAATGCTGAACCTCATGTTGGATATACCCAGGCGATTTCCTCACAGGTATTAACCAAAAGTGGCTTGGGATGGAAATGATGGCCAGCTCTGGTCTTTCAAAGGGTTTTCAAGGCTGTGGGGTCATGGGGATCAGAGAGCTGTACTGCTTATCCGAGTGGAAATTATTCAGAGTTACCTGGAGGCACACTTTGGTAGCCATCAGTTCATTATTATTGCTAGTTTTACTGATATTCATAAAAATTATGAAGGCTTTTCTAAATGCCAAATGGATCAGAAATCCTTTTAAGTGTATAATATTCTTTTTAAAAGCCATGGGTTTAAAATAAGAGGAGTCTGTGTGGAGTTTCCCCTTTACCTACACCTTGGATTGCAGTTGTAACCATTCCTCCAGAATTTGCTTCTCAACAAGCACAAAAATATGAGGGGTACCCTGATAAAAGGGGGGATTTTGAACAGATGCTGCTCCTGGGTGGGGGTTTGGGGCCAGGGGATGTCCCCTGTCCCCAGCCTCAGATCCTCAGGTGTTGATGTGCACACTGCTCAGCCTGAGAATGTGAGGACAAGTCAGCTGCACTTGGGTGCAACCTATCTCCTCTCTACTCAACTGGCCTGCCTGACTGGTTTTTTTATGATTATTTTTTACTCTGTCTCCAGTTAGGCAATACAGTTGCCTGTTAGAAATATTGCCCTGGGCTGCCAGCTCAGCCAAGGAGAAAAGCGGGTGTGTGTTACCCAGGGAGGATGGGCATCATCACCCCTCACCCTCCCTGGGGTGGGCACCCCTCTCCTTCCCCTCCCTAACCCTCTGCCATCCAAGAGGAACATCCTTTTGAGGGAATTTTCTTAAGTTTTCTTAATTTTCTTTCATTTTCCTGACCCCTCCCTCTGCAGCTCTCCCACACCCTCACTGGAGGTTGTTTGACCAGAGTGGGTGAATTTAAGCCCAGCCCGTAGTTTGGGATCATTAACCATCAAGGTGCCCCTGGGAAGAAGCAAAAAGTATTTGGGAAAATTTGCTAACAGACTCTAATGACTTAATGATCCCTGTTGGAGAGAGCCTGGCAGGTTATGTGAATGTCAAGTTTCCTTGCTGTGCCCAGAGCTGGCTCCTGGTTATGTAATGGAGGGGGTGTGAGCTCCAACAAGGGGGAAAAGGGAAGACAAAGGAAAGCACAGACCCATTCCCATGCTGGGATGGAGAGGGAGCACAGGGATAGGTGTCAGCCAGGAACCTCATCAGCCTGGGCACAGCTGGGCTTGAGGGGCACAGCAGATCCCACACTCAGCTCCAGGGATGGATCAGGGCCCAGCCAGCATTCCTGGATGTGCCAGGTCCAGCAAAAGCACCTGAGAGACCCCAGGGGACACGAGGGGTGATGCTGGTCAGCCCTGCTGTGCTGTGCTGGGGAGGAAGGGAGAACACAGGGCAGACACACAGCCCTGAGCGGGCTCTGGCACAGCACCAGCCCTGATCCTTCTGTCAGGCATGGTCCCTTCATGCTGCCCCAGCTGGCCAGGTTGTCATTCCTGATGGAGCTCCTGATTTGGGGACACAGGACACACAGCTGGCCAGGAATCTGCTCAGTGGTCCTCAGAGGTGGTGACTCGAGCTCTGAGCATCCATCTCAGCTTGCAGCAAGAATTGGACAGGGAAGGTGGCCCCTAAAAGCTCTGCCTCCTCTCAGCCAAGGCTGGCTGGAGTGGGAATGCTGTCCCATTTTGGGGGGGCTGTCGGGAATGCCCCCCTTTGCCTGGCTAAGGTCTGAGCAAGGCTCACGATTTGTGGGGTCTTTCCTTGAATAAGAAGGAGATCCAGAGCTGCTGAGCTGTGCCGTGGTTTAAACCACTCTTTGCTCTACCTGGCACACCCATGGCAGCGGGATGGCCCGTCCTGGAGGTGCCATCCTGCTGGGAAGCTGAATCAAAGCAGGGAGGAGCTGCATCCGCATCCCGCAGCCGAGACGGGGCGCGGGGGCATCACCGCCTCCTTCCCCGTGGAAGCGAACCCTCCCGGGGCTCCCGCCGCTCAAGCTGCGGCTTGCCTGCCATCAATACTGTTCAAACAAGCCCGATGGCAGACGTAGCTCGGGGCCAAGTCGCGGGGCAGGCGGCGGGGAGCAGCCCGGCCCGGCCCGGCTCCAGCCGGGGCTGCGGGAGGTCCGGGCGGACGCGTGGGTGCCGCCGGCACCGTGTGCCAGCCGGGCTCCGCCAGCCCGCGGCTTTTCCTACGCACCTGCGGCCACTTTGAACCCCGGCCTCGGCCCCGAGATGCCGGAGATGCGGGAGAAAACGTGGGAGAGCCGAGCAGCCGCTCCCCAGCCCGTGCTTTTGTTGCGCATTCCGCGGGAGATGCTCCTCCTGGCAAAGGGGCATCCCGGGATCTTAACTGCAGTTCCAGGCTGGGTGTGCTACTCTCTTCCTCCCTCCTGCTTTGTTTTTTGTTGAATTCCCCATAAAAAATGTGGGGAGGATGCAAGGGTGCTCCCTGCAAGAAATGTGGGGAGGATGCAGGGATGCTCCTTGCAAGGCACCCATGCAGAGCACCCAGTTTTCCTGCTGGGAAGCCACTGTGGCTGTGAGGGAGAATGCAGGCAGCTCCACACGCTCCTCCAGGGAAAAAAAAATAATAAAAAAATGCAGACAGAAAAAAAAAAAAAGAAAAAAGGAAGAGGCTTCTGAAGCTTAGAGCTGGATATTTATACACTTGACATAAAGGATATTTCTGCATTGAAGTAATAAGCGTGACTCAGTAAACCAATGGGGAAAGGGTGTTCCCTTTGCAGCAAAACCTCAAAAGATCAAAGAGCTCCATGAACAGTTTAACATTTCGAATGTTAAAGGAATTGGGTTCCCCTCCCTCTCCCCTTCACCCCTCCTTCAAGTTTTGAGAAATAAATGGTTTGATCTTAGCTGGGAAGGGAATGCTTCAGCAGCTCTGGGGATGCGTGGTGCTGGCTGGGCTGGAGCACCAAGGTCATGGTGTGTGTGTCCAGGACCTGGCTCCCTGCTCGGGGACATCCAGCTCTGCCTGGGACAGGGACAGGCCTTGGGGCTTCCCATTCCACAGCTGAGCTCATGCTGGTTTATGGAAACTGCCTTTTCCCAGATTTCACTGTGCTCTTCCCTTGGCAAAGCAAATCCTGCTATTTTTGTGGCCCCGTCCAGCGGTGGGGAGATCTTAGGGCTGGTTCTTGTCCTCTGCCAGCAGCCAGCAGCAGGAACTGGTGCTCCAGTGGGAATTCCACGTTGGATATTCCCCAGGGAGGGATCCAGCCTGGTCAGTGGCTCTCAGACACACGTGCTTCCCTGGGATCGATAGGCTGGAGTAATATATTGTGCCGAGATAACAAATCACTCAGCTTATTGGGTCTTAATTAAGCCTCTTTTATCTCCCTGACAGCCCCACACCTGGGCTATGGCCCCGGCAATCCGTGGTGGCCGTGGGGACGCCGCGCCGGAGCCGGGGGATTGATGAGGCTCTGCTGGGTGGAATTACCTCATTGTGTTCATGCCACTTGGGGCCATCCATCTCCTGCTGGCTCCCCCTTTCCCCACCCCACAGCCGGAGCAGCGGGCACTGCCCTCCTGGCCAGAGCCTGGTGGGTGGCACTGCCCTCCTCCCCAGAGCCTGGTGGGTGGCACACGGCCAAGGGACGTCCCCAGAGGTGGAGGAGCTGGGGGAACTGGCCAGTTTGGACTAAGCTGGTGGGTTATGGATGCAGTTGTTGTGGCCTGACAGCAGAAATGAAGACCTCCATCACCATAATGCATTGTCAGGCTGCGAGCTCGGCCTCCCCCCCGAGATGAATGAATGCAATATCTCTGCCTGCCAGCGGGAAGGAAGGAGGAAGAGAAGGGAAGGAGGCTCTGCCTCTGGGCTCCAGGCAGAGCTGCTGGTTGTGAGGCTGGAGAAGAAAAGGCATTTTTTATTTGCCAGGCAGGGGCTGAGGGTGTCTGATCCCCGTGGAGCCCGTGACAGACACGCTCACGCTGAACCAAGGGCTGCAATGCTGCTGGGATGAGTTCATCTGCCACTGCAGCAATCTTGCAGCCATGCTGCTGCCAGCTGAGGCTGCAGGGCAATTTATTGTGACAGATCAACCCCAATTTCAGCTCATGTAACCCAAGGATGGAGGGGAACCATCCAGACCTGGGAGGCCCACGCCACTGGAAGCGCGTGTTCCCCAGTCTGAGGCTCGGCTGCATTCAGTCATTGGAAAGTAGGACAGGCTTTACTCTGAAGTCTGACTGCTGCTGCACTGACTTGGAGTGAAATAATGAGGGCTGGGAGTTGCAGGAGACTCACAGCTGAGCAGCCAGCTCCTGCAGGACCCTCTCTTTCTGCAGCATCACCCTTAGGTGGATTCTTAAATCCTCTTCCACCTTGGAGTCGTCCTTCATGGCAGGCACAGGGCAGCAGGAGGCATCTCTGCTGTGCACCCTGGCACTGGGGCAGGCTGGTAAAGGCATTTCCATTACCAAAACCAGCTGGAAATGACACAGATATTCCCAATTTCAGGTCACACTGTGGTCATAGGTTAATTTTGTGTCCATGGGAAAAATTAGTTTGGATTTCTCCCTTTCCCAGCATATGATGTGCCACTGGAACAGGGAAGTGCTCACAGTACAGTTCAGTGAGCACCCAGGTGATGCTTTTGGTCATATGGATCAGTCCTGGAGTTGGACTTGTTGATCCTTTTGGATCCTTTCCAACCTGAGATGCTCTGTGAAACAGCAGTGCCCATATCCAGCCTCTCCTAATAATTTGTGACACTTCCAAGAGCAGTTCAAGGTGCAGAGTGGGAACTGTGCTCTGACAGGGCAGACATCACATGTTTGCAAATAGTCACTTAAAGCAAGAAAAGAAGGTTCTGAGCTGAAGGACAGGGAGCCAATAATTCATCTGAGTGCTCAACAAAATCCAAAGTACTCACATTACACCAAATCCAACCAAAGGGCAACACCCTTCTCCTGTTCCTGAGTTTTCATGGCTATTTACAGGTTTTTGGATGAGCATGACAAAGTTGATCTAGGAATGGCCAAATCCCATAAACTGTGGGTAAAACCTTCCCCTGCAGACTGGTCCAGTGATGTTGTTAAAGCCATTCACAATGGGGTTTCCCCATGATAGAAGGTTGCTCCTGATCTCTGACAGAATTCCTCAGCAAGGACAGAATTCCTCAGCAAGGACAGAATGCCCCTCCATGCTGTGGGATGTTGGAGTCTGGGCTCTGCTCAGCTTTTGGCTTCCCCTCCTGCTGCTCTGGGGGTGGTGGGGTGTGATGGGCAGGGCTGAGGGGGGGATCAGAGCAGCCCCAACAGCTCAAACACCAGGATTAGACACTCGTGCCCAAAGTGATGCCAGGATTAGACACTCGTGCCCAAAGTGATGCCAGGATTAGACACTCATGCCCAAAGTAATGCCACTGGGCCCAGGAAAAACCCCTCACACCCTGGCACAGGTATCTCTTATCTCTGCACTCATTTCCCAGCCTTGTATCACTAATAACTGAGTTGTCACATCAGCCACGTGGCCACTGTGTCATTTTTTGTCCTCTCCCTCTCCTTCCCACCAAACTCCCAGGCTCTCCCCAAGCTCAGGATGCTGCCAGAGACCCCCAGCCCTGCTTTTCCTCTTGGCTGGGGCTGTTGCTCTGAGATTTTCCCTGGAAGGTGAGGCCAGCCCTGTTCAGAGCCCGTCTCCATGGCTGATCTACGATGCCCCTGTAATCTCCAGTGACATAAATTTCACTCCTGTTTGTCTCCCCGTGTCACATCCTTCTTGTGCCGTGTCTGTTATTGTGTCAGGCCCTGCCTGGTGTTTCAGCATTTTCCCTTGTTTGTCTTCTTCACCTGAGGAACTCCATTATGGGATGTAACAGCTTTAATAGCTTGTAAATGGGAGACTGGAGATTTTATGCTTCAGGGAGTACCAGCCATGGCAGCTACTATTCAGGAGTGGCCTTTGCCAGTGTTTAGTACCTAAACTGGCATTTTCATCCAACTTTCTTTCAAAAAAAAGGGAAAAATATCTTGTTTAAAGTTGTCAATCCTTATCAGAGGTGAGGTGTGTCCCTGCTGGGATTTGGAGATGGAAGCTGGGACAGACTGGTGTGACTGGGAGCAGATGGTGGCTCCTCTCCACATCCAGCAGCAGTGCTGGGTTTGTCCCTGTCACCTGCACTGATCAGCCTTGAAGCAGGGCTTGAGATGTCCAGCTTTGCCACTCTCTTCCCAAAATCCTGCCCTGTGCCTGGTGGGGTTGCAGCCTTGGCTTCTGGAAGTGGCTGTTTGACTTTCCCTCATCAGCGCAGAGCAGCGTGTGCTGCAACCAGGATCTAATTAAGCTGGCTAATCTGAAGGAGGTACTACATCTCCATGGAAAACTGCTTCAGTTTGGCTTCTCTGAATAATAAACAAAGCACTTGGGCAGATGATAGGGTATTTAAGTGTTTACTCTTCAGAGCATTAAGTGCTAAATTTGTTTTTAGCTCCCCTATGAAAAGCCCTTGCAGAGTGAAAGCACACAAGGGTCTCAGTCATCCCTCGCAGTTTTCCTCCACTCCTGCTGTGTCCAGGGGAGAGCCTGGCTGTGCAGCAGCCAGCAGCACCAACCTTTAGGATCCCAGGTTTAATCTGCTGGCAAGGAGCAGGGGATAAAGCAGAGCCAAGCCCCAGATCCACCCATGGGGATGCTGTGAGCAGAGCCAGCCCAGGCAGGGTGCTGTCTTCAGTTACTCCAAACTGCCATGGCCATCCTCTTCTTTTTTAAATCCATTCCATCCATCACTTAGTGTAATAAATTCCCTAAATGGAAAAGATAGAGACAAAAACCTCGGAGTGAGCCAGAGCACAGAGCTCATTTCTCCTGCTTCCTCCTCCTTACTGTGACATGGCTCTTATGGCAGCTGAGGCTTGGGATGAGGGACCTGGGCAGGATCTGGCCAGGAGAACATGGAAAGGGAAGGAAAAAGGGCACTGGGATGGCTCAGGAGTGGAGAGGTTGTCCCAGCCCACGTGGGGCTGTCATGGGCTGTGCTGGTCACATCTGGCCACTGCTGGCCAGAGACCACGGCAGGGAGGCCTTGGGGGCTGAACTCGCTTTAGAAAGGGAGCACAAAACCAACAAAACAACTTTCCATTTCTAAAGCTTGAAGGGGTTTGCACCCTGCCATGCCAGGACAAAGGGAGAATTAGCAGCCAGCGAAGAGAAAAACAACACAAAGCCACATCAGAGTGTCAAGAAGCCAAAAAGCCTTTTTCCTCCTTTTTCCTCCTTTTTCCTCCTTTTCCCTCCTTTTTTCCACTTTTTTCCTCCTTTTTCCCCTTTTTTCCTCCTTTTTCCACTTTTTTCCTCCTTTTCCCCTTTTTTCCTCCTTTTTCCCCTTTTTTCCTCCTTTTTCCACCTTTTTTCCTCCTTTTTCCTCCTTTTTCCTCCTTTTTCTTTCTTTTTCCTCCTTAATGCCAGGTCCGGCTCTAACGCCTCCTGTTGTGGACGCGGGTTTGGCTCTGCAGCACTTTGCATTTGCCTGCCTGTGCCTGGGCTCAGCTCTCCCCGCTGCTGCTTCAGCTGTGAATTTTTAAACCAATTTTGACACATCAAAACCGATGCAGGATGACTCAGAAGTTTTCAGACAGAACTTTCTCCTTGCAGCAGGGGAAGGAGGGGGCGCGTGCATATTTAGCAGCAACCGCCTCCTTTAAATCGACCTTTTTTTTCTTTCTCTTTCTTTTTCTTTTTTTTTTTTTTTTTTCTTCCAGAAGAATATTATGGTTCAGGCAAATTTGGGATGTGTCTGAACATGCTTCCCGTTCACATCATGGATTCAATTACAACGCAACACTTTGCAGATTTCTGTTAAATTTTAACTCGTTTCACATGGGTTGGGTGAACTTTGCCTGACATTTGGAAGCAGGCAACTTGTGTCATCAGGTTACACTCACACTTATCTCTGCAAACATATCCTTGTACCCAGCCCAGCACCAGCACAGCCGTGGATGGCATTAATTGGACCTGAAATGTGCTTTCCTGGGGCGTTTGGCTGCTGCACGCTCAGGGAGGGCAGGTGTCACCTTGTCCCTGCACTGCTGACCATGTGCTTGGGCATTTGTGTGGGATGCACAGGGGCTGGCCATGGACAGAAATTGTGGCAATGTGGTCTTGCTGGGAGGTTTTGGTGAAGGGCAGAGCTGCAGCTGTGAGAAGGGGAAGGCTTTGAGATGATCTTGTTGCCTGCCAGCCTCCAAATTGTGAGGATGCACCCTGGTAAAGATAAAGGGATGCAGCTGGTGGCCGCAAAACCTGGGCAATTCCACAGCTCCATGGCAAAGCAGTGGAGAGGGGTCTCTCTCCTGTCCCCAAATCCAGGCAGGGGCAGCGTGGCTGGATCACTCTTGCAGGATCAACCTGGCCATTCCCTGCTCTCCTGCATTGTGCCGAGCCATGGAAACCTAGCACTGAACATCTCCTTTGAGCAGGAGGTCTTTGAGATGGCTGAAAACCCAATCTGATCAAAGCCTGGCTGCTCTCCTGGTGCCAGGCATCCTCAGGGGGAAGAGGGAAATATTAAAACCCCAAGATCAGTCAGTGGCTGGTTCTTACTTGAGCTGCACCAAGTGACCGGCGCTGCTGATCAAAGGCCTCGCCACTGTTGTTTTAAAGGTGACATTAACATTTAAGGAGCTTTTGAAAGCCCTGGCTTGCAATAAAAGGCCAGACACTCAGTCACAGAGCAACTCAAACGCAAGTTTAATGATAATGAAACAGCCTTTTGTTCTTAAGCTCAAAGAAGAACCACAAACCTATTTATAGTGTTTATAATAAGGGCTGTGAAGCCTTTTGCACACAATCCAGCACACCAATACCTGCGAGTTACCCGGGGATCCTGGGAGGGTGCAGGGAGATTTTTCTGCTTCTCCTTGGCTTCCAGGCACAACTGCCACGCTTCCTTCCAGGCAGTGATGCCAGGCTCTGGCCAGCAGTGCTGGGAGGATGCCTCTGCCTGGTTGTGAGGCTCTGCCAAGCCCTGATGCCAGCCTGGGATCCATGAGCGTGTCCCCAGCCCAGGTGCCATGGCATGGCATGGTGCAGTTGGCACTGCACGGCTTGGCACGGCTCCTCATGGCATATTTTGGCACAGCCCTGCTGCTCATCCCATTCAGGACTTGTTCCCACCTGGAGCCCCCTGCACAGCTGTGTTTTGGTCCCCATTGGCACATCAGGCACCAGAGCTCTGTTTTACACCATCCTTCCCTCTCTGCAGCCCCATCCCTCTGCCTGAACCCTCCCAAACTCCTCCTGGATGTTCCCTGGTGCAGAGCAGACCCAGGTGGCTGCGCCTGCTGATCCCCTCTGCTCTTGGATCCAGATCTCCAGAGAACCAGGCACATTTGGCAACGTGTACAGGCAGCCACGGGGTGCTGGGGGCTCAGTGCTCACAGCCACCAGCCTTCTGCTGCCACCTGGGTTATAAATAGCCTGGAAATGGGATCTGAGCAGATAGGAGCCATGGCTGGGTAAGAAAATCCTCCTCTCCCTGCACTGGGTCTGTTTTGTCTCTCACTGTGAACTCTTTGCTTTATGGCTCCCAGCCCTGCAGCAGCTCCTGTGCTTCACCTCGGAGCTCCAGTCTGGGCAGTGGCTGGTGCCTTCTCTGCCACAGGCCATTGGAAATATCCAGCCAGTTCCCTCACCCTGCAAAGTCCTGGAGAGCCTCTGCTCCACTGTGCAGACATGTTTTTATGGCAGTGTGTTACATCAAAGATCTTTTTTTACGCCTCCTCACCCTCCTAGATGTGGTAAATAGTGCTGGGTCCTGATCACATGCATTCCCTGAGCAGGGAAGGAGCTGGGGAGCCAAGCAGGAGCAGGAGAGGGAGGTTTGTTCATTTGGCTCCTCAAGGGCTCTGGCAGGTCAGAGGTTCCAGCAGAAGGAGCAGTGCAGGATCAATATCCTGCCATGCCCACAGTGTTGTCCCAGGGAGAATTCCCTCTCCTGCCTCTTGCAATGGTGACCCAGGATTAATATTTCTGTTTTCCAGAGGGTTGAGGAGGCACTGCACTCTGAGACCTTGCTCTGCACTCTGTCTCCTGCACCTGGTTGAGAGCTCCCTGAGCCAGGATGCTCCCAGAGCTGGGATGCTCTCAGATTTTGGATACTCTCAGATCTGGGATGCTCCCAGAGCCAGGATGCTCCCAGAGCCAAGATGCTCTCAGATTTTGGATGCTCTCAGATCTGAGATGCTCCCAGAGTCAGGATGCTCTCAGATTTTGGATACTTTCAGATCTGAGATGCTACCAGAGTCAGGATGCTCTCAGATTTTGGATGCTCTCAGATCTGAGATGCTACCAGAGTCAGGATGCTCTCAGATTTTGGATGCTCTCAGGTCTGAGATGCTCTCAGCATGGTGGTCATTGTCTCAGAGCCCAAGCTGGGAGCCAGGATCTCTCCTTTGCTTTCTGAGGGCATGGACAGCCAAATCAATTAGCAATGGGAATGTGAGGGGGTGGGGGAGGCAGCAAGGCAGAGCTGGAGAGCTGGAAGTGACCCGGACCCAGGGAACAGATGCAACTCATAACGTTAACGAGGGGTTTTCCCCTCCCCAAAGGCACTGCACTCTTGAGAACAGGGGGTTTTCTATCCCATGGCAACACCAAGCAGGGAAAAAATGGGCCTGGCTTTTATTTCATTTTTTTTTGTCCTTTACAGGAATCGCAGGCAAACAAAAGCCCTGAACAGATTTATCATTTTTCTTTCTCCCCCACCCCCTCCTTTTCTTTCCTTTTATATTTTTTTAAAATAGGGTTAGAACAAGATGGATGGTTCCCTAGGCCCGGGGAATGAGCAGATCGAGGCAACCCTGTCGTCTCTGGCATCCCATTAAGCCAAGCTCTGCGAGGAGGCCACGCAGGACTTATTAAATTTCCCCCAGCCCAGACCCCAAACCCCATCCCCAGCACGGGGCTGCCCCAGCTCAACCACCTGAGTCCCACCTCACCTCCCACCTCCAGCAGCTCTCCTGCATCCCCCCCAGAGCATCCCCAGCCCCTCATCAGCCCGGGAAGCAGCTCCATCCATTCTTGTCAGCCGAGGCTGATTTGTCACCGCTGGGGTGACAAGTGCTTGTATGGCTCTGTCAGCCCCTCTGCAGCCTGGCCTGGGCCCCCTGCAGCAAAGCCAAGGGTCCCCCCAGGGAAGGGGCTGGGGGCAGTGGAGGGGGGCACGGCCAGCCCCGACCTACCCCTGACCTGCTGGGGCTGGGGAAACGTAGGGATGGAGGGGCAGCAAAAAGTAAAAAAAAGGGAGAAAAAGGGAAAATAAGGGGTGGAGAGGTAATCTGAGCCCTGCTAGGGCAGGCAGGGAGGATGCTCCTCATCCCCATCCTCACCAGCACAGATATTTCCACTTTAATACTTAACAAGGCTTGAAACCCCTGACCCAGGGGCTGGAGAAACGCAGAGATGGAGGGGCAGCACAAAGGGAAAAAAAGGGGGGAAAAGGAAAAATAAGGGAGTAAAAAGATAACCTAAGCCCCACTAGGTGTGCACAGGGCAGGCTGAGGTGGGCAGGCAGGGAGGATGCTCCTCATCCCCATCCTCATCCTCACCACTTTAATACCTAACAAGGCTTTAAACCTCTGACCCAGGGGCTGCTGTGGCTGGAGAAATGCAGAGATGGAGGGGCAGCACAAAGGGAAAAAAGGGGGAAAAAGGAAAAATAAGGGGGTAGAGAGATAATCTAAGCCCTGCTAGGTATGCACAGGGCAGGCTGAGGTGGGCAGGCAGGGAGGATGCTCCTCATCCCCATCCTCATCCTCACCAGCACGGATATTTCCACTTTAATACCTAACAAGGCTTTAAACCCCTGACCCAGGGGCTGCTGTGGCTGGAGAAATGCAGTGATGGAGGGGCAGCACAAAGGGAAAAAGAGGGGAAAAAAAAGGAAAAATAAGGGGGTGGAGAGGTAATCTGAGCCCTTCCAGGTGTGCACAGGGCAGGAAGGGAGGATGCTCCTCATCCTCATCCCCATCCTCACCACACAGATATTTCCACTTTAATACTTAACAAGGCTTTAAAACCCTTCGGCAGCCGGAGTTTGTTCTCGGCGATAAATTTTGAATAGCTCATAAATTATGGACAGCACACGGTGTGTGTGTGTCTGGGAGCAAGGGCTGGCCCCAGATTGCTGCTCCGTGGTGTGAAGCTGCGCTGGCATCCCCAGGAAGTGGATCTGGGATAGAACATTACTGGCATCAGCTCACATCCCAAAACTCGGTCACGTCTGCCTCACACCTCCCAGAAATCATCCCCCAGCAGGCAGGAACCACAGGGCAGAGCTCCAGGGGAGCAGAGCAGTGCCCAGCACCTCTGTCCCCACCTTTGTGGGTGTATATAGATAGGGATGTATGGATATATGGGTGTATATAGGCAGGGATATATGGATATATGGATATATATGGCCAGGGATATATGGATATATGGGTGTATATGGGCAGGGATATATGGATATGTGGGTGTATATGGGCAGGGATATATGGATATGTGGGTGTATATGGCCAGGGATATATGGATATATGGGTGTATATGGGCAGGGATATATGGATATATGAGTATACATAGGCAGGGATATATGGATATATGGATATATATGGCCAGGGATATATGGATATATGGATATATATAGCCAGGGATCTATGGATCTGTGGATATATGGATATATGTAGGCAGGGATATATGGGTGTATATAGGCAGGGATAGATGGATATATGAATATATGGGTGTATATAGCCAGGGATATATGGATATATGGATATATGGGTGTATATAGACAGGGATATATAGATATATGGGTGTATATAGCCAGGGTTATATGGATATATGAGTGTATATAACCAGGGATATATGGATATTTGGGTATATTTAGCCAGGGTTCTATGGATCTATGGATCTATGGATATATATAGCCAGGGATCTATGGATCTATGGAGATATATATATATATACACACACGCACACACATATATATATATATATATATATATATATATATATATATATATATATATATATATATATATATATGTGTATATATATATATATATATATATATATATATATATATATATATATGTAACCAGGGATGTATGGATATATAAATAGCCAGGGATATATGGATATATATAGCCAGGGATATATGGATATAAGGATATATTTAGCCAGGGTTACATGGATAAATGGATACATGGATATATGGGTGTATATAACCAGGGATATATGGATATTTGGATATATATAGCCAGGGGTCTGTGGATATATGGACATATATAGCAAGGGATATATGGATATTTGGATATATATAGCCAGGGATATATGGATATATGGATGTATATATCCAGGGATATATGGATATATGGATATATATAACCAGGAATATATGAATATAAGGATATATGGATATATATAGCCAGGGATATATGGATATATATAGCCAAGGATATATGGATATATGGATACATGGATATATGGATATACATAGCCAGGGATATAGGGATACGTGGATATATGGATATACATAGCCAGGGATATAGGGATATATGGATATATGGATATATTTAGCCACCAGCACACTCACAGGGTGGAGGGGTCAGGTTGCCCAGCTCCTGTTGGCAGCAATCCCCCAAACAGCCCAGCTCCAAACCAAACATGGCCTTGCCACAAGACCCACAAACTCCAGCTAAAATCCCTGCAAACTACAAGCCCTGGATCCCACAGAAACCCCTCAGCTCTGGGGCTGGAGGGGATCCACCCTGCACAAAAAATCCAGCCTGGGAGAGGTGATTTCATTCATAGCAACGCTGAAAGCCAAAGGGGGCTGTGCACTGGGCCTTTCCCACTTTTTCCCTGGCACAGTAATTAGGTTACAGCATGGCTCCAGCTGTATTCCAAAGCTCTGATGTCCAATAAATGTGTACAATGTTCATATATGTGCCTGCAGTATATAAAGGCTGGAGGAAAAGGGCCAGTTTTCACTACATTAATTCATAAAGCAGGTCAGGCTGGTCTGGCCCTTTACCTCACTTGTTATTTCTATTTATTAGTAATATTGATGTTTCAACCAGGGAGCAGGACCCTATCGAGCCAGCTTTAATATCAGAAAAGATTTAGCAGGAGAGCTCTCTGGAATGAAGCAACAACCCCAACACTGAGCTCCTGCATCGTGCAGCTCACAAACACTGTTATTGTTATTTCTGATAATGTTTTCTTTTGTATTTTGCTTCTGTGGCAGACCCAGAATCTCTGCTTACCCTTGGACATGTCAAAGTCCAGCTGCACCCTCATCAGGTTATTAAAAAGCCCTGTCAGGACTGAAAACTGATGAGGTTTGAATGTTGTGGAGCCATGGTGATAACAGGGCAGGTACCCACTGGTGTGATGAGGTGATGTGAGCTCTGTAATTACCTGGGGAGGGTCTGGAAGGGCTGCTGGTGTGGGCAGCAGGACAAGGACAAGGACAGGGACAAGGACAGGGACATGACAGCCTCTTGTCCACACAGACCTGGACAATTTCTCCCCATTTTTCTCCTCAGCCTTTGATGGTTTCTGCCACGTCCCTGCTGATGCTGCAGCACCCGATGGAGAAACCTGACCACCAACAAAATTCTGGGTAAAACTGAGCTGTGGCTGCAGAACCAGGCATTATTTGGGAGCAGCAGGACTGAGCTTGCCTGGCATCAAAGGCAGCACATCTGGCAGCTCTGGGGGATGGATCCCTGCCCAGGGCAGCACCCTGGGATGGCACCCATGGGTGCCCCTGGGACTGGCACCCACCTGAGCCTTGCTTCCCACACAGGGAAGGTGTTTAGGCTGAATTAGGGAATGATCACACACTCAGAAGGCCAAAAGTAAGTTTTTAAGCCCAGCCCACTGGAGAGGGATACAAAGGCCAGAGCCACATCTAACCCAGCTTCAAACTCAGTGCCTGCTGAGATGCTGAGCCAGAGCCAGCCTTGAGTGAGCCAAGATACACTCACTTAACCAGGGTTCATCTGGCAAAAACCCCTGGAATCATTGATCCTGGAGAAAAAGCAGGCATGGGAAATAAAACTGTCCTGGTCCTTGCCTTCCATGTTCCCCAGCAATGCTGGAAAACTTCAGCAGCAGAAGTGAGGAGAGACCAACCTTTCCTGCCTCCAGCCCATCTCCCGTGGCTGATGCTGAGTTTGGAGGTGGAAGTGGAGGATTCCTGTTCTGCCTGTGCACCTCTGGATGTATTTTTGGAATTTCTTTAGGATGATAATATTTCTTACAACGTGGTGGGCCACAGACTGTGTTTCAGTGATGCACCCAACAGCAGGATCAAAAAGTGCTTGGAGCAGCAGCAAACCCAGAGGTTCCCAAAGAGCCACAGGAATTGTGACCTGCCTTTCCCATCCATGGCCAGGGCATTTCACTGTCAGGCTGTGCCAAAAACTCTGGGGTTTCTTGTGTTTGTGGAGCAGAGTTGTGCCAGGGGTACAAACCCCTGAGAGCTGAGGTCGGTGCTGGGGGAGAGAACCAAGAGATTTCAAAAAATTTCAGGAAAAGACTCTTGGAATTCCAACTTTGCTTGCTAAGCAAGACCTCAGGGGTCAGACCCAGCTCTTGGTGATGCTGCCACAAAATCTGAGGGAAACTGGGAGAATCAGCCAAGGTCACTCCAGGCTGGGGAGTGACGTCCGACTTCCCATCGTGTAAATGGCAGCAGAATCAACCCCCCAGTCCCCAAAGCTGCTCTCCATCCCCCCTCCCATATCTCTTTTGAAATATTTATGTTGGATTGTCCCATGATTTACACTGGAAATCCCTGAGCTGCCTCTCTCTCCCAGAAACATGCAGCCTCAGCAGCTGGCAGTCAGGATTCCAGGATGCATCCAGGAGAGCAGGCACGAGAGCTGCACAGGGGAATGACCCAGGCCTTGCTTTTCCAAAGCACTTTTTGGGGGTGTCACAGGATTTGGGATGTCCCAAATGGGCAGGATGAGAGGAGAACAGGGCAGGGGTTGTGCCCCCAGATCCACTCACAGCCCCCTCTGTGTCTGCTCCTCTGGGGGTGTGACACAGCCCAGAGGGAATTTTTCTGGTGGACTTTCATTTTTGCAGGGAAATTCCAAAGGGCTGAAATAACAGAGCAGAGAAAGCCTCCCGGGCTCTGGAGGAGGAGGAAATGGGGGATTGTGCAGTGCAGGGGTCAGGGCTTGGGGCAGTGGGAGAGAGCCAAGTTCAAGACCTCCTACCTTGGGGACCATCCCAGTTTGAGGGTGATTCTGGGCTTTTTATGGCAAATCCTGGGATCTTTCACCAACTGAGAAGAGGGAAAATAATCAGCATTTCCCCCAGCTGATGTGAGGGGTGGCTGTGCTGCAGTGCTGCCCCTGAGCTCAGATGAGCAGGGCTCCTCACCAGCACCAAGGGCTGAATTACTTACACCTCATGGCAGTGCTGGTGATTTTCCTGGGAATATTTTGCAGAGCCAGCTCCTTTTTTACTTATGGGAATACCCAAGGACACCTTGGCAGACTCAGCTTGAACAAAGCAGGGATGGACCAGAACATCCCTCAGTGGAGCCAGTGCCCCACCAGCGTGTGGGACAGCACAGGGAGGACCCTGGGGTGTCCCCAATGCCACGGCCAGGTCCCCATGGCCAGCCTGGCAGGAGGATGGAGCCCTTTTCCCCCAGCCCTGTGCTATTTGCTGCTTGCTCTGCATCCTGGCCTCAGGGCACGGAGACTGCCAGGCCATAGGAGAGCTGGTGATGAACATCTCGCCTGACCTACTTACAGCCCGGGCCCTGGGACCTTCTGGAATTCATCCTCTCACAAACACAACGTGTGATTTTAGGGCAGCAGAAATCCCTGCTGGATGGGGATGAGGGCCCAGCCTCTGCCAGAATCGCCGTGGCTGCCTGGGAGCAGATATCAATGCACAGGCTCCATTAGCAACTCTGATTGCCACTGATACGCTTCTCATTAGATCTCAGGCCTCACACATCATGATTTCATTTACAAGATGGTTTTGTTTTCCCTTCTCTTAATTTGTCTCCCCGCCCCCCTCAAAAAAAAAAAATGAATCTCATTAAAACGTCACAATTGAGAGCAAATCGTGCCTTAATCCAACCTGCCAGGGAAGCCAATCACCCTGGAAAAAATCTCCTTGAAGTCTCCGTGCAGGGGCAGGCAGAGGGGGAGAATAATAAAAAGACATCAAATTAGGAGGTGCCGAGGCTTGTTTGAGCAGAGAGGAAGGGACTGTGGCTGCTGACAGGATAGTAATGCAAATCCCCTTTGGAGAACCCAGAGAATCAACCTAAATGGATTAATGTGAGGACAGAGAAGAAATTACTTTAGTTGTTTCCCTAATTCGATTCAATTTATTTTTATACGGCATTTCCATAGCGAGCATCTCGCAGCTGCGTCACCCAGAAGAGGAATAATACAGAAAGGCTCTTCTGGCAGGAGTGCTCAGCAGAACAGGCAGCACAGCAGAGGAAGGAATATGAGTGCTGGCCTTGAGGATTTGATTTGCCAAATCATCAGGAAATCACATGCCTTTTTTGTTGTTTTTTTCTCTCTCTCTTTGTTTGCTCCCAATTTTACTAATTTCCCCAGGCTTTCCTCAAACCATCTCCATAAATACCGAGGCTGATTCCAGCCTCACACTGCTTTTATAGCACTGTAACTCTGAGCTCACACTGCTTTTACACTGGTGCAGCTCCACTTATTTCAACCGAGTAAATTCCTGATTTATGTTTGTGGAAACGACAGCAGAAATAGGCCCATGGTTTTCCCTGGAGCAATGCCTGCCTCACATCGGGGTGGGGAAGAGGAAGATCAGGTCCCTTGCAATGCAAATGATGGAGAAAACTGACACTGAATTACTCCTGGACTCCAACTTTCTAAAAGACTTTTGCTTTCTTTTATAAAACGTTCTGTATTGTCAAAGTTAAAAATTGGAAGAGATCATCTGCAAGGGAGGGCTGGACATATGGTTGATGGAGGGTGGGTTACTGTTCCCTCTCTGCTTTTTTGGGGAAAATCAGCAGCTCTTCCTCACTCCAATTTCACTCATTTGTGCACAAGCTCTTCCTTGGTCTGTCCACCCAGAGCCTGGTGCTTTAGATTAAATTGAAAAAATGTGGCCATCCATCAGGTCCTTTGCAATGCAAATGATGACGAAAACTGACACTAAATTACTCCTGACTCCAACTTTCAAAACCATTTTTGCTTTTTTTTATAAATGTTCTGTATTGTCACAGTTAAAAATGGGAAGAGATCATCTGCAAGGGAGGGCTGGACATGTGGTTGATGAAGGGTGGGTTACTGCTCCTCTCAACTTTTTTGGGGAAAATCAGCACCTCTTCCTCACTCCAATTTCACTCATTTGTTCACAAGCTCTCCCTTGGTCTGTCCAGCAAGAACCTGGTGCTTTGGATTAAATTGAAGTGTGGCCATCCATCAGGTCCTTTGCAATGCAAACGGATGACGAAAACTGACATTGAATTACTTCTGACTCCAACTTTCAAAAAGACTTTTGCTTTCTTTTATAAAATGTTCTGTATTGTCAAAGTTTAAAATGTTCTGTATTGCCAAAATTAAAAATGGGATCATCTGCAAGGGAGGGTGGACATTTGGTTGATGGAGGGTGGGTTGTTGTTCCCCTCTACTTTTTTGGGGAAAATCAGCAGCTCTTCCTCACTCCAATTTCACTCATTTGTGCACAAGCTCTCCCTTGGTCTGTCCAGCAAGAACCTGGTGCTTTGGATTAAATTGAACTGTGGGCATCCTGTTAGCTTTAAAATATTTAAATGTAATCCTGGGGAATGCAATCCCTTTGGAGAGGGGTGGGAGAGGTCAGCCTGCAGCCCCACACCCCTCGTTAGTGCCAGCACTGTGGGGCCCTCTGCAAAGCCCTGCTAACAGAACTCTAATTAATTTATTTTTAAGGCTACACACCAGGGAGCTGATCAATGCTTCGCCCTGAGGTCTGCTGTGTTTGGAGCACATATCACTGCCTTGATTTATTCCCTGTGATGTGGAGGGATGGAGGCAGCATCCCAATACCTCCCTCCCAAGCTGCTCCTGCCCCTGACAGGTGCAGCATCCTTTGAGCAACACCTCATCCCTGGTGGAGGCTCCTTTTCAAAGCAGCTCCCTGGATGGACATCAGACATTTCTGGGGTGATCTGGCTCCTGAATCCCTCCCCAAACCCCACTGGGTGAGACCAGGCTGTGGCATCCAAGGGACCCTGAGCTGGGCTGCCCACCCTGGCAAGTGTCACCCTCCCCTGGTTCTGCTCACAGGGAAAATCCAGAGACTGGTGTAATTTATGGCAGCCAGTGGTTTGTCATGGATTTAAGGAGTTTTCCCCTCTGTTTTTGCTCCAGGGCAGAGATGGGGAGAGCAAGGCAGGCTGGCAGCCAGCAGGGAAGTGACCTTTGCTGCTTTGGAAGTGATGCAAAGACATCTTTACTCAGATGTGGGGCTGTTTTTGTGGCCAGGGGTCCCTCACTCCCACCAGCCCCTGAGGAGCCTTTTGAGGTGTGTGGTGGCCAAAGAGCAAATCCCTTGGGCCAGAGGTGTCACCCCCAGCTCTCCTGTGCTCCTGTGTCCATGGAAGGTTCAGGGTGCCTTTATCCACCCTCCTGATGCTGCTCCAGTCCTCCAGCAGACCCCTGGATGGGCAGGCTTTGGGTGTGCAAGGCCAGGAATGAAAAGGAAGAGGATTCAGATGCTTCATTCCTATTTCTGAGTGCCAGAACCCCCCTTGGCAAGCCCAGTGAGCATCACTCAGCATGGCTGCATTGTTTTTGCAGGGCTGTGCTGATTTATTCTGGCTGAGGATCCTTTGCCACGGTCCACACTTCACACCCAGAGTGGCACCACTCCCCTGAGCTCCTCTCTTGCTGCTTTTTGCCTTTTTCCTGCTCCATGTTCTCAAAGGAAGCACCAACAGGACCCTCCCAGCCTCGACAGCAGCCCAGGGCTCTCTGCAGGGACCCTTTGCCCTCCCCAGCCAGCCCCAGGGGGATGAGATGCCACAACCTGACATCAGCAGAGTAAAATATGGCCCTGGCAGTAATCTGAGAGAATGTGATGGTAATTTGGGCTGGGGGGAGGAGAGGAGGAGGCATTGAAAAAAGGAGGCATTGAAAGTACACTTCCTTTCAGTGCATTGCTGGGAAGACCATTAGGAAAACCACTAGATTATTTTTCACATTCTTCAGTGCAAAACTACTGCATTTTATGACCACTATCAATAACAGCTATCATATTACTAATGCTACAGTTGCCACATATATAATATTTAAATCACATTTGTGGCTGACAGAGACCTATGGATATTCTCCATCCCAACAGGCTATTACAGTTCATATCATGTCTGTCATATAAATATTATGAATCATTTCCCACTATCTTTATGGGGGCTACATTGACATCATCAAAAAAGGCTCTGGGTACTGCTGGATACTGCATATTTATATACACCTTATGTATATGTATGTGAATGGAGGGAGATTTATACCACAATCACGGGTAATAAATGCCCATGATAAAGCATATTATCTTCACACTTCATTTGCAAAGTGTTTTGTATGCAGGGACCAGGGGAAGGCCAGCAGAGGAGCTGTGTCTGAGTGACTGAGTCACATCCTCAAGAGCCCTGGTGTGAATCAGGTTCTGAGCAGGCTGGGCTGAGCTCCAGCTGCTGCCCTGGCACTGCCTGGGTTCCTGAGCTTCCATCAGTGAGGGTTTGGCTGCTGTGCCACTGCCAGGGTGGGAGATGCTCTGTGAATCCCTGCCTGGGCTCCCATCAATGGGGGTTTGGCTGCTGTGGCACTGATGCTCTGTGAATCCCTGCCTGGGTTCCTGGGCTCCCATCAATGGGGATTCAGCTGCTGTGGCATTGCCAGGGTGGGAGATGCTCTGTGAATCCCTGCCTGGGTTCCTGAGCTTCCATCAATGGGGGTTTGGCTGCTGTGGCACTGCCAGGGTGGGAGATGCTCTGTGAATCCCTGCCTGGGCTCCCATCAATGGGGGTTTGGCTGCTGTGGCACTGATGCTCTGTGAATCCCTGCCTGGGTTCCTGAGCTTCCACCAGGCAAGGTTTGGCTGCTGTGGCACTGCCAGGTTGGGAGATGCTCTGTGAATCCCTGCCTGGGTTCCTGAGCTTCCACCAGGCAAGGTTTGGCTGCTGTGGCACTGATGCTCTGTGAATCCCTGCCCGGGTTCCTGGGCTCAAATCAATGAGGGTTTGGCTGCTGTGCCTCTGCCAGGGTGGGTGATGCTCTGTGAATCCCTGCCTGGGTTCCTGGGCTCCCATCAATGGAGGTTTGGCTGCTGTGGCACTGATGCTCTGTGAATCCCTGCCTGGGTTCCTGGGCTCCCATCAATGGGGATTTGGCTGCTGTGGCACTGCCAGGGTGGGAGATGCTCTGTGAATCCCTGCCTGGGCTCCCATCAATGGGGGTTTGGCTACTGTGGCATTGCCAGAGTGGGTGATGCTCTGTGAATCCCTGCCTGGGTTCCTGAGCTTCCACCAGGCAAGGTTTGGCTGCTGTGCCACTGATGCTCTATGAATCCCTGCCTGGGTTCCTGGGCTCCCACCAGTGAGGGTCTGGCTGCTGTGCCACTGATGCTCTGTGAATCCCACAGCCTGTGTGCTGAGTTTCATCTTCCATCCCTTAATGCTTTCTTTGCTGGCTTCTTTAGCAGCCAGGCTCCAGCCTGGGTGATGAGCTGGAATAAAGAGATCTCCAGGTGTTAAAAAAGGCAGGAGTAGACTCTCCATTTGTAAAATCATTTTGCAAAGCAGTTCATTAAACCACTGTCCCTGCAAGCCAGGTGAGACACGCCAAACCCAATCCACCAGAAAAGCACGAGGAGAGGATGAAACCTCCCTTAGGATTATTCAATCTGGATCCAGACCAGAGCCCAGGTGCCCTGAGACCTTTTCCCCAAACCTGTTTTAAGAGCCTGAACACTCCATTAACACTTGTTCTGTATGCAGAGACAGACAAGAACAAATGCAGCCTCGTGGCTTGGGGTTTGGAGGTCTCCAACAACGTTTAATGTCCAGCTCTGCCTGTGCAAGGGAGGATTTGATCTGAGCACTCCCCAAAAGAGGAGAGAATGCAGCAACTCTGCCTGTCCTCAGCGTGGGAATGAGGCTCTCCAGCAGATCAAATAAATCATGTGCATCTCACTTCATAAACAAACATCAGCAGCCTGTTAAATGCTGCTGGGAAACAAAACCAGGCAGCTGGAGGCTGCAGCACTGACACGAGTGGCTCGTCCTGGAGCTTTGCTGGCTGCTGCCTGCAGGTCTCCCCCAGGAGCAGGGTGGGTTTGGGTGTTGAGGGTGGGTTTGGATGGGTGGGTTTGGATGTGTCCGAGGGATGCTGAGGGTCTTAGCAAGG
Source organism: Geothlypis trichas (assembly GCA_009764595.1). NCBI lineage: Eukaryota > Metazoa > Chordata > Aves > Passeriformes > Parulidae > Geothlypis > Geothlypis trichas. Next base: position 8,623,061 of record CM019920.1, read on the forward strand.
CTCTGTTCAGGGATTAACTCTGCTTTCAGGCTCCAGAGTCCCTGACCTGTCCCCCAAAGTCTTCTTGTGTCTTTTTCTCCTTCCTAGAGGGAAGAAAATCAGGTTGTGAGCTCCTCTTGCCCCTGAGAGCAGCAGGTAGGTGCTGTCATGAAGAGCTACAGACCCAGGCACAGGAAATTGCACAGTGCAGGGACTTTTCTCCTGTAATTCTGCTGGGACACACAGGGAGTACAGATCCTGGTCCTGGATCAGTGACTTTGGGAGAGCAGCTTACTGGAGGGGAGGACAAGCCTGGGAGGGTCCCACAAACTCTGCATGGGTGCAAGGAGTCTCTCCTTGGCTGGGTTTGGTTCTCAGGTCACTGGAGCCCCACACTGCCTGCTCAGGGAGGGGTTCTGGCCACAAGCCCCAGGCCAGTGGCCACAGCCACCCCTGCTCCCACATCTGGCACCTCTGGCCACCTGTCCCAGCCTCCATGTGCAGCCAGAGGTGGAACCCAGACACAGCCCATGAGCTCCTTCTATTCCGGCTCACTCGGATTTTGCATTTATTCTTTCTTTAATTTGTAACAAAATGCAGCCAGGCAGGAAAATAGATTTAATTTTTTTTCCTAACTGTGCAGCAGGGTATAAAACAGTAGGGGAAGCACAGCAGGTTTTGCTTTTGTGCCCTGTCAGATAATTCAGGGTTATGGACAAGAAAAGCTGGAACCACTTAGGAAAAAATCATAGAGGCTGTGATTTCCAAATTCCCTCCCTGGGCCCAAGTGCCCAGCTCTGAACGTGGTCCCAGCTCCCAAAACATCTCAGTGCCTGTCTCCTGCTGAGGCCCACGAGCACCTGGATCCCTTTGCCCCAAAGGGATAGCAACGGGGTGGGAGTGTGGATGAAAGGAGAAGCCTTTGCCTAATTGCTTTATTTATCTGATAAACACAGCATCCCTCCCTGCCAAATTCAGCCAGGACTGAGAGCTGAGGCCTTGCACCCCTAAATAATCCCATTTATCAGGCTGCCTTCCCCAGGAGCTGAAGGGTGTTGGCATCACCCAAGGGTGCAGAGGGCAGGAGCAGCACTTTGCCAAGCCAGCTCTCCCTGCCTGCACAGGGCCTTCAAGCATCCCTGCACCAACCAGATGTACAAGGCAAGGAGCTGCCAAAATTACCTGAACGTGCCCCCCCATGATGAGTGAAGTCCTTGCTGGGAAGTGCCAGGCTGAAGGTGAGCACAGCATTAGGCAGCTTATTAAATTAATAATAGTGCATTAAAGAACTCAGGGGAGGTGGAAGGGAGGGGAAAGGGAAAGAGGAGGTTTGTAACATCACAGAAATATCCTGGCTTACCTTCTGGCATCTTCAAGAGACTGGAAATGTGGGACTGCATCCAGCTGCCTTCTCTGGGGCAAAATTCCTTTGGCTTCTGTGGGAGGTTTTACTCAAATAAGGAGTGCAGGATCAGACCTGTTATTGTCACTGCAATTAACATTTAGATCCACATCTAACATGAACTGTTACAGCCTGGTTAGGGAGAAATTTAATTTGCTCTAAACAGCTTGATGGGAGAGGAGCATGAAATGTCCTGGCTGTGGTAATTTCGTGTGTTGGGAGTTGCAAAGGTGGATTTGCAGCCCTGGCTCTGGTAACCCTGGGAGCTGAGCCTGCTTTGGGATGGGGCTTTGGGGCCACATCCCTGTCCCTGTGCTGGGGATGGACACACTCAAAGCCCCAAAGGCCTTGGGATACAGCAGGGAGGGGACAGGCAGGTGAGAGCCCAGCTGTGCCCCGAGCTGTGTTTGCCCTTATCAGACACATGAGCTTTAGTTTGTCCATTAGGAAACCCATTTCTACCTTTGAGCTGTCAGTCCGTACACAGATATCCATGAAATCTGTGATTTTTGCAGTCTTAGAGACTTTGAACCTGCTTTTTCTGAGAGCCCCCAACTTTCGTTTATTTCCTCGCTTATTTCCTTTTTTTTTCCCTTTTCTCCCGGGAGTTGATGTAACTCACTCTTAAAAACTGACTTGGAGATGAAACTTGGCATTTGAGGTCCCAGCCCGGGAGCAAATGAAGTTACCAGTTATAAACACACACCAAAATCTGTTTGGACATGCTGAAATTACAGGAGCAGAGGATTAAAAGGATCCAAGACGCTTTATTTAGTTTTAACTTCTGCAGCTCCACCTGAGTGTCAGTTTGCAGCCACATGCCTGACACAACATTGGTCCTCTTTGCTGTTTTTATTTTTCAGGTGGGTTGCAGTGGATCTGGAATTTTTATTCTAAAGGAAATGGATTGGTGAAGAGGTCCCAAACTGGGATCCTGGGGTGTTGCCAGCTGTGTACCCCTCACCCAGCCATCCCCATGTGGCTCTGCCCTGCAGGAAAGGCAGGGTTTTGTGTTCTCCTACAAACAGAAGAGCTGTAGGAGAAATCCAGGTGTTGGGGGCCTTTCCTGCGTGGCTTGAGATGCCACAGTGACAGGCAGGAGATGGAGTGATAAGAGGATACACCGATGGCAGATAAGAGGCCTCACTTTTGCAGGAGGAGCTGCTCGCCCGCTGATATTTCTGGCACGAGACGCTTTGCCAATTAAAGAATAAATCAGGGCAGATAAGGCTGGGGAGCGTTCCACGGATCTGCCACACAGGGAGAACATCTGGGACACCCCTGGTTGTCCCAGCCACCCCAGTGCACTCACTGCAGGAGGGTTTGCCCTGCACTGGGAGCTACCTGTGCCAGCAGCAGCTGTCCCTGGTGTCCCTCCAGCCCCGCTGAGTGCCCAGCCTGGCTCCCCAGCGTGTGTGTGAGCAGCTGCAGCGTGGCCCCAGCCTGTTTGTTATGCATGTTACCGCCGTGGAAAGCGAGGGGTCGATACCGTGTTTAATATGCTTCATGCATAGCGGAGTCGCTCTGGTCCATCAAGCCGCTAATACACATTCTTACAGGGCTGAGTATCATTTATTAAACCTGGAGGCCTGCCTGGCAAGGGGGGCCGGGGCTCTGGGAAGCGGCCAGGGGTGGGAGCGGCGGTGCTCGGGAGGTGAGAGTTTGCGGAGGAGCCGCGCACACAAATACACACACACAGAGACACACGCACAGAGAGTTGTTTGTTGTGCCTCACGGATGGGAAATGGAATAAATCGTGCTCGGAGCGCTGCCCGAGCTGTGACACAGCCTGGGGACAGGCAGGGCTCCGGGGCTGGGCACAGCTGGCATTGCTCAGCATCACCCTGGGAACCCCCTCTGCTCCCCCTCCCACTGCAGACCCACGCACCTCTTCTTTTTTTCCTCTTTTCCCTCTTTTTTATGTTTCCCTCTTCTTTCCTCATCTATTTGCCCTTCCTGCTCTTTCCTCTCTTTTTTCCTTTCTCTTTTCCCTCACTTATTTCCCTTCTATTTCTGCTCTTCTTTCCTTCTCTTTCCCCTCTCCTTTCGTCTCTCCCCACTCTCATCTCCCTCCCTTCCTCTCCATCTCTAATTTCCCCTTCCCACCACCTCTTTTTCCCCTCTTTTTTTCCCTCCTCCCTTTTATTTTATCCTTTCCCCATCTCTAATTTCCCCTTCTCACCACCTCTTTTTCCCCTTTTTTCCCCTCCTCCATTTCATTTTATCCCTTCTCTCCTCTCTCCCTACTCTATTTTCCTCCTTTTTTCCCATCACTTTAAGAATAAAAAACCCCAACACAACCCCCCAAAAAACCCAACAAAACCCATGCTTTTCCCTCTCCTTTTCCTCCTCTTTACCCTCGCTTATTTCCCTTCTATTTCTGCTCTTCTTTCCTCGTCTCTTTCCCCTCTCCCTTCTCCCCACCCTCATCTCCCCCCATCTTCCCCATCACTAATTTCTCCTTCTCATCGCCTCTTTTTCCCCTCTTTATTTTTCTCCTCTCTTTCGCTTTTTCCTTCCCCCCCACTCCATTTCCCTCCCCTTTTCCCATCACTTTAAGAATAAAAAAAAACCCAACACAACCCCCCAAAAAAAGAAGAAAAAAAAAACAACCAAACAAACCACCCAACACCACCAGCGCCGCGCTCTCCGCGGGCCGGCGGGGCGGGCGCGGGGCGGCGCTGCTCGGCTCGGCTCGGCTCGGCTCGGCCAGGCTCGGTTTGGCTCGGCTTGGCCAGGCTCGGCCGGGCTCAGCTCGGCTCGGCTCCCCCTGCGCGGGCCCCGGAGTTACATTGTTGGAGTTTGCCACAACTCCGCGGCCTCGGCTGCGCGGGGCCGCCGCTGCGGGGCCGCTGCGGGGCTGCAGCTTCCCCGCTGCCTCCTCCTCCTCCCTTCCTCCCTCCTCCCTCCTCCTCCTCCTCCTCCCCGTGGGTGTTTTTTTTTTCTCTCCCCTCCTCCCCTCTCCCCCGCGCTGATTTCCCTCCCCTCCGCCCGCCCTGCCTGTGTGTTTTCGCCGCCGCGCTCGCCGAGCCCCTTGGCATGAGTTAAGCACCAGCCATGGACACCAAACACTTCCTGCCGCTGGGTGAGTTCTGTTCCGAGAGATTCTCCCTTCCTACCGCGGGGGGTGGGGGGTGCTTCGGGACGATAAAATCAGCGCCTGTCCTGCCGCCTTCCCCCCTCCCCCGGCTCCGCTGCCCCTTCCAGCGGCGCGCACCGAGGGCCGCCGGGCGGGGGATGCGCTCGCCCCTTCCCCGGGGAGCGCCGCGGCCGGCCCGGCCCGGCCCCTGCCCCCGGCCCCTGCCGCACACTTGGGATTTTTCTTTTGCTTTGCTGCTGTTGTTTTTTTGGGTTTTTGGTTTTTTTTTTCTTCGTGGCGCAGCCCCGGGAACGGCGGGCCCCGGCCATGGAGCCGAGCCGAGCCGAGCCGGGCCGGGCCGGGCCGGGCGGGCAGCGGCCCCAGCGGCGCTCGGAGCGGGGCAGCGGCAGCGGGCAGAGCCCCCTCCCCGCCCGGGGCCGGCTCTGCTCGGGGCTCGCCAGCGCGCAGCCTGTGCTTCCCCCTCCTGCCTTTCCTCTCGGTTTAATTTTTTTCTTTAATTTTTGACTTTTTCTCCTTTTTTCTCCCTTCTCCCCGCGGCATCCGGGGCGCGCAGCCGGGCAGGGGGAGGCAGCGCCCGGCTCGCATCGCCGGCTCCCAGCCCCGCCGCGCTTGGGACCCTCCTGCCTTTTTGTTCTTATTTTTTACCCCCCCCTTCCCCACCCTCTCCTCTTTTTTAGCTGCGTTTTAAAACCTATTTCCAACCGGAGTTTGCCATCGTTTCGGTGACTGAGTCAAGTCCTGGCTTGTAAGGGCGAATGCCTCCTGCGTCTCGCTTCCAGGAGGAGAAGTGATATTGCAGAGCTCGGTGCTCGGGGTGGGGGGAAGAAAAGTTTGAGCGGAGTGGCCTGGCGCCAAGTGCGGGCTCGGGGGAGCCGGGCCGAGTGCTGCCATCGCTGTCCCCGCTCAGCCCCGGGGCTCCCCGCCTGCCCGTGGCCGGCCGGACCGTCCCTCCTGGGCTTTAAATCTGTGCTCAGCCTCTCCAGCCTGCCGCTGGTGTGTTTGGTTTCTTTCTTCCTCTTGTCGGTTTTTTTTTGCTTTATTGTGTTGTTGTTTTTTTTTTGCTTGTTTTGTTGACAAATTGCAATTTCAGTTATTCCTTTCAAATACAAACAAGCATCGCAAGGTATTTCCCGCAAACCCAGCCTGCTGAGAGGCTTCTCCAGGGCTGTGGTGGTCTGGGGGCTTTGGCAGGGACACCCTGGCCCTGTGGGCAGGCAGAGCTGTGGGTGGCATCTCTGTGCCCCCCAAAAATCCCATTTTCACAGTGCCCTTCGTTGTCTGGGCTGGGAGATGCTGCTGGGGCCAAAAGCATCTCTTACCTGCAGTGTGTCCCTGGTTCCAAACCAAACCAGCTCCTTTTGGCAGGGTCCAGTGCAGCTTTTGAGGCTCATCCCAGCAGATGGTGCCTGTCTTGCCCCACTGGAGTGGTTTAAGTTTGGGGGAGAATTCACATTTCCTTGGATGCTTTTATGGAAGACAATCCAAATCTCTGTTGATCCGGGCAGGCTCAGGCCTCTGTGTACATGAACTGTGTTTTCTGTCAGTCCTGAACTCTCCTGTTATGCTGTAAATGCTGAAAAATACATTGTGTTATTAGTCAGGGTGGTTTGAGGGGGCAGGAGGGGGAGAGTTTGTGATTGCTGGCTCAAGGAAGGGTTTTCTCACTGGTGCAAGTAGAAAACAGCTGATTTATCTGCTCATTTAGAAATGAGAAATTTAGAATTTAAAAAAATTAGAAATTTTCACACGGGTGCAAGTGGAAAACAACTGATTTATCTGCTCATTTAGGAATGGGGCTGTGCCCACACTGGGCAGCATCCCCATGGAAAACAGGGCAGCCCCTCAGGACAGCCCTGCTGGGGGAGGTTAAAACTTCTCATGCTTGTTTCAGGAGCAAATCCATCTGTCTGTGGGACCTCTTTGGGGTGTGTGGTCTGGGATTGTCTGGAGAGACTCCCAGACTTTATGTGCTGATCTTTGGTCATTGATTATTGGGAAAAATCCCTTTGGCTGTGAGGCTTGCTGCTGGTTTTGGAGGGGAAATTGTGGTCCTGCTCTGGGCAGTGCAGGCAGGTTGTGTCTAAAAGCTCGTGAGCAGTTTGTAGGATTGAAGGGAATGTGAGCTGAAAAAATGTGAGCTTCCAGTGAAACCAGAGCAGAGCTGGATCAGCCATGGGGCCTCTTCAGAGCCAGGATGGTCCAAACCCCACCAGCTCCCAACTCTGCAGGGCCCTGGGGTGTTTCACCAACCCTATCTCACGTAAATTTTGGGAGCTGGTGCTGGAAAAACCCAGGGGAGAAAACCAGCCCAGCTTGTGGGGTTTGTTTCCCTGCACACCAGCACAGGCCTGAGCTGGGGAACAGCAGCAGCACAGGCAAAATTCTACTGCATTGCTGTGTCCCCATCAAAATCCCAGCAGCACAGCCAAAATTCTCCATTTCTGTGTCCCCATCAAAATCCCAGCAGCACAGGCAAAATTCTACTCCATTGCTGTGTCCCCATCAAAATCCCAGCAGCACAGCCAAAATTCTCCATTTCTGTGTCCCCATCAAAATCCCAGCAGCACAGGCAAAATTCTACTCCATTGCTGTGTCCCCATCAAAATCCCAGCAGCACAGGCAAAATTCTGCTGCATTTCTGTGTCCCCATCAAAATCCCAGCAGCACAGGCAAAATTCTCCATTTCTGTGTCCCCATCAAAATCCCAGCAGCACAGGCAAAATTCTGCTGCATTTCTGTGTCCCCATCAAAATCCCAGCTCAGTCTGGCCCAGCAAGGCCAACCTGGTGGTTCCTGGCCAAGTCCTGCCCGTGGTTACACTGAGATAACCCCGCTGATGTCATGGCTGGAAGTGTGGCCAGCACTGGGCACTTTTAATAGTAGTATCTCATTTTCCTGCTTCTCTGGAGAGCTGCTGGCAGATGCCAGCCAGAGGCTGCCCATGAGAGAACAGCACGTCCCTGGGCATCTCCCAGGCTGGCTGCTGTCACCTGTCTGCCATGCCAGTGCCAGGACAGCCTGCAGCCTGGCACAGGGGCTGTGGGCACAGGTACCTCCATAGCCTTGATGGGGCTTAAAACCCCTCTGGGTGCAGCAGATGCTGCCTTAGAGCCATCTGCAGTTACAGTGCTGCCTTTGCTAGGCTTAGCTTGTTTAGGGGTGTCCAGTTTTCAGTGCTCTGTGTTGTCCCAGGTCTCCAGGAGGAGGAGAAAATGTAGAAAATGTAAATTGTACATTTTCTACAAAAATGTAGAAATGTAGAAAAAGGTAAAAAAATGTACAAAATTGTAGAAAAAAATCCGTGGTGGGGTGCATGGGCTGAGGTCAGGCTTTCACAGGGCACTGATGTGCCAACCAAGGTCTTGTTTCTTCAGGTGGCTGCTCGTTCTCTGCCTTTTACAACCCTCTCAGTGCTTTGCTTTCCCTTTGCCCATTCCCTGGGTGTCTCTGGGGAGGAAAATAGGGATGGTGAGCTGCCTCAAGGCTCAGCTTGGTGGGAGAAGAAACAGTTAATGGGTGTCTGAGTGTGCTTCCCTCCGGAGGTCACTGCAGCAGGTTGTAACCTCTGTGTGTCCCTCTGTGTGTGTGTGTCCCTGTCCCCACCCTGCAGCCGTGCCAGGGCCAGCTGCAGCTGCTCAGGATGTGGGGTGAGCACTGTCCGTGCTGTGCTCAGGGCTGGAGCAGCAGCACATCTGAGGAAAACAGCAAAACATCCCCTGCATGTGCAGCTGGGTGAGCTTCCACCAGGCACCTTCATCCTGCATCCCCTGGCGAGGTGTGTGTGTGTGGCTGGGATGAGCCTGGAGAGCTCCTCAGTGGAAAATTCTGGATGGAGACTTCACCACGATGCTCAGTCCTGCTCTTGGTACCCTCAGGAATCAACAACTGGTGTGACAATGTGCAGGGAGGAGAACTGAGGGGTGTGGGAAGCATCTGAGCTTCCACCAGGCACCTTCATCCTGCATCCCCTGGCGGGGTGTGTGTGGCTGGGATGAGCCTGGAGAGCTCCTCAGTGGAAACTTCTGGATGGAGACCTCACCACGATGCTCAGTCCTGCTCTTGGTGCCCTCAGGAACCAACAGCTGGTGTGACAATGTGCAGGGAGGAGAGCTGAGGGGTGTGGGAAGCATCTGAGCTTCCACCAGGCACCTTCATCCTGCATCCCCTGGGGGTGTGTGTGTGTGGCTGGGATGAGCCTGGAGAGCTCCTCAGTGGAAACTTCTGGATGGAGACCTCACCACGATGCTCAGTCCTGCTCTTGGTGCTCTCAGGAACCAACAGCTGGTGTGACAATGTGCAGGGAGGAGAGCTGAGGGGTGTGGGAAGCATCTGAGCATCCCAGTGAGAGAGGAGGAATCCTCTGGTCCACACTTTGCTGGCTCCATGGGGTTTGGCAGAGCAGGAGGTGAAATCTGGTTGTGCCCTGGTCTCTCTTGTAGGGCTCAGCCTCTCCTCATTGACACGTGCAAAACAAGCTGGGAAGGAATTTTTGCCTTTTCCAGAACCTGGGTTGTGGCAGTGAAATAAATCAGAGCGGCCCTGAGTTTATTCCACATCGTCCTGCTGGGTTGGAGGGAGCGTTTGTGTTTCTCAAATTTAGGGTATTTTATTTATTTAAAAGAGAGCGGGGGAGAAAGCCACAGAATCTGAGTTATTCATTGCAAATATTATTATTGGCATTTTGCTCCTGTTGAGGGGGAAAAAGAAAAAAACCAACAAGGGGAGAATCAAAACATTTCACTGGAAAATACACCCTGGCTTTGTCCCACCCACATCTTCAAGGCAAAAATAAATATTTATTAAGAAATGGGTTAAAAACCTTTTTGTTGAGTATTGTTTTCTGGGAGCAGGGGTGGGTTGCCATGTGCCAGAGCCCTGTCATTGGGCTGAATTTTGGATTTTTTAGGGTTTTTTGAAGGATGGTTTAGGAGAGAAACAAACAGAGGAGCTGTGGGTGCTGCAGGGCTTTGGGGTGTGCTCTGGTCCTGCCTTGTCTGTGGGCTCTGTGCTCCTCTGAGCATCCTGGTGCCTTTTCCTGGGGATTGTGTGTGCTCAGAGTATTCCCCGAGGCTCCCAGCTGCCTGAAATCCCCAAATCATTCCTGCTATAAATAACCCAGCATGAGACAGCAGGAGCTGGTGGCCCTTGGCAAGGGATGGAGCAGGGCTGTGGTGATGGTGTGGGGACACTGAGGGGTCCCAGCTGGGCTCCTCCACTGAGCCAGAGCCTGGGATCCCTCAAAGCCCTGCTGGCCAAGAGCTGCAGGGACCTTCCCTGTGAGCTGGGCAGCCTAATTGGGCTCTAATTAATCCTCCTCTGGCTCTGATCTCCTGTGGGGAGGGAAGGAACTGAGGCTCTCCTTGCTCTGACCTGTGCTGTGGAGGGGTTTGGGCATTTCAGAGGGGTGCTGGGGGATGTGGGCACTCAGGAGGGATGCTCAGAATTGTGGAGGGATGCTCTGAAGTATCAGGGATAATCAGAAGTATCAGGGATGCTCAGAATTGTGCAGGGATGCTCAGAAGTGTCAGGGATGCTCAGAATTGTGGAGGGATGCTCAGAAGTGTCAGGGATGCTCAGAATTGTGGAGGGATGCTCAGAAGTATCAGGGATGCTCAGAATTGTGCAGGGATGCTCAGAATTGTGGAGGGATGCTCAGAATTGTGCAGGGATGCTCAGAAGTGTGCAGGGATGCTCAGAATTGTGCAGGGATGCTCAGAAGTATCAGGGATGCTCAGAATTATCAGGGATGCTCAGAATTGTGCAGGGATGCTCAGAAGTGTGGAGGGATGCTCAGAAGTGTGCAGGGATGCTCAGAAGTGTGGAGGGATGCTCAGAATTGTGCAGGGATGCTCAGAATTGTGCAGGGATGCTCAGAATTGTGCAGGGATGCTCAGAAGTGTGGAGGGATGCTCAGAAGTATCAGGGATGCTCAGAAGTGTGGAGGGATGCTCAGAATTGTGCAGGGATGCTCAGAAGTGTGCAGGGATGCTCAGAATTGTGCAGGGATGCTCAGAATTGTGCAGGGATGCTCAGAAGTGTGCAGGGATGCTCAGAATTGTGCAGGGATGCTCAGCACTTGAGGGATGCTCATTCTGCACGGGATCCATCCCAGCACTTCCCTAATTGCTCCCTAAAAGGCCCAGGTGGGCTCTTGGAGTCAGCAGAGCTACAAAGCAATAGGGGAGGCAGCCTGGGTGGTTTTATTTTAATTGATTTTGTCAGGAGTTGCTGTATTTTATTACATTTAAAGACTAGAGTCTGGAATAACTTTGAACGTTTGACACGCACACAAAAAGCAGCTTTCTGACATTTTCCTCTTTGCTTGTCTTTTATTTTATTTCTCCCCTCTCCTCCTCCTCAAAGGGAAGCGTGTGCCTGGAGGGAGGACAGAGGAGGAGGAGGGAGGAGCAGTTGTGTCTCTCCAAAGGCTGCTCCAACATCAAGGCAGCGGGAAGCAGATGAAATAATATTGCAAATAAGGATTTAAAAAACCCTACAGAAGGATCCCCGCACATGCCAGCCAGCTCAAACTGCCAGAAGATTTTCAGACAGAAGCAATTTAGCCTGGGAAAATGCTCCATTGTTGAGATGGAAACTGGCTGTGAGAACTTGCCTTTTCTGACAAGGTTTGGCTTAGAAAAAGCAAAGCAAAGTCAAGGAAATCAACCTGAGTTTTTATTTAGAGGGGAGGGAGCTCTTCAAAATGGAGGGTGTTTTCTGAGATAAACAGGGAACAATTCCCTTGTGAGAAAGGGAAGAAAGGGCTCAAATTAAGCCCAAATGCTGCTCCTCTCCTTTGAAATTTTGTTTAACGTGGAGTTAAAAAATAATCCTGTTCAAACAGAGCATTGGTGAACACGAAATGCTTGGGCTTTTTTTTTCTCCCCCCTCTCTCTTTCCCTTTTCCCTTACTGTGATCCACAATAAAAGTTCCAAGGTTGCACCTTGGGGCTGTAATTCTGCTCCCAGCTGTGCCCGTGCCAGCTCCTGCCCCTGCTCACCAGCAGGGGATGTGGATCCTGCCTCCAGAACTCCACATCTGCCCCAGATGGGGCAGATCCAGGGTGGGAAACTGAGGCACGGGGGAGTGCCTGAGCTGGGACTGGGCGTGGGGTGATGGTGAGAGCTGAGCCAGCCCTGCAGAGCTGATCCAGCTGGGGTGGCAGCTCCACTGAGCTCCCCTGGGCTCTGCAGGGTCCAAAACCTCCAAACCCACTCCCCCTCCCAAGCTGCTTTTTGGCCCAGGAGCAAAGGAAAGCTCCCAGGTGGGGTTTGTGGTGAGCCAGGTGCTCCCAAAGCACAGGGCAGGGAAGAAACACCCTAAAGATTCAGGGAGTTAAACAGCAGGGTTTAATTCTGGCATCCCCTTCTGCTCCCTCCCACTGTGCTCGTTGCTCCTTCTTTCAAACCCTGATTTTTTGGTCAAAGACTTGGTTTTTTGGGCCATGACTGGAGGTTGATATTTGGGTCTTGTCTGAGCTTTTCCCTGGATCCCATCAGCTGCAGGATCGCTGCAGAGCCAGGAGATAAAAGGGCCAATAGCACTATTGGGGACCAATAAAATGGTAATGGCATTCCCAGCTGGTTGTTACTTTTCATGGGCTCCTCTTTTGTGGAGTTTTGGCTTTCTTCAGCTTTACAGACTTGGGAAAAAAAAGGAGAAAAAAATCCAGGGAGGGGGAGCTGAGGGAGCCTCCAGAGATTTACAGCCCCCTCAGCTCCTGGGCAGATCCTTTGTGCTGCCAGGGGCAGGGTAGGGAGGGATGCCCCATCTCCTTTCAGAAACATTTGATTATTGTTTTTCCATTTCTGGCTGACAAGTGAGTGCTGGAGGAGAGTTGTTTTCTTTGTTTTGTTTGGTTTTTTGTTTTTATTTTCCCTTTGCTGTGAACTCTGTGGGCTGTGCGAGACGATTTTGTTGTGGGCAGCGCGTCTCCTACGTGCCCGTTCTGGAGTGGCAGTGAGGCAATGGCAGGAGTGAGGCAAGAGAGGAAGAAGAAGGGCAGGGGGGGAGAGCTTCCAGCCAAAATCCACCCTGAGATATGGAGGTGGCAGGAGAGAGGGTGAACTTCCAGCCAAAATCCAGCTTGAGGCACAGAGATGGCAGGAAAGGGCGTGAACTTCCAGTCAAAATCTACCCTGAGACATGGAGATGGCAAAAGAGAGGGTGAAATTCCAGCCAAAATCCAGCTTGAGGCACAGAGATGGCAGGAAAGGGGGTGAACTTCCAGCCAAAATCCACCCTGGGACATGGAGGTGGCAGGAGAGGGGGTGAAATTCCAGCCAAAATCCAGCCTGAGACACGGGGGTGACAAGGTTGGGATGAGTGAGGGATGGTGAGTGGTGGCAGACAAGAATTGGATCACAGAGGCAGGAGCAGAGCCAGGGGCATCACATGGAGCTGGGGGAGCTGTTTGGGTGCTCCTGGGATGTGAAGGATGGGTGAGAGGGCTTTGCCAGTGCTGCAGCTTCCCTGCCCTGCTCCCTGTGTGCAGGTGTGGGCTCTCAGAGCATGGATACCAGAGGTATTCTGTACTGCTCATCCTCACCAGACTAACCTGGGCTCCTCTCCTGCCCCCAGCCCTTCTTTTTGTGCCCCATTTGTGGGAGATGAGTGATTTTATCAGGCCAGGGGAGCTGTGGCTCTGCCTGGTGTGGAGGAGCTGTGGTCTCTGATGGTGTGGAGCAGGCACTGGGTCATGCTGGAGCACGCTGTGCTGTGGAAATCCATGATCCCACACTGCATCCCATCAGTGCTGGGGCTCATTCTGGTGACCCCTCACACCCCACAGCAGCCCTGGGGGGATGTTTAATGGTTGAGCAGGAAATAGGGGTAGCAAGGATGGTACCGGGTGATTTGAGCGAGTTGGAAGCCGCCGTGTTGGAGCTCTGCACCTGCGTGACCAACCCTCCCTGCTGACCTGCACTTGTTCAAGTGTGACTTTCAATTGATCATAAAAATCCAGCGTGATTCACAGCGCTCCTGCCCTGCAGCCTGCCAGCCTCTGTCTCTCTCATTCTCAGTAGCGTGAGAGAGCAGATTGCCCTCCAGTTCATCCTGCTCAGCCTTAATGGGGAGCCTCTGCTCGCTGGGGCTGCTCCCTCCACACACTCCTGGAATTTATTAAACACAGTGCCTTAGCATTTTAATTTCTATTTTTTTTCCTCCTCCAATATATGAAGGAAACTCCTCTCCAAAGCTCGGGGTGTGGGGAGAAGGGAGGGAGGCACAGCTCTCCCCTCGTGCGTGCGTGTGGCTCACAGACAGTGAAATTGCACCCTAGAGTTATAAAGCAATTGTCTAGCTCAGCAGCAGAATGAGCATGAAATGGTGCAGAAAGCAACTAAATAAAATTGGGTAAGGCAGATGCATGAAAATAATGACATCTCTATCCTGTAGTCAGGCACGCTCGCTCTTCCTCGCTGATAAACTTTTATAACAGACTTTGCATTTATTTTCCTGGGAAACTCTTCCTGCCATGGAGATGAGTGTTGGTGTGGGGTGAGCCCCTGCACCCCTCTCCTGTTTTTTGGGGCTGTACATCCCTGTCCCTCTCTCCCTCCTTCCCTGTCTTTCCTTGTTTTTGTTTTCAGAGCGGGATTTTTATGCTCGGTCAAACACCACAGTGATAACCTTTGCGACTTCATTTCCTTTTTGGTGGCCGTGCCAGGCTGGGGGAGCCCTGGGAGCTGGTGGCTCTCAGGGTGGCCTCTCACGTCCCATGGAAATGGAATGGAGAGATGCTTTCCTGCTTTCCTGAGTTTTCTCCTTTTCCTTGTAAGGCTCAGGCTGTTGTGTGGGGTTTAGGACACCACAGCAGGGATGGAACACCAGGTTGGTGCACTGCCTCTGTCATCCCATCAGGGCCACCTGCTCCCCCACTTTATTTATCCAACTGAATGGATTAAAGTATTCCCACTTTGGGCCTGGAGAATCGATTTCAGCTGTGATCCTCCCCAGCTTTTCCCCTGAGCTGCTGTCCCTGCTCTGACAGTGCCTTGGAGTTGTTGGCCTCAGCCTCCCCATCCCTCCCAGGGAGCTGATGCTTCCAACACAGCCCAGTGTTTTGCTCATTTTGTGCCAGGATCCCCGTGGAGACTGGGAACAAGCAGCTCCTCTTCCCACCCAAGGGGCCCTTTAGGTGACATCAAGGCTGTGTCCCCGCTGTCCTCACACCCTCCTGCCTCTGATGGCATCACTGGGCACTGCTCTGCATGCTTGTGGTGCCAGGGATGCCCTTTGTGGACAGGGTGCTGCCTGCTGTGCAATGCCTGGATGCTTTGGAGGGCTCAGCCCCGAGCTGCTCACGGATTCCTTTCCTTGTCTGCAAGGAAAAACCAGCCCTGGGCTGTGCTGGAGCCTGGGGCTCACCAGGCAGCTCCTGTGCTGCAGAATCTCCATCTCTGCCTGGGATGTGTCCCTGGGGTCCCAGATTAGCTGCTCCAGTGCCTGCCCATCACACGCAGCCCAGCGTGGATCCCATGGGTGGGCTGGAGCTGCGTGCTGCCTGCTCAGCCCTGGAGCACAAAACAACACAGGACACACGACATGTTCCCCTCCTCCTGCCAAAATCCAGAGCAGGAGGTTTCCCTGCAGGGATTATTCTGGCTCTGGGCAGCTGGATGCCAAAAAGCCCTGCCAGCTTTTTTGCTGGTGTGGTTCCGCAGCACCGGAGCGGCGAGGAGGAGGAGGAGGAGGAGGAGGAGGGAAATGCAGGCGTGCAAAAATCAGTGTGAAAGCATAAATCAGGCCAAGAGTGAAAGGTTAAAGAAATCCAGAGGAAGCAGAGCGATGTGTGTGATAGAAAGGGGTTCCTGTACCTACAGAGGCCACCCAGGCTCCCTTCCTGCCGGGGCAAACCAAAACTTTCTGCACCCTAAGCAAATTGTGCTTGGCTGCTTGGGCACGCTGTGAGCCAGCTGTGCCAGCCTGGGTGTTAATGCCCTGTGCTTTACAGGCTGCTCTGCCCAGCCCCTGCCCTGGGATTTATTTATAGGATGCCCAGGCAGATCCTGGGAAGTGCTGCAGTCAGGAATAGGGCTGGGAGAGCAGGATGCAGTGACCTGTGCTGCCCTAAATCCACATCTCTGCACTGCCAGCCGTGCTGGTTTTCTACACCGTGCTCCTCAGAGGGGCTCCAGAAGAGTTAAGGCTCCTGGGACAATTACCTGCAGGCCCCTATTTAAGCACTTAGGAAGGCTTAGCTGATCCCAGCTGGAGATAGCCTGGCCCCAGGCCAGCTCAGTACCTGTTGTGTGCAAATTGTGGAGCTCTGAACCTTTAAACAGCGGTTCAGAGCTGGGACTGGCTGGGAGCAGGACCCCCAGAGGGAAATTTGGGGTGGCTGATGCTGGCACCCCGAATTACACCCTGCTTGTAAGGTTGGGAGACACAGATTTCATTGTCCAGGGGGTTTCTGGCAGTGTTTGGAGCTGTGTTTTGGTAGCCGTGCCCTGGTGCTTTACCTTGGAGCGTCAAGGGGCAAACCAGCAATTCCCTTCTGGCAGGTGTGTGCCTCACCTGTGGGGCAGGTTTGTTCTGTGGAAATCAGAGGCCAGCAGGCTCTGTTGGGCTCGGGCTCTCTCTTTTCCCACTGCATTTTTCTGTCTGGGGTGGCTGAGGGGAGCTGGGCGCCGCTCCTCCGGTTGTCCCGGTGTTGAGCCACGGCAGCTGAGGCTGGGCAGGTGAGGAAAACCACGTCTGGTCAGGTTTCACAGCCTCTAGGTGTGTGCAGGAAATGTTGCAGGGCAGGGATTCTTGCAGCAGGCCCTGGGTAGGCAGGTAACAAACAGCAAGGTGACCATCTGGAGCCCACGCACGCCAGGGAGGATCCTCCTCTCAAGGCACCTTCCCAAAACTCTGGGGATGTGGGGCTGCTCCAGGAATCCTCCAGGTCTCTGTTTTGGAGCAGTTCCATTTGCCCTCAGATGCTGGAAGGTGCAGGAAGGTGCAGCATCACACCCTGGGGGCACAGCTTGGTAGATGCCTGGGAATGGTGTTGGAGCCCCAAAGCTCAGGGCTTTCCCAAGCAGGTAAACTTTAGGATACAGCCTTGAAAGCAGTGCCATGGAGGGTGAAGCTCATGCTGGCTCATCCCTGAGAGCAGAGAGATGCTCCAGTCCTGTCCTAAATCTGGGGACCCCAGCCCAGCCCTTTAGGGAGGACAGGACACGTTGGGGTGGAACAGTGCTGGGTAGGAAGGGGTGAGCCTGGAGCTGGGTTGTTAGGGATGTGCCTGCAGGGGGGAGCAGCCGGTCCTGCCAGTTCTCCAGGCTCTGGGAAGTCCCTCCAGCTGCAGTTGAGGTCCCTCTGTGCCACCTCTCTGCTCAGTTTTAAGTCTTTGAGAGCACAGGCTGTGGGAAATCACCCCGAGAGCCTGGCCATGGCTGGGAGTAAAAGCCAGCTTTGCGTGGGAAGGGAAGGCAGAGCCAGTGCACTCCTAATTCAAAGCACCTTTACAAATGAATAAGGTAGAAATGACTCTCTACAAACAAAAAAAAACAACCAAAAAAGCCAAACCCAGTGCATTGAGCTGCCCTGTAATTGTGAGTGTGGAAATCACAGGACTTGCAGTGAAGGATTGAATCCACAGCCTGATTTCCAAAGTGAGCAACTGAGCTGCTGGTGCTGGTTTTGGGGTCCTGTGGACCTTTGGGCAGAGGAGCTTTTGTCAGGGTGGATTTTTGTGGAGCCTGTGGCAGGATCTGGAGCTCAGCACTGATTCATCAGGTGGCTTCAAGATTGCGTCAGCTTAAGCAAGGACTGGGAATTGACCTGCAGTGATTTGCTGACTTCATTACTGGGACAATGATGAGGCTGACATGGAGGGAGAGGGATTTTGGTGTTCTCTGCCTGGTGGGATGACTTGGAACAGCACTGCCAGCACTTCCCCAGTTTTTCAGCCCTTTTTGCTTGGAGGAGGTAAAATCCTGAATGTACCTTGAGGTTCATTGAGGAGAAGGACTTTCCATCCCAGCTCTTGGCCCTGTCAGTAGCTGCAGAAGAAGAACATTATAAGGAGCTATTCATCATTGCAATATTTATTAAGAGACACTGTGTGCTTGGGAGCTGGAAGAGATGGAGCTTTGGGATGTTTTTCAGCATGATAAATACGGGGTGGTTACATCACCCAGCTTTTAAAAAATGGTGTGTGTCCTGGTGAGAGAGGGTTTGCAGACAACCTTGGAGAGGAGAGCCAGGTGCCTGTTCCAGCAGGGACAGCAGTGCCACTCGCCCTCAGGAATGGGGAGAGAAATCTCTGGGCTCTGCTGGGTGGCAATTTGTGCTGTTTTGGGCTGGACATGCTGGAATGGGCTCCTTGGGGACAGGCACATCATTCCCACATGCGGTGGGACAACACAGCGCTGCTCCGTGCAGCCTCTCACTGCCAAACCCCAAAATGCTGCTTTGGGGGCTGGTTTGCAGATTTCCTGTCCTGTGCAGGTTTCTCTGGGGTCTCCCACCCTGGTGCCACCTGTCCCTGCTGTGCCAGGGCAGCTGGCTGGTCCCTCTCAGGCTGGCACCTCCGGGCGCGTTATCGCGCCGGGGTAAAGTCCACCATGGGAAAATGCCTGGTGGACTTTTAACTGGAGTCCTCTGGAGAGCCCAGCTCAGAGAGCTTTAACTCCTTCATGGCAACCTCTGCTGGAAGGTAGAGAGGGAATGGAGCAGAGGATGGGCTCAGCTCCCTGCAGCTGGTGTCATGGGGGACCGTGCCAGCTGCTCCTGGGGTCACCCCTGCATGTCCCCACCCCTCCTCTGGTCCTGCTGTCGTAGCCTCAGCTCTTGGTGTCCCAAAATGCTGCTTTGGGCAGGTAGGGGCTGCTCTGGGGTCACTGGGCTGTGTCCTGCCAGTGTCCCTGCCCTGCTCTCCCTGCTGCTGGGTGGCCTCAAAGGATGAGCCCCGTGGTGGGCAGGGATGGGCATCACTCTGCAGCACCCTCACCTATGGGAAGCTGCGTCTGGAGCTTGAAAGGAGCCTTGGCACTGCCATTTTTGCTGTCCCACACTCTGATTTTGCCTCCTGCTTTAGACACCTGAGTGCCTGGTGGGATTTATTTCAGCATCTTCATCATTCTTCCATTTCCCCTTTCCCTTCCTTTTGTTTTGCAGCTTTTTTTCCCCCCTCCAAGGTGAGTCTTGTGTGCTCTGGGTGAGTCTGTGAGCCCTGAGCAGGTCCCCACTGCCAGCCCAGCTGGTGACAGCAGCACAACCAAGCAGCCACCTCTATATATCCTGGGGTGATCAACCCATTCTCAGTAGGGACAGAACCAGGGCGTGCTCCAGAGGGATTTATGGAGGGAAATTCATGCAGTGTAGGATTTTTGTCCCTGGAGAGCAGCTCAGCATGGGATGGCATCGCTGGCTGTCCCTGCAGGCATGGCTCAGTGGGGGAAGCTCCCCATGTGCCACCAGCTGTGCCCTTCTCAGTGGAAGTGATTCCGGGGTGAGAAATTCCCCCTGTGGAAGCCTTTATTACCGGGCAGAACTAGGTTTGTTTTGTTTATCATCCATTTCCTTGCCTTTGGAGGCATGCCCAGAGTTCTCCAATTTTCTCTGTGTGTGTGTGGATGTGTGATTTATTAGGATTCAGGGCTGGAGTTTCTTTTTTTTTTGGTTTAATTTCACTTCCTCAAACTGACAGGCCGTTTGAACAAACTTCTTTTGGATAATTTCCTCTATAGTTTTAGAGGGCCTCCTAAAAATAAAAAGAGAAAACATTGCAACATGGTCGATAATTAAAAAAACGCCCCGTCTGTGACCAGCCTGGGCCCTGATTTCGGCAACAGAGAGAGCTCAGAGGGTAGAAAAAAACATGAGTTCACTTTTTTGGGTGTTTTTAACAGCACTTTAGGATGGCTGGCTTTGCTTGTTTTGCTGTGAGCTGCGATCCCAGGCACACTTGGGCACGTTCTCCCCATCCTCATGCATTAAAAGCACCGTGCGTGCCTAAAGCCCTGCCAGCTCCCAGCTTTGGTTTCCTCTCCTCAGCTCGATCTGTTCCACAGCAGTCAGGAAGAGGGAGGAGGGAATAAAAAAAAAATCCATTTAAAAACGCTGGGAAATGTAATGGGAGCCTCCAGAGAGAGAGAGAGAGAGAGAGCAGGTAGGCGAGGGCAGAGCACCTGTGGCTGCCTTGAGCTGGGTTTGCTGGCAGGTCCTGCCCGGGGTTTTTATGAGGATTTCGCAAGTGTGGGTTTCGAAATGGCTCGGGCAGGGTTTGTGCTGGGTATTCTCAGGCCTGGGAGCTGCTGGAGAGCCCTGGTGGGGTCAGGCAGAGCTGGGGGTACACAGGGTCCTGGGGGCTGCGCTGTGCCTGTCAGCACAGAGATTGAGATGAAGGAAAACTTCCTTTCCCACTGTCCCAGCTATGAAAGCAAGAGAGAGAGAAATAGAGAGAGAGAGAGAGAGAGAGAAAGATTTCCCCCAGGGATCAGCAGTGATAAAAAGGCTCTCTTTTGAAAAGCAATGAGAGAAAAGAAGTGTGTCTAATCCTCGCAGAGAAGAAAGGGAGAACATCCCTCTGCTGCAAGCTGGGCGGGGGCTGCAGGGACCCTGGTGTGGAGGCAGCAGCCCCGTGCTCCTGCCTGGTGCAGAGGAACCCTCTGGGCAGCAGCAGGGAGAAATTCCATTTCCTGGGGTGTATTTGGGTGGGCTTAGGGGAGCTGGCTGCTGTGGTGAGGGTGAGGGTGAGGGCTGGGGAGATGCTGCTGGCTCATCCCCGCGTTGCTCAATCCCTGCACAGGAGCTCTGCTGGTGCCCTGCGTGGGAGACACTTGCTCAGACTTTCTTTCCCCTTTTCCCCCTTGGCCCTGGGACTGGGGGAGGCTGGAAAGGGGAGCTGCAGCCCCGAGCTAGGAGGGATGTGTGTCCCCAGGGCAGCTATCCCAGGGACTGCTGCAATCCTGGATCCCTTTTTCCCATTAATGTGGAGCTGTGCAGCTGGCCTGACTGGCTGTAGCAGCTCCTGCCTTTCCTTTCCTGGCCCAACCCTGTCACCATTTCTTCAGTGGCAACTGCAGCGTCCAGGCTTGGCACAGGAGCTGCTCTGTCACCCTGTCAGTGATGGGACAGTGGTGGTTTGGCTGCTGGTCCTGTGCTCACCATGTCTGAGCCGAGGCCACCGGGGTGCTTTTATTGCTGTTGTGGTTGATGATTTATTTCCAGCTGCATCCTCCCCGTCTTGTGACTTGATTAAAAATTAAAGCACAGTGGTGTGGTGTGGTGTGGTGTGGCTGCTGTGAGCCCACGGTCCCTTCCCTGAGCCCTGTGGGGTTCCCAGCCCATGGATTGGGACAGGGAAATATCTGGGAATGGGAGGGACAAGGTGGATGGCAGGGGATGGAGCTGTCTGCATGGAGAGATGGGTGCTGGGGTGGGAGCCATCAGCAGGATCAGGATCCTTCCACAGACTAGAGCCTGTGGATGTTTATTTACATCTCCTTGAGCTTAATAATGGTAATCTCCAGCCAATAAAGTCCTCATTAGGCTGAAATTAATCCCAGCCCGTGGATTGGGACAGGGAAATCTAGGAATGGGAGGGAGAAGGTGGATGGCAGTGGAAGGACCTGTCTGGATGATAGGGGTGGGAGCCATCAGCAGGATCAGGATCCTTTCACGGACTCTACAGCTTGTGAATGTTTATTTGCATCTCCTTGAGCTGAATAATGGTAATCCCCGGCCAATAAAGTCCTCATTAGGCTGAAATTAATGAGTTTATGTTTAAAAATACAGCAGCACTCAAACCCACAACCCTGCAGAGGGAACTCCATCAGGAAGGGATGGGTGGATGGGGCAGTGGTGCCAGGGAGGAAAGCCAAGCTGGCACTGGGGTGTAGCTGCTCCCTGCAGAGCCTGGTGGGCAGTGCCACAGGCACAGGGATGCTGCAGCATCGGGATTTGCTGTTGGGGAAGGATTTTGGGGACACCCATCAGGGTTTTGCTGTTGTGCTGGCTGGTGGGTGAGCGTGGAGCATCCTGTGTGCAGGGAGCTCCTGAGCCACGAGGCTTTAGAGACAGCACCTCCCATGTCTCAGTGTCACTGCTGCCTCTGGACTCTTCTTGGTGCAAACCAGGGCTGGAATTCTGAATATCACCCTGGGATGTCACAGCTGAGTGCCAGGAGTTTCTGCTCCAGCCTTTGGGGGGGATTGGCAGAGCCCACCACCCTCTGCCTGTGTGGGGAGGGATCCAGTGACTCAGGTGCCCCTCGCAGAGAAAGGGGAGCAGGAAGTTGGCTCAGAGCTCTTGTGAAAGACAGAAGCTGCCCTGATACCTATAATTAAAGCAGGTGTCAAGGAATGAGGTGCAAATTCCTCAGGGGGCATCTCACCATGAGGGAGGGAGGGCAGCACCTCAGGGGCTGGGGAGAGGCTGGTGCTGAGCCCCTGAGGACCAAACATGAGCCCCCAGCACCTCTCCTTCCCAACAGTGAGGGACTGATGTGGATGGCAAGGCCATGTGTGTCCTGTCTGCAGTCAGCACAAGGGAAGCTGGAGCTCAGCAGGGTGGTGGGGGGCAAAAATCCTCCTGAGAAACATGTGGGACCTTATCAGGGCTGAGCTGGGGAGATAGTGAGCTGAGTTTGGGGTGCAGTTTGGGAATTGCAAGGGAGCAGGGGCATAATGAGGTGGTGGAGGCAGCAAATGCCAAATCTGCTGAGCAGATGGAAAAAACAAAAAAGAGGAAAAAAAAATACAACCCAAAAACCAACACCCTGCCCAATAATATGAGGAAGAAATGTTGGTGTGTCCTGGGTGGATTAGTGAGACTCCTTGCTGGATTCCTCCGAAGGGAGGTGCTGGTGCTGGAAGCCGGCCACCAGCCGGGCCTGCTGCATTTTTCCTGGATTCCCTTGCCATTTGGGGACTGAACTTTAGTCTGAAAAAGAGGTATTTTTAACCTGGTTGTGTCTGAGGGTTGTCTCAGCTTTGGGCTGCTTGGCTTTCTCCTGGCCTGGCCATGCATTGTGGTGGGAGGTGAGGGCTGGACCCTCCATCCCCAGCTGGACCAGGAGGAGGAAGCAGGAGAAGGAAAGGCTTGTTCTGACGCCAAGACAACCATTCCAGAAGGTTCCTCCTGCTTGTGGAGCAATGGGAATGGTGTGTCAGGACAATGGCAGCAGCGATGGAGACGTGGGCGAGGCAGTCTGGTGTTGAGATCGCTGTGGAAAACAAGGATGAGTATCTTGGGAAGGCCTGCAGCCCCAGCATGCAGGACCAGACACCACTGCCTTGGAAACAGCCACTGAAGTGTGCAACATTCCTGTCTCTGGGGCTCATTTCCCTCCCTGCCAGCTGTGGAACTGGCACAGGACACTGGCACTGCTGGTCTGTGTGTGCCACCTGGGCTGGCCTCAGCCTGGCAGGATGCTGAGGTTCTGCTGAGGCTCTGCTGAGGTTCTGCTCAGCCCAGAGCTCTGCTGAGGTTCTGCTGAGTTTCTGCTGACCCTGCTCTGCTGAGGCTCTGCTCAGGTTCTGCTGAGGTTCTGCTGAGATTCTGCTGAGCCCAGAGCTCTGCTGAGCTTCTGCTGAGGCACTGCTGAGGTTCTGCTGAGTTTCTGCTGAGCCGGCTCTGCTGAGGCTCCCCTGACCCTGCTTTGCTGAGGTTCTGCTGAGGCTCTGCTGAGGTTCTGCTGACCCTGCTCTGCTGAGGTTCTGCTGAGGCTCTGCTCAGGTTCTGCTCAGGTTCTGCAGAGCCCCCTCTGCTGAGGTTCTGCTGAGGTTCTGCTGAGGCTCTGCTCAGGTTCTGCTCAGGTTCTGCAGAGCCCCCTCTGCTCAGGTTCTGCTGAGGCTCTGCTGAGGTTCTGCTGAGGCTCTGCTGAGGTTCTGCTGACCCTGCTCTGCTGAGGCTCTGCTGAGGCTCTGCTGAGGTTCTGCTGAGGCTCTGCTCAGGTTCTGCTCAGGTTCTGCAGAGCCCCCTCTGCTGAGGCTCTGCTGAGGTTCTGCTGAGGCTCTGCTCAGGTTCTGCTCAGGTTCTGCAGAGCCCCCTCTGCTGAGGTTCTGCTGAGGTTCTGCTGAGGCTCTGCTCAGGTTCTGCTCAGGTTCTGCAGAGCCCCCTCTGCTCAGGTTCTGCTGAGGCTCTGCTCAGGTTCTGCTGAGCCGGTTCTGCTGAGTTTCTGCTGAGGCTCTGCTGAGGCTCTCCTGACCCTGCTTTGCTGAGGTTCTGCTGAGGTTCTGCTGAGGTTCTGCTCCTCCCAGAGCTCTGAAGCACAGTTTTTTATTGTTTATTGTAGGCTTGCTGGCCACAGTGTCTCTGCAGGGTGTCCCTCGCTTCCCCTGCTCGGGGACAGAGCCTGCCCAAGCCAGCAGGACAATCCGGGCTGTGTTTCCATCATTAAAACAAATAAAACAAACCCGTACGGGGCGTTATTTACAGTGTGGGCTCGGGAAGAGTCGAGCTGGATTGTTTCCTCGCAGAGTTTTTCCCTTTGTGGCTCACACACGAGTTTGTTGTTGTTGGCTGCTCCCGAGGCCGCGGTCTCGCGTGCCGGGGCTGCTGCCGGCCCGCAGCTGGAGAGCTGGCATGGGGTGGGCAGGGATGGGCTCTGTGCAGTGTGGGCATCCCTGGGAGCTGGCATGGGGTGGGCTCTGTCCATTGTGGGCATCCCTGGGAGCTGGCATGGGGTGGACAGGGATGGGTTCTGTGCAGTGTGGGCATCCCTGGGAGCTGGCATGGGGTGGGCAGAGATGGGCTCTGTGCAGTGTGGGCATCCCTGGGAGCTGGCATGGGGTGGGCAGGGATGGGCTCTGTGCAGTGTGGGCATCCCTGGGAGCTGGCATGGGGTGGGCTCTGTGCAGTGTGGGCATCCCTGGGAGCTGGCATGGGGTGGGCAGGGATGGGCTCTGTGCAGTGTGGGCGTCCCTGGGAGCTGGCATGGGGTAGGCAGGACTGGGATCTGTCCATCGTGGGCATCCTGGAGAGCTGGCATGGGGTGGGCTCTGTCCATTGTGGGCATCCTTGAGAGCTGGCATGGGGTGGGCAGGGATGGGTTCTGTGCAGTGTGGGCATCCCTGGGGGCTGGCATGGGGTGGGCAGGGATGGGTTCTGTGCAGTGTGGGCATCCCTGGGAGCTGGCATGGGGTGGGCAGGACTGGGATCTGTCCATCGTGGGCATCCTGGAGAGCTGGCATGGGGTGGGCTCTTTCCATTGTGGGCATTCCTGGGAGCTGGCATGGGGTGGGCTCTGTCCATTGTGGGCATCCCTGGGAGCTGGCATGGGGTGGGCAGGGATGGGCTCTGTGCAGTGTGGGCATCCCTGGGAGCTGGTTTGGAGCATCCAGGAGTGGTTTGGAGTGGCCAGTGGCTTTGCCCATCGTGGGCATCCCATGGAGCAGGTGTGGGGCAGTGAGGCCAGGCCTCTGCCCACCTTGCTTGCCCCGTGGCCCATCTGGGATTCTCCATGGAAGGCCATTTGGGAAGGGTGGATGAGCAAGCAGTGAGCGTGGAGCTTTTGTGCAGGGTTTTTGCTGCTTGTGGGACATGGGGCACAGCAGGGAGCTCATTGGGGTGAACTCTTTGGGGTTTCCTGCTGAGGGTGGCAGGTGATTTTCCAGCAGGGACCAGCATCATGCTCTGGTTGTTGTTGCCTGCAGCATCCCTGAGAGACCTGCAGGGTCTGAGCCCTGGCAGTGCCACAGCAGGATGGACAGGGCTGGGGGGAACAGCACTTGCTCCAGGCTCACCCAGGGCTTTGAGCCTGTGTTGTCCTGGGGTGCAGAAGGGGACGTGGAAGGGATGCAGCTGCAGCCCTTTGAGCCAGTGTTGTCCTGGGGTGCAGAAGGGGACGTGGAAGGGATGCAGCTGCAGCCCTGGGTGTTGCATCCCCCCAGCAGTGCTCGTGCAGCCTCAGGAGATGCTGGAAGGGACATCCCTCCCTGGGGAGAGGGAAATCCCCACAGGTCTGTGCACACAGGGTGGGGACATGGATGTACAATTGTCAAATTTTCATCCTGCTGCTTTGGGTGGGTACCAGCACAGCAAGGATGGGCTGCAGAGGAGGATGGGCACCCTCCTGGTGCCAGGCTGCAGCAGACAGGTTCCCTGGGCAGCATATGGCAGCAGTCCAGTGCCAGATGGGAATTTGCTCCCAGTGCAGCTCCTGCATGCACAGCCAGCCAGGGCTCAGCCTGGTGCCCACGTCCCTGCAGGGACAGCCCCAGAGCCACCCCTGGGAGGGTGAGCAGGGTGGCAGGGCTGGATGGCCTCGTGTAGCCCTGCAGGGACACCCAAGGGACGCTGGTGATGCTCCCTGGGCACTGGGGCAGCCAGCTGGGCACGGGCTCTGCATGCACAGAGCTGGCTGAGCACACCAGCCCCTGCCTAGCAGGGCAGGGCTTAAAGCTGGGCTTAGGAGGTCAAAATCTGGCTAATGAGTTAATGGCAATTAATTAACTGCAGGGCACTTTGCAGATATTAACTAATTGCTGTGCTGTGAGCGCGGTCTGTGCCATTGCCCCACCTGGCAGGCTGAGGTGTGGAGCTGCTGGAGGTGAGTTAACAGCAGGGCTGTGGCTCCAGCCAGGGCTAATTCTGCTCCTCTTGGTGTGGTGAGCCATCACCAGGGGCTGCAGGCACCATTCAGCCTTAAATTAATTGTGCTGAGGCGCGTTGGTATTTGGTGGATTTTTTCCTTTCTTTTTTTGTTTTTTTATTATTGATGCATAATGTATGTTGAGAAAAAAATGAAAAAATAATTAAAGTCTGAAGATCCCACCATAGATCCCTCTCAGTTTTTCCGTGCAAGCTCTGTGCACCCACAGACTTTGGAACCTGAGCATCTCTCTGAGCTCCGTCCCCGTGAGTGTTTTAGGGGGAGGCAGCTGAAGCCACGATGTTCCTGGTAACCACCACCCACACAGGCAGTCTTGTGTCTGCTGGCTCTTCACTCTGCTCCCCAGGAGCTGCTGCAGCATCTGAGCATCCACAGCACAGTGGAGATTTACAGAGAGAGAGACAGAGGAGCCCTCCAGGAGCTCAAGCTCCTCGCTGGGTGCAGGAGATGGTTTGGTGCAGGTGCAGCTATTTTTTAAATCCCTCTGGACAGAGTGGTTTGGCCCCCATGCAATTTCTGTTTGTTTGTTTATTTACTCCTTTTGGCAGCTGAGGAGTTTGTAGAGATGACTCAAACGTTCAATTTATTTTGTCAGCTTTTGGGGAAGGGATTAAATCTCAGAGCCCCATTGTGCGAGCAGATCTAATTTTAGGCGTGTGATCTTAAAATAGAAGAAAGGAGAGGCAAAAAAAAAGCAATAATTAGGCGTTTTTCCCTGGGCCAAGGGAAAACAGGCTGTGAGGTGGCCCCAAGGAAGAGATGTGGCTGCCCACAGCCAAAGTCAACAATTTGGGAGGTGGCTGGAGCTGCTTCTGGCTGGCGCTGGGAAAGGGCACAGCAGAGAGGTGGGGTCACAAGGTGAGGACTAACCCTTCTCTGGGGTGGGGGGGGGCAAAAATCCCTGGCACAGGGGTATTTGGAGCTTGGCCAGGCTGGTGGGCACGCATGGTGGGCATGGTTGCTCATCCCACCCTGGTGCAGCTCCTGATGGAGTTCCTGGCCAGGCAAGGTGGGTCTTGTGTCCACCACCCCCATGGCCATGTCACACCGTGCAGGAGGTGACCCTGGCTGGTCTCAGCATCCTTCCTCATCAACGTGACAGAGTGGAGTGTCCCTGTGGTGGGGACACAGAGTCCAGGTCCTATTTCATGGCAGGACTCATCATCCCGTGGGCAGATATTCTGATGATATTAAAATGCTTGGGATTTTCTAGCGAATCGAAGCTCTCCTAAGCAGTGCCAAGAACAATTCAGCAGCCTCCAAAACCAGCTTTCCCTGAGGATTACTTGTTCCTCATGCCAGGATGATTGATGAGAACGGGTAGGTTCAGGTGACTCAGTCCAGCGTGACCCGACGGTCTCATCCCCACAGCCCAGCAGGGGCTGTGCCATGGCATCCCTGCTCCCCATGCAGCCCCTGAGGAGGCTCCTCACAGCCTGACAGCTTGCAGGGCATCTCAGAAACATCCCAGGAGCCTGTCAGCACTGTGTAATCTCCTTTCTCCCTCCTCTCCAGGAAATTTCTTGCCAAGGTGTTGACAAAGTCAGAGGATGCAGGGGCAGCTCGTGGTCAGCTCTGTCTCCCCGAGCAGCCACCAAACCTTCCTGCCTCTGTCAGAGCCTCTGCTCACCTCTGGCAGCCTTGGAGAGGGTGGAAACCTGCTCCTAATGACAGAGCAGGAATAATTCTTGCTGTTACCTTGATAACAAAACCCAGCTCCCTTTAAACTGCCAGCAGGAGCAAAAATGCAAGGCATGTGTTTAGGAGAAGCTTCGGTCTCTGGGTGTTTTTGGGAGGGAAAAAAACATCCACAAGACTGTTTGCTTTTGCCTGAAACCTCTTTTGTGATGGCTCTGTGACTTTGGACAGCTCAGGCCGTAGGTGGATGTTTTTTCTTGGAGATGTTTTTCCATATGCTCCTCACAGCTCTGCTCAGGGATTTTGCACATGGGCTGCAAGAGCGAGGTAGGCTGCTCTAATATCATATGATAATGTGAAATTAGCTCCACTTTAGAGAAATTGAGACACCCAGGCCTGGGTAGGGTGTGCTGGGGGTTCCTGCCCTCTTTCCCCTCTGCTGGGAAGGCAGGCAGCAGGATCCTGGATCTCTCCATGCTCACAGGAGTCTGATCCTGGATCTCTCCATGTCCATGCTCACAGGACTCTGATCCTGGATCTCTCCATGCTCACAGGGCTCTGATCCTGGATCTCTCCATGCTCACAGGGCTCTGATCCTGGATCTCTCCCTACTCACAGGGCTCTGATCCTGGATCTCTCTGTGCTCACAGGGCTCTGATCCTGGATCTCTCCATGCTCACAGGACTCTCTGATCCTGGATCTCTCCATGCTCACAGGACTCTCTGATCCTGGATCTCTCCATGCTCACAGGACTCTCTGATCCTGGATCTCTCTGTGCTCACAGGACTCTGATCCTGGATCTCTCCATGCTCACAGGACTCTGATCCTGGATCTCTCTGTGCTCACAGGGCTCTGATCCTGGATCTCTGTGCTCACAGGGCTCTGATCCTGGATCTCTCTGTGCTCACAGGGCTCTGATCCTGGATCTCTCTGTGCTCACAGGGCTCTGATCCTGCATCTCTCTGTGCTCACAGGACTCTGATCCTGGATCTCTCTGTGCTCACAGGACTCTGATCCTGGATCTCTCCATGCTCACAGGGCTCTGATCCTGGATCTCTCCCTACTCACAGGGCTCTGATCCTGGATCTCTGTGCTCACAGGGCTCTGATCCTGGATCTCTCCATGCTCACAGGGCTCTGATCCTGGATCTCTCTGTGCTCACAGGACTCTGATCCTGGATCTCTCCATGCTCACAGGGCTCTGATCCTGGATCTCTCCATGCTCACAGGACTCTCTGATCCTGGATCTCTGTGCTCACAGGGCTCTGATCCTGGATCTCTCTGTGCTCACAGGACTCTGATCCTGGATCTTTCCATGTCCATGCTCACAGGGCTCTGCTCTCTCCTAATCCACTGCCAGCTGAGGGTGAATTCCAACCCGTGGTGGAAATTTAGGTCAAAGGTGCTTTTAGTTCAGAGGAATATGATCAAATTAAGGCCTTTTGTGTTTGCATGTGTTGCTTTGGTTTTTCTTTTTTTTTTCTGCAGGGACTTGCGTAGGCAGGGCTGCAGGAAGGGCTTGGCACAGAGATGGGCAGATCCTGACCATCTGTAAATCAGGGCAGCGCTGCCTGTGCCTGTGGCAGGGCTGGAATTTCAGCTGGAAAGGTCACAACTGGTCCAGAGCTGGTTTTCAGCCAGGGATGAGTTTCTGGCCCTGCCTGGAAGGGAGAGGTGTGGGCAGAGCCCCTGAGCCTGTGGTGTTTCCCCAAGCCCACCCCGAGGGAGGGTTGGCTGTGGGACTTCCCTGAGGCCTGGGAGGTGGAGGGATTAAAATGTCATCCCTTGGGAAAAGCAAAGTCACCGTGCTGGTTGTGAGCTGGGAGGTTTCCACCAAAGCCTCTGCAAAGTCCTGGGGAATGGATGAATCCCCTCCATCCTGCGTCCATCCCACTTCCGTCCTGCATCCCACTGCCATCCTGCATCCCACTTCCATCCTGCATCCCATTGCCCTCCTGGATCCCACTGTCGTTGTTCATCCCATTGCCATCCCTGAATCCCTTTCCCCTCCTGTGCCTCATTTCCCTCCTGCATCCCATTTCTCTCCTGCATCCCATATTCCTCCTGCATCCCACTGCCATCCTTCATCTCATTGCCATTCTGCATCTCTTTCTTTCATCCCATTGCCCTCCAGATTCCCATTTCCTTCCTGGTTCCCATTTCCCTCCTGATCCCCATTGCCCTCCAGATTCCCATTGCATTCCTGGTTCCCACTGCCCTCCAGATTTCCACTGCCCTCCTGGTTCCCATTTCCCTCCTGGTTCCCATATCCCTCCTACATCCCACTGCCATCCTTCATCTCATTGCTATTCTGCATCTCTTTCCTTCATCCCATTGCCCTCCTGATTCCCATTTCTGTCCTGATCCCCATTTCCCTCCTGGTTCCCATTTCTGTCCTGATCCTCATTTCCCTCCTGGTTCCCATTTCCCTCCTGGTTCCCATTTCTCTCCTGACCCCCCCTGCCCTCCTGCCCGCTCTGTGCAGTTCTCCCTCGTGGTCAGGAGCAGGGGAAGAAGAGGCAGCTACGTGGCGACTTCTTACTGTAAATACCCTAAACCCCCAACTTCTGTGGTTGGTTTTTTATGCTTGCTTCTCTTCTGAAGAAATCCATGAGTTGGCATTGCTGTCTGAGGCACAGCAGCCTCCTAAAACCTGTTTGTTTTCATTCTGACATTAACACAAGGTCTAAAACAAGCACTGCAATTTCCAGGCCCGTTTGCGATTAGCGATAGGCAGGAGTGAACCATTCAGCCTTAAATTAATTGTGCTGGGGTGCGTTGGTATTTGGTGGATTTTTCTTTTTCTTTTTTCTTTTTTTTTTTTTTTTTAGTATTGATGCATAATGTATGATGAGAAAAAGTGAAAAAAATAATTAAAGTCTGAAGAGCGCTGCATGGATTCATTCATTATGAAATCTGGGTCAGCAGCCGGAGAAGGAAAACAAGGAAGGGGGGGCTGCTGGAGTGGAAAAACAGGACTTGAGAAGCGCTGCAGGCACGGCAGGAATGCGAGAAAGGCCCTTTGCAGGCAGCCTGGGAAATCCGGAGCTGCATCGTGGCTGCCCCCCGAGGAGGAGCCGGGAAGGGGAGGGGGATGCTGGGGAGGGGATTCCCTCTCCTGGCTGCTCCTGGATGCTCCCGCAGCCCGGGGAGGGGGCAGGAGCTGCTGTGCTGAGCCAGCAAATCCTGCCGAGGTGATGGAAGTGCCTGGAGAGGCGGAAAGGGATGGGCTGGGGATTGGGGTTTGGTGCGGTGTGATCCCAAAGGGATGGGCTGAGGATTGGGGTTTGGTGCAGTGTGATCCCAAAAGGGATGGGCTGGGGATTGGAGTTTGGTACAATGTGATCCCAAAGGGCTGATCCTGGCATTGGGGTTTGGTGCAGTGTGATCCCAAAGGGAATTGGGGTTTGGTGCAGTGTGATCCCAAAAGGATGAGCTGGGGTTTGGTACAGTTTGATCCCAAAGGGAATTGGGGTTTGGTGCAGTGTGATCCCAAAGGGATGAGCTGGGGTTTGGTGCAGTGTGATCCCAAAAGGATGAGCTGGGGATTGGTACAGTGTGATCCCAAAGGGAATTGGGTTTTGGTACAATGTGATCCCAAAGGGAATTGGAGTTTGGTGCAGTGTGATCCCAAAAGGATGAGCTGGGGATTGGGGTTTGGTACAGTGTGATCCCAAAGGGATGAGCTGGAGTTTGGGGTTTGGTGCAGTGTGATCCCAAAGGGATGGGCTGGGGATTGGAGTTTGGTTCAGTGTGATCCCAAAGGGAATTGGGGTTTGGTGCAGTGTGATCCCAAAAGGATGAGCTGGGGTTTGGTACAGTTTGATCCCAAAGGGAATTGGGGTTTGGTGCAGCGTGATCCTGAAGGGATGATCCTGGCATTGGGGTTTGGTGCAGTGTGATCCCAAAGGGCTGAGCTGGGGATTGGTACAGTGTGATCCCAAAGGGAATTGGGGTTTGATACAGTGTGATCCCAAAAGGATGAGCTGGGGTTTGATACAGTGTGATCCCAAAAGGATGAGCTGGGGTTTGGTACAGTGTGATCCCAAAGGGCTGAGCTGGGGTTTGGGGTTTAGTACAGTGTGATCCCAAAGGGCTGAGCTGGGGTTTGGGGTTTGGTACAATTTGATCCCAAAGGGCTGAGCTGGCTCGGAGCATCCCTGTGCCATGAAATCCCTGTGCCATAACATCTTTGTGCTGTGAGATCCCTGTGCCATGACTTTCCTGTGCTGTGACATCCCTGTGCCATCCTATGTCTGTGCCACGAGCATCCCTGAGCACATTGCTCAGATTTTGGGATTTCAGCCCTTGCCTAGGATGCAGCTAATTGAATTGCAAAGAGTGTGGTTGAAACTTGGAGTCTTCCCCGCTGGCAGGAAGCGCAGAGATTTCAAACCGTGCTTTTGTGCTGCTTTGGGAGAAAAAGACAGGATTTTTGGAATTTAATTGCAAGATGGAAATTCCCCTCCTTCCTCTTGCTCCTTTCACAGGAAATATGGCCCAAATTGATCAGACTTTGCAAACAATCTGCCTTCATCCTTGGGAAACTTTCCATCATTGGAGCATTCATCCTTGGGAAATAATTTTCTGACCCAGTCACATTAAGTGCTCTTCTGAGCAAGCACTCTCCATCCCAGTCCCCAGCAGGATGGAATTGTGATCCCAGCAGGAGCTTTTGGGCTTTCTCTTCGAGCAAATATTAATTCAGGCAGTGTCAGGAGACCCTTCCTCTTGTTTTAGCCCACTGAACAGCCACAGGATTGCCGTGCTGCTGCAGGGGAAGCCCTTTGCTCTGGCTTGTGCACACACTGGGTTTTATCCCTTCTCCAGAGATCCCTTCCCTGCTTTCCTGCAGATCCTCTTGCATCATGTGGGAACCATAAATAAAAGGCTGTTGAATTTAGCACTGCTGTGTTGCAGCAGTGAGGATGACACAGTCCTACAGGATGGGATGGGTGTGAGGATGGATATAAACCTGCACTGATTGATCCCCCAGCTGCTGCTGTGCACATGGACCTGCCTTTCCCTCCCAGGAAACTTCCTGAGGCAGATCCAGCTCCGTGGTGGTGACACGAGTGACACAGACAGAGCTGTTGAACCCTTGGAGGTCCCTGCAGGGTCTGGATCTATAACTAACAGCCCCTGGTGCTGCCTGTGGCACGCACTGGGTGTCCAGGAATGCACCCAGCCCTCCTTCCCCGGGCAGCAGCATCTCCAGCTGTCACAGTTCCCCTCCAGGGATCTGGTTTCCAGCCTGATTTAGTTGCAGGCTGTGCAGAAAGGGCTGCTTTGGGATGGGGAGTGCCAGGAAGAAATGGTTAAACTGGAGATGCCAGGTTTAACCAGGGTGTTTTCCCACAGGGTGAACGGTGGGAGAACACAGAGCTCGTGTTGAATCGGAGAGAAGTAACAAGGCTCCTGATTTTCCTGTGTGATTTAATAAAAATGTAAATTGACTTGGGGTGGATGACTCACCCCGGAGGGTGGTGTCGATCAAGATTAATTGGTGGCTGTGTGGAACCAGTTGGGCTTTGTTCCCTCTGCTCAAAGGCAGCTGGAGTGGTTCCATGGGGATGGTGGGGCACTGCTCTGGCCCTTGGGCTCCCAGGTTCCTGCTGGGCCCCTCATCCCCTTTGGCCCCAGCATTTTGGGGCAGGGAATGGTGGGCAAAGCCATGGTGGCTTTATGCAGTGTTGGTGGATGTATCCCATTGGGAACCCCTGAAAACTGTGCTGGTGTCAGTAGAGAGGCAGATCCCTGCCCAGGACTCTGTGGGGCAGGATTTGGCCCCATAGCAGGAGGGTCTTCCATCCTCCTGCTCCTTCCAGGCTGGGTGAAAGCCTGCCAGGACACTGCACTGACCCCAGTCCAGCTCTGGACACTAATGGATTACAAATAACAATAATAAATGACAGGAGATGGGATAATCTACCTACTGTAATGTTGTATTACCGTGGCTGTTAGTTATAGATTAATGTATAATTGCATTACATTGGCTACATATGCATAAAGCTCGTGCTGCAGGGCCTTGGCCAGCCTTTAACTCTCTGTGGTTCGCAAAGAAACTTCAGGGCTTTGATCCCACACATCCCAAGGCATCTCCTGTGTTTTTGCAAGCCAGGAGCATCTCTGCTGCCTCTCTGTGTGCTGCTGGAGCAGCATCCCCATCTCTCCAGGATGGGGGTGCAGGGAATGCTGGGCACAAGGGATTTGTGCATTTTGCACCAGCAGGTGAGAGAAAAGTGGGAAATGAAGCCCCCTGCACCCCCATCCCTTTGGCCTCACACCTGAGCAGCACAAGGCAGGGCTGGAGCTGTGTGCTGCTGGAGCTGCTGGAGCAGCATCCCCATCTCCCCTGGATGCAGCGCAGGGATACAGGGAATTCTGGGCACAAAGGATTTGAGCATTTTGCACCAGCAGGTGAGGGAGAAGTGGGAAATGAAGCCCCCTGCACCCCCATCCCTTTGGCCTCACACCTGAGCAGCACAAGGCAGGGCTGGAGCTGGGTGCTACTGGAGCACCATCCCCATCTCCCCGGGATGCACTGCAGGGATACAGGGAATGCTGGGCACAAAGGATTTGTGCATTTTGCACCAGCAGGTGAGAGAAAAGTGGGAAATGAAGCCCCCTGCACCCCCATCCCTTTGGCCTCACACCTGAGCAGCACAAGGCAGGGCTGGAGCTGGGTGCTACTGGAGCACCATCCCCATCTCCCCGGGATGCACTGCAGGGATACAGGGAATTCTGGGCACAAAGGATTTGTGCATTTTGCACCAGCAGGTGAGGGAGAAGTGGGAAATAAAGCCCCCTGCACCCTCCTCACACCTGAGCAGCTCCAGGCAGGGCTGTGAGGGCTCCCCAGCAGATCCTTGGCGTGACCAAGACCCAGTTCTGTCGGGAGTAATGAAGTGCGAGCCCTTCCCTTCAGTTATTTTTAATGTGGTTCTGCTCAGGCTGGGCTAAATCCGAAGGAGCTGCCTCTTGTTTGCAGAGCCTCCCCCTGTGCTGCCGGATTGCTGGGCTCAGGGTGAATTACTCACTGCTCTGAGGCTGCATGGGCTCGGATCTGTTTGGTTTTGGGCTTGCCTCGCTCTGATGAGATGATTTTCTCAACGTTGTGACCAGAGTTAAGGGTTTGGGGACCCTCATCGTGCCTGTGTTGATGCTGAGTGTGGGGCAGGCAGGGAGAAGGGGGTTTCACCCTTCCAGGGGCATTTTCCAGCTGAGGAGGATGCACTGAGGGCTCTGTCCCTGCCCTGGCTTTTAGCAGCCCCACTTGCTGTGCTGTTCTTGGGACATTGATGTGCTCTTCACTTGTCCCATCCTGTGGGAGGAATGGGAGTTGGGAATTCCTTCCCTGCTCCCCTTCCCCATCCCAGTACAGCCCTCCCTGCCGTCCTGCCTTTAATTTTTGCTCCCTCTCCTCCCGAGAGCGCGAGAAGCAGAGGCAGGAAACGTGGGCTGCTGCCAGATGGCTCGAAATGTAGCATCTGTAATACTTTATCAGAAGAAATTACGGCCCAATCACTCTCCCTGATTAAACAGCCTGGCCAGATCCTCCACGAGCCAGCTGGACAGCCTCACCCTCTCACGACAGGAGGGGAAGAATCCACAGGAGCAGGGGATGTAGGGAAGCTGCAGGAGCAGGAGACGTGGGGAGGATGATGGCAAGGGAGGCTTGGATGGGCAAGGGATTGGATTGGATTGGATTGGATTGGATTGGATTGGATTGGATTGGATTGGACCCCCCAGCAGTGGGGTGGGTGTGTTGCCACCTCCCTGGGCTCACCCTGTATGGTGCCAGCTCCTGCTCTTTGCTTCCCATGGGGTATGGAGGTGAGCAGCCCTCCCTTGAAGAGCGAGGGAGAAGTTGATGTTTCCCTTCTTGTTAGTTTTCTAAATTTTGGAAAAACAGCACAGCCATGCCAAGCTGCCCTGTGGGCTGCTGATGTTTTGCTTTTGGAAGTTGTTGTGAGCAGGCAGAGGGTGAGGGATGCTCCAAACCCCCGGGGCTGGCTGGAGCATCCCCCCATCCCTGCACCCCTTGGGCTGCGGGCACCACAGAAGCGCCTGGAAAGAGGGAGCGGGCAAGGAGGGAAACTGAGGCAGGGCGGAGGGTGCCTCTAGGACCTGGGAGGTCATCTGGAATGCTAGTGAGAGTTAGCTCCAGAGTTTAAGCCTCTGAGCAACCTGTCCTCTGGCTCACCCTGCCCTCGTGCTTGTTCTGAGCGCGGTGGCCAAGGCGCGGTGCTACCGGTTCCGCTGGGCTTGGCGTGCGGAGGGCTCTGCCGTGAGCTCACCCCGGCTGGCTGGCAAAACCCAGTGGACTGATGCCACGAATTTCCACTCATGCTGGTGGAAAAATCTTCTCCTGCTGGCGTGAGCAGGGGCTGCTTTCCCAGACTGCTGCGTGCGGGGTGGGGAGAGAGGGACGCGCCGCCTCGCGCAGGAATTCGCGTCCGGGCGGACGGGGCTGTTTTCTTCCCTGCTCTGCTTGAAGTGGTGACCAGATTTTTTCCTAAATGGAAAACAGGAGGAATCTGTGCTCTGAAGTGCGTGGAGTTAGCTGTTGGATGCAGGGAGTTTGTGGATGAAGCAGATGAAAAAGGGGAGGAAGGTGTTGAGTGTCTGCGCGTGAGAGGGGAGATCCGGCGTCTGAGCGTGGCCTGATGTGGGATGCTTTTGGCCTGAGCTGTCCTGCATCCCCATCCCACATCCCTGTGCCTGCCCATCTGGGCTGGGACGGACGTGCAGCTGGGATTTCTGCAAGCCCACAGGGACCCAGCCAGTTCTGGAACCCCTCTCAGCCACAGATGTGCTTTTCCCTGTCATCCCTCTGCCCTTGGTGGGGGAAGAAATGCTGGGCTCAGGCAAAACAGCAAAAAAAGCACATTTTCCACTCAACTCCAGTGGGATTTAACTGCAAGGCTGCAGGTGGAGCAGGGCTTGGGGTCTCCCAGTCTCCTGGGGCTTAGGGAGGCACACAGCCATGGGATCCTGCATGAGGAGGATGGAGGAGCAGCTTCCCTGGATGCTGGAGCCTTCCTCCCTCGCCAGCCTCCCGGGGGCCTGGGCAGGAGGAGGGGAACTGTACACCTGGAGAAACATTATCCCTTCCCTTGCCCGTAAATATTTTACGAGCAGATTAAAAATTGAAGCCAAAATGAGCTCTGCCATCAGAAGAAACCGGCTCGGTTTCAAGTTCTGTTTAAGTATTTTTCTTTATAATGTAGCTGTGTCAATTAGAAAATGACATTGCTATTTAAAATGCTGTTCCGTAGCCCTCTTTAATTAAGGCAGCGATATAATACCAATCTGCTCTCATTAATGAATTTTTAACAATCAAAATGAGAGCTGAATGACGCACAGTTGGATTTGCAGCGCGGGTGTTTTCTCTGACGGCGCAGTTAAAGGAGCAGCGGCTGAGGAGGGGGAGAGGCAGCTCCTCCTCGGGCTGAGCAGCTGGAGAAGCATCTCAGCTGCTGCTCGCTGGGTTTGGAAGGGTTTCATCCCTCTGTTGGCCTTGAAGAATTGTCCTGGAGGGGGGAAAATCCTTCTAAGGCTGGTGGGTGGCTTTGTGGGACCTGCGCGGGAGCGCTGGGAAAAAGCAAAGATGCCGAAAGTCCTGAGCAGAGACACAACTGAAAATAGAGATGGGAGTGGGGTTGTGAGCCCAGCGGCCACCTCAGGGTCACATCCTGCCTGCTGCACTGTGTCCTCACTGCTCAGACTTGCTGGGCATCCATGGATCCCACCCCTGGCCCAGTTTTCCCTGGAGATCCTAAAATACTTTTTGCTGTGGCAGCGAAGTGCGTGATGCAGTGCTGGGGTGTGTGGCCTTCCCACCCCAAATAAATCCCTAATTTCAGCCCTTTTCCCTACAAAGTGTTCCTATTTTTGTCTGGACAAGGCAGGGTAGGTTAAAGATGCTCCTGCACCTCAGCTCGTGCTAATTGTCTCCCATTGTTGGATCAGGAAGCCTTTTTTCCCAGTGGTTATTATCTAGGGTTGCTGGAGGAGCTCTCTGCCCTCTGCTTCTTCCTTCAAGGAGGCAAAACAAAACCAGGAGTTTGTTTGAATAATAAAAAAATTAACCAGGCGTGAAAAGCTTAAGCGTAATCATTTCCGTGGCCGGCTTTGATTTGAGTTGATATGATTTGTTTGCTCTCTCATCCTTCCTCCCCGTTTCCTCTTCAGCACCCACTCCTTGCTTTGGCCTTTCCCTGACTATTTGGGTGTTTTAGGAGCAGTGGGGACAATTTGGGTGTTCATGGAGCAGCATCCCTGGCATGCTGATGGAGCAGAGGAGCTGCAGGCTAGATCAATCCAGTGCTCAAGCCCAGCATCTGAGAGAATCTGGGCTGGGGTGGATGTGCAACAAGGATTTCTGCAAATCCCATCCTTCTCCTGGTGTCCCCCTGCTTGCCTGGGCTATGGTGACACTCCAGGTGAGCCACACCTTTGTAACTGTCACCAAAGTTTTGCTTTCCAATAGTTCTGTATGGAGCTGGAGTGACCAGCCCAGAGGGGCTGGAGCTTCCCCCACCTCCCTCCCCTTGCCAGAGACTTGAGCGAGTGGGTTGAGGTTTCCTGGCTGGCTTTTTGTTGCCATAGGGAAGAGAATTGAAGCCTGGAAACCATCCTGTGGGTGCAGGGAGGAAGTGTCAATGTCTAGGAAAACAAGGAGAAAATAGCAGCGGCAGCACCGCGCCGCCCGAGCCCAGCAGGAGCCGGGACAAACCCTCCTGGCAGATGGGAAAGGCCAACAGGGTCGTGCTTAGGGTGGTGTTTGTCCTTCCTGGCACTGCTGGCACTCAGGGATGCCAGCCAGCAAAGCCATGGCCCAGGAACTGCAGCTCCATTCCCTTCCTGCAGGGCTGGGAGAGACCAGAATGTGTTCAATAAGGGAATATGGAATTGTGCTCTCTGCTCTGATTTCGAGAGATGCAAGGGCGGCTCTGAGCTCTTGCCCAGGAATAGCCAGGGATCTGCTGGGAGGCTTGCATCCCATCCCACTGCTGATAATTTTGGAGCTGAATCATCTGCATTTCTGCTGCTCCCCAGACAGCGTCAGGAATACGCATCCCCAGGGTGTCACAGGCACATTTCTGTGGGTTGACAATGGATCTGATTAAGAAAAAAACAGCCCAAATGACATCTAAGGCCGCCAGCCTCCGAGTCTGGACTCCTGTTGCTCATTTCCCATTCAGACACTGCTAGGGACGAGCGTGGCCGTGGCTGTGCAGCAGGGCTGGAGCCAGCTCGGGGCTGGGGGATGAATAAAACCCATCTGCAAACGCTGAGGAGAGGAGGAGGAGGGGTGGGAGCTGCACTTTGGAGTGGTTTGGCTTCAACCTGGGCCTGGGGGTGGCAGGATGAGGCCAGGAAAGGCTTCTGTGCTGCAGGGCAGGGAGCAGGTGGAGCTGCACTGCCAGTGCCCCTGGCCACCTGCTCAGGTGTGGGGTCACTGTGACCCTGAGCCAGCTCAGGGGGTCAGCTGGCGGTCACAGAGCCTGTCCCCTGTGGTCCTGCACTGTCACAGCCAGGGCAGGTGTTCCCAGGCAGGGCATTCCCTGATGTGGATGTGCTGAGCATCACTCAGAGATATCCTGAGCATCACTCAAAGATATCCTGAGCATCCATCAGGGCTGTGCTGAGCATCACTCAGAGCTGCTCCAGCATCCACCAGAGCTATTCCAGCATCCACCAGAGCTGTTCCAGTGTCCATCAGAGCTATTCCAGCATCCATCAGAGCTGTTCCAGTGTCCATCACAGCTATTCCTGTGTCCACCACAGCTGTTCCAGTGTCCATCAGAGCTATTCCAGCATCCATCAGAGCTATTCCTGTGTCCACCACAGCTGTTCCAGTGTCCATCACAGCTATTCCTGTGTCCACCAGAGTTGTTCCAGTGTCAATCAGAGCTGTTCTAGCATCCACCAGAACTGTTCCAGCATCCATCAGAGCTGTTCCAGCATCCACCAGAGCTGTTTAACGTGAGCATTGCACCACCCAGCCCAATCCTTGAGGCACAGGGTGCTGACCTGCCCTGCTGAGCACCTTCCTGAGGCAGGGACACTTGAGGGGCAGTTTAACCCATCCTTCCCTGGCAGCAGGAGGAGAGGAGAGGCTGGATGGAGCTGCTGATGCACAGCCCTGCAGGAAGCAGAGCTCTGGCTGCTCCCCAG
Source organism: Geothlypis trichas (assembly GCA_009764595.1). Lineage (NCBI taxonomy): Eukaryota > Metazoa > Chordata > Aves > Passeriformes > Parulidae > Geothlypis > Geothlypis trichas. The sequence goes on from CM019920.1 coordinate 8,662,919, forward strand.
CAGCCGTGGGGGGACAGATTTCTCCAAGGCTTCTGAGAAATGCCTTTTGTCACCCAGCCTGGTGTCAGGCGTTGGCCACGGGGCGTCCTCTGTCACGTCTGGTGCTGCCCAAGTGGCTCTGCTGTCTGCCACTGCAGGGATGGCAGCTCTGAGCCTTCTGCTCCTGCAGGGGGAAAGGGAGGCAAGGTTAAACCAGAGGACCTGTGAGAGTGCAAATTGATTTTTAAGGGAGCCTTGCAGGGAAGCTCTCCAGCATTGCAGTGGCTCTGCGGTGCTGCTGTCCCCAAAGTGCCACCTCCAGCCCTCCTGGGTGGGCAGAGAGCTGGGTGTTTGTCACCTGTAATCTCTCCTGTGCCCAGGACATGCCAGCTCATCGCTGGGATTGTCACCAGAGTTTCACCAGGGCGTGGGAACTCCCTGGTGCCAGGCTTTTGGCTGGCACACTGCTGTGCCCCACACCAACTTGTTTTGTCCTTTTGTCACCTTCCTACCTGAGCAGTCCTTTTATTCCTCCTCCCACTGGTTTTCTGTCCCTGCAGCTCTCATGGCAGAGGCACCTGGGGGTCTGGGACAGACCTGGCTCAGCCCAGGGGACTCTGCAGCTCCATCCTCTCACACCTGCTCTCTCCCAGCCAGCGAGTTTCATTAACGCACTAATTAGGGTTAAAGCACTAATTAGAGCGTCTGTGCCGTGTCCTTGGGAAGGCAGCTTGGCTCCTGGGTGCTAATGGAGCTGCTGTCACAACAAACACCAGGCACACGTGCTGCTCCTCACCCAGCCCAGCCCAGCCAGCATCCCGGGGTTCTCCTGCCCACACCACGGAACAGGAGCTGCTCCTGGCAGCATTCTCTGCCCCTGTGTGCCATGGCTAAGGCAGAGTTTAAGGGGTGCTTTTGATATATTTTCTATTATTTAATATATTTTTAGTAGTAAATTTTCTGCTAAGTGGTGCTTTGGAAGGTTAGACATGGTTTGTGAAGTCTGGAGGAATTCAGTGAAGTTTGATCTCCCCACAGAGGGCTGCAGTATTTTTAATACCTCTTCTACTCAACCTTCCCCTTCAAAATACCATTTTCCCCTGTAAAAATAGACCAGCGTGGCCAAACAGCCCCCAGATGACACTCAGAGCTCGCTTTGAGCTCAGAAGAAGCCTTGCAGCTGGCCAACAAAACCATTTTTCCCTTTTTCTTTGGACTCTTAAAAAACCTGGCGGTTTGGGGCTTTGTTTTAACCCCATCATCTCCATGCTGGGGAATGCAGGAGCCCTCTCAGGGAAGCTGCAGGCAGGATTGCTGTGTGCTGCATGGCACTCTCCGTGTCTGAGCAGCGTGTTCCTGTGTTGTCATGAAACAGAAGAACAGGATAATTAAATTGCCCTTTTCCCAGCAAAAACGTTCCCGGGCTGTGGCTGGCTGCCAGGAGCACATGCCTGGCTGCTGATGGGAGGTGTGAAAAGCACCGGGGAGGGGATGGACTGCTGATTGCTGGGGGGGTTTGGGCAGATCTGTCATCCCCCTGCAAGCACAGGCACGGCTGGAGCAGGGGATGCCGGCCAGGAGGGGTCCCGGGTGCCCCCGCCGGTAATTCCCAGCCTTTAAGCTGGGGCTGCTGGAGGGCTGGGATAATGGAGATATTCTTGTCCTTAAGCCTCTCAAGGGTTGCAGGTCTTAAAAAGGGCTCCTGCTGTCGAGTCTGCCGGGCTCAGGCCGGGCATTAGCGGGGTGGGAGCAGAGGGGCAGCCAGGGCAGGCTCAGCAGGTGATGCCTGGGGCTGGATCAGCGCGGCTTTGGCGGCTGCTGCCAGTGCTAGGGAGCAATCCTTGGGCCTGTCACCTCATCCTGGCTCTCCTGCCATCCTGGTCCCTCTCTGAGGTGCTGCTGCTCTGTCCCTGAACTGAACCAAGCTCGTGTAAAGGCAGAGTTTTGTGTTTCTGCTCTTAGCCAGCCTTCCTCGCCTCATTTCTTCTCTCCTCTCCTCCTCCTCCTCCACCCCAGATCCTGGGGTCCATCAGTGTTACTGCTTTGCCTTCAGCTATGACCCTCCAAGAGCTGGCTCTGCCCTGCTGTTGTCACCCCTTGGTGTCCCTCCCCTGGAATATTAACACCACAAATCACAAGTGACAGCTTGGGCTGGACGAGGAGGTGTCGGAGCAGGGGTGGGACACGTGGTGGCTTTGTCCTTCTCCTCGGGGCTGTGTTTTGCTTCCAGAGAGAGGGGAGCAGCTGAAGCCACCTTTAAAGGGAAGGGTAGAGCAGTCAGGCTGGGATTTTCATCCTGCTTGGATGCAGGCTCCCTCCCACCTCTGTGCCCGTGGCTTTCCTCTCCTCCATCCAGCCCTGCCCACCTTGGGCACTGTGTTTTCTCCTTGGGGCTGGGCTGGGAAGGAGCCATGCCCTGTGGGGATGTGTGCACCCCACGTTTTGCTGTGTGAGGAGCTGGGGAATTTCCGTGTTTGGTGGATGCAGGGAAGAGCAGATGCAAGGGGGATTAGGGGCGGCTTTTTTTGCACGCGTGTGTGCACACGTGCAGCCAGGCAGGCAGGGCTGGGGGCTGTGGGGCACTCCTGAGCCTGGCACCCTCTCTGCACTGACAGGAGCATGGAGAGAGCACCTGGGCACAGCTCTGAGGGCCTGCAGTGCCTGGGGACAGCACTGGGGATGTGGCTCTTCTTGCTGAGGGAGGGTTTTTGATTGCACTAAGAACAGAGAGGGCAAAGAAATGGAAATGTCACTGTTAAAAACAGCTGTGCAGCCACACAGGGGTGGGATTGCTGTAGGGGGAATGGGCAATGTGGGTTGTTGTGCCTGGTAGGGTCCCTCTGTGCCTCAGCTTCCCTCAGTAGTGAGTGGGGGAAATGCAGAATGGGACGGCCGTGGCTGGCTGGAAGGTCACTCAAATCGTTGTGAATCACAGCCTGCTGTGGCAAACAGCATCCTGGGTCACCCCATTGCTCCAAGAGCTTCCCAGAGACTCCAGCATTCCCTGGAGAGCAGTGGGAGAGCAGCTGCCAACCAGCCCGTGTGGCTCTGGCGGTGACAGTGACAGCAGGGCAGGGAGCAGTGGCACCAGCAGAGCTGCTCAGAGTGACCCCAGCCGTGGATTTGCTTTCCTCTCCTGCTCCCAGCAATGCATTTCCAAGGTTTTTATTCGAGCTGTGCCCCGGCAGCCCCCGGGCTGGGTTTGGGAAGGGCCAGGGCAGGGAGCGGGCGCTGCTGCCCGCGGGGCTGCGGGCGCTGACCTTCCCTCTCCACTGACCTTCATGCCCATCAGCATCAGCTCTGCTGCCTGCCCACGCCCAGGGATGCTGACTGGGAGCCTGGGCAGCATCCCAAGGGGGCTCTGGGGCTCAGCAGAGCCCCGGGGAGGTGGGGGTGTGCTGGGGTGGATAATTCAAGGACTTTGGCTCGCTAGCAGAGGTTAAAAGGGGAGCCAGGGGATCTGTTTGGAGTGTCACTGATGGGAGCTGCTCTGCTGTGGTGCTGCTCCTTGGCCTCCCCTCAGCCCTGCCCAGCCACATTGCCAAGGGGAGGCACGGCTGAGGAGCAGCCATTGCCCATGGGCTGTCCCCAGAGGAAATAAAGATGTAACTGCTGGGGAAAGTCCATGTGGGATTGGCGTCCTCAGAGAAGCTGGGGAGGTGTGGGCACTGGGTGCTGCTCAGCCTTGGGGTGGTGGGATCAGGATCCATGTGGGTGGGATGGTCCCTGTCCCCAGACTGCTCCTCAGGGTCTCCCCTCTGGCCCAGAGGGCTCCTGGTGGTGTTTTGGTGTTACTGACTGGTGACAGCCCCTTCCTGCTCACCAAGGCACTGTTCTGGGGGGGAATTGCCTTCTTTAACCTATTCTGTCCTGACTTTGTGCCACACTGGGGGACAGGCTGGGGGAGCGCTCAGAAATGTCTTCTTGGAGTCACAGGAGGCACCTCAGCTGTCAGCCAGGGTCGCTGGAGGAGTTTTGGACCAGAGCTTTACCTGCTGCCTGTGTGGAGGATCCCAGAGCTGACCTTGAGCCATCCCATTCCCACTGATGCCCAGGGAATGCTGTCAGGAAATGGGTGACAAAAACAGCGCCGAGGTCTCTGCAGTGCTGCACCCAAAGTTATCTCAAACATCTCCTTTTTTTGGGAACAATAAATAAACCAAGCTGCAGGAACAATGGACTGAGCTCCCCATCAGCTGGATTACAAATGAGAAGAGCCATCACCCCAATTTCCATGGGCTGACAGTGTGGAGATGTGCAAGATTCCAGTTTGAGTTCATCAGTGCTTTGCTGCTGTGATGCCTGTCCCTGCCCTGTGCCACCTGTGCCACCTGTGCCTGTGCCAGCCCCGTTCTGGCCCCTCATGCCAGCTGGTCTGAACCCAAGAGATGCTCCAAGAGACCCTCCTGGTTCCTGTGGTTGTTCTCCTCCTGAGCCTGCTCCAAAGCCCATCCGTGTTCCTGGAAACCATTCTGAGATTGCTCTCTCTGAGAAAAGACTGGTTTGAAAAAAGTGTTGAAATACCACAGGAAATGCTGTTTGTCCAAGACACCTTCCTCAGTCAGAAATGACAAAACCTCCTGATTTTGGATGAAAGTTTGCTTGTCCTGGGCGTCATCTCTCTGAAGTTTCTTTCAGCCAGGATGTGGGCAGAGTTTGGGTGTGAAATGGGTGCTGGGTGCCACTGGCATGGAGTGCCTCCTCTGCAGCACCCTGGTGGGACAGCAGTGGATGGGTGCCCATCTCTGCCTGGTGTGGACAGGGTGCTGGGGAAGATGGAACAGGAAATATGATTGTCTGGCAAACGATGTTGAGAATATAGAAACTATAAGTGGATTGAAATGAAAGCAAGCTTTGAGATACTTTAGTTACTGGAAAACAATGGTGTGGGCAGCTGAAGGTGATCCCCTTTTGATCAAACAACACCCTCTGTTTGCAGGCAGGTCCAAGGGTCAGAGCAGACCCTGCCAGCTTGGCAGAAGGGGCCCAAAGAGGAGTTTTAGGGTTTAAAATGTAACACAATGTGGGAATTCTTATAGGCTGCGTGTAAATGCAATAGGATTTGTATATTGTACTAGATTGGTTAGTGAGAATTAGAATATTCAACACAGAAGAAGATTTATTATATTGTAACAGGAACCTCACACTCTTACCCTTTTACTCTTACTCTTTTACTCTCTCACCCTCTCTCCCCCTCTCTTCTCTCAGTCCTGCTCCAGCTGTGGCTGGCAGCTCCCAGCAGGGCCCTGCACTCACACCCTTTGCAATAAACCCCAAGTTCCACGATCTGGCTGCAGAGATCTCTGCTCTCTGTCCATCCTGACCATCCTACCCCCATCACTCCTATAACAGGTTCTGGTCCCTGCAGGTGTCTGGTGCAGGGTTTGCTCACACCATTGTGCCACCTTCATCACTGCTGGAAGAGCTCACAGAGTAACCCAGGCAGCACCCACTGCTCCCCTGCCTGCTGCTGGGCTGGCTACCTGGCCAGGGAGCCCAGTCCTCCCTCTTGGAGAAGAGGAAAAAATAATAATCTGCAAGCCAAGGAGCTGGGAGCTGCTGGGAGTGTATTTATCACGGGGAAGAAAAAGGCTCTGTTCGCTCTCTGCAGCGGCTGTTTATCACACTCACAGGGGATGGAGAAAATGTTCCATTTGTTGGGTACAGCCGGCAACCCACACAGAGTATAAATTAAGGGCTTTTACATGCAGAGTTCCCGAAATAAAACACACACACACACACACACAGACACACAAAGAGAGAGGAGTTTTGTGCGCTGCCTCTCCCTGGCTGTCCCCGCGCCCCAGCCCCGGCCCGCCGCTGGCTCCCGTTCAGGAATTCCACATTATCTCTGAGCGTTTCCAGCTTCCTCAGCAGGGAACAGCTCTGCTTCTGTCTTCCTGCAGCCACATCTGGAAAGTGTTAGGCCGGGGTGTCAGCCGGCAGGGCTGGCATGTGCTCCCCCCGCCTTGGCTGGCTCCGGCACCCTGCCCGCTCCCTGCCCCGCCTGCCCGGCTGCTCCCTGCCCTCACTCTGCTCTCAGCCTTCAAACTGCCTGCCCCAGAGGGCTCAGGGGATGAGTTTTCCCTACCTCCCCTTTTTGGAGAGCTTTGAGGGAGTTTTTGTAGTTGCTGTGGGGAGAGAGGGCTCCAGGGATCTCCAAGAGTTGATCTCTGCAGGGATGCTGTACTGTGGTCAGGGATGCTTTCCTGTCATCAGGAATGATCTGCTGTCATCAGGGATGCTCCGCTGTGGTTGGATGCTTTCCTGTGGTCAGGGATGCTCTGCTGTGGTCAGGGATGCTCTGCTGTGGTCAGAGATGCTCTGCTGTGGTTAGGTATCCTTTCCTGAGATCAGGGATGCTTTCCTATGGTCAGGGATGCTCTGCTGTCATCAGGGGTGCTTTGCTGTCATCGGGGTGCTTTCCTGTCATTAGGGATGCTTTCCTGTGGTCAGGGATGCTCTGCTGGGGTCAGGGATGCTCTGCTGTCATCAGGGATACTTTCCTGTCATCAGGGATGCTCTGCTGTGGTCCCCAGCTCTTCTGTGGTCAGGGATGCTTTCCTGTGGTCAGGGATGCTCTGCTGTGGTCAAGGATGCTCTGCTGTCATCAGGGATGCTTTCCTGTGGTCCCCAGCTCTCCTGGGGTCCTCCTGTACTCCCTGTGCAGATCCTTCCCTTGGCTCCCTTTTGGAAAGCTCTCTGCCTGCTCAGGGGAGTTTTCATCCCCTGCATCTGTTTCTGGACTGGCATCCCCGAGCTGTGGCTCAGCAGGGATGTGGTGCTGCATCTGCTGGAGGCTCCAGGGTGGAGTTTGTGGGAGGTGAAACCTCTGTGATTCCCCAGTGCCCTGGGAGGTGTCTGGGGAGGCTCTCACTGAGCTCTGCTTGCTTGTAATGCCTGTGGGCTCATCCCACTGGGATGTCTTTGTTCATTTGGGAGTACCTGTGGCATAGAGACATTTGGCTGCCAGCATCTCAGGCCCCCAGGAGAAATCCCCACGTGGTGTGGGCACATGGAGATGCCCAGCTGGATGATCCTCAGATCTTCTCCCACCTCAGTGTCTCTGATTGCAGCAGGCCAGTTGGAAATGGAAAAGCTCCCAGTGACATCCTGGTGTCTTGTGTTTCCCTCTGTGGTCCTTGGGGATGTTGGTTGCTTGCTGCAGGTGTGATGGGTGACACTGGAGAGGGAAAGGGCTGTGCAGGTGTGATGGGTGATGCTGTGCAGGTGTGCTGGGTGACACTGCAGAGGGAAAGGGCTGTGCAGGTGTGATGCTTTGCAGGTGTGATGGGTGACATTGCACATAGGGAAAGGGCTGTGCAGGTGTGATGGGTGATGCTGTGCAGGTGTGATGGGTGACACTGGAGAGGGAAAGGACTGTGCAGGTGTGATGTGTGACACTGGAGAGGGAAAGGGCTGTGCAGGTGTGCTGGGTGATGCTGTACAGGTGTGATTGGTGATGCTTTGCAGGTGTGATGGGTGACACTGGAGAGGGAAAGGTGTGATGGGTGACACTGCACAGAGAGAAAGGGCTGTGCAGGTGTGCTGGGTGATGCTGTGCAGGTGTGGTGGGTGATGCTGTGCAGGTGTGGTGGGTGATGCTGTGCAGGTGTCATGGGTGACACTGCACACTGGTAAAAAGCTTTGCAGAATGCAGGTGGTTCAGGGACTGGTGTGCCCTTCAGAGCACAGGGCATGGAGAGCTGCTGGCTTGTTTTCCAAGTGGGGTAATGACAATGACCTGGAAGCAGGGCTTTAATGACCTAATGACCAGCGTGTGCAATGCTCAGGAGGGTCTTTGGCAGGGAGGGATGTAGAAATGCTTAAATGTGCCCTAACCAGAGACAGCTCCCCTGCTCCCTGGCTTTTTTCCCCTTTTTTTTTAAACCTGGCAGCCCTACCATGATGGGATTTTAAAATTAAAGCTAAAAAAACTCCAAAAAAACAGCCCAGAAAAAGAAAACAGGCCTTGGTTTTATAGACCCTACAGATGCATCCGGCACCAAACTGATCCCAGATGCAGCTCCACTGTCAATAGTGTTACACGAGGGATCAATCCCCTTCATTGTTTTATGTGGCCTCTACAGCATCATCAGCTAATTAAAGCTAATGGGTCCCAGAGCAGCACTGACAGCATCTGATCCTATCAGCCTGCACAGCCTTTCTCTTGAAGGGCCACTCCAGAGCCAGATCCTGCACTCCAGACCCTGGCAAAAGGCTGTATTGACTGGGAGGATCAGGCTGCAGATCAATGGGAGCTGTTGTTAAACAAACATGCCCGGATTAATGTCAGCTCCGCAGGGGGAGGAGGTCGATGGCTGCTAATTCGAGAGGGGTGGGAGGGAGGGAGCGAGGGGAGTGGTGACAGCGGTGACAGGGCGGGCAGGGGGACAGGCCAGGCTCTGAAAATGCTCCCCGTGTCTGTGGCAGCGCCTGAGCGTTTCCTAATCTCGGGTTTATCATCGCCCTGGGCAGGAGGCTGTGCTGGGCAGGAGCCCAGCGGTGTCCCCAAGGGCATCAGAGGTGCCCAAATCCCTTTGGTTTGTGCGTCAGGGGCGGCGTGGTGGCCTTGGACTGTCCCCAGAGAGGACAGGGACCCCTGTGTCCCTGCTGCACGCTGTCCTTGGCAGCCCATTGTGGTGGACCACTAAATCTCGGGTTCCTGCTTTCCCTTCTCTTGTGGCTCCTGCTGTCCCTTGGCTGGGGATCAGGGATGCCCAGGGATGTGGCTTGGGAAGGTTTCCATTCCCACACTGAACCAGCCTGTGCTGCAGGCAGTTTGCTTGGGACTTTCTCCTCTTTTTCCCTCAATTTTCTCCCATTCCTCTGTTACTCAGAAAGTCTTTATCCCACAGTTTCAGTAGCAGAGCTGGGGAGGGTCAGTCCTGCAGGAGAGACCCTTGCCTTTGAACTTTGTGTTCCTCCACTCTCCCCATTATTTTACCAGAAGGAAAACCCCAAGGAAGGCTCCTTCACACCAGCACCTTTTCATCCATCATCCCCTGCATCCACTCATGGTGCCAATCTGTTATCCAAAGCATTCCTGCTGGGCTTAGGGGGAAGGCTGGAGCATCTCTTTGGATGCTGGGCTCAGAGCAGGAGCTGCAGGAGCTGCTCCCCCATTCCTGCTGGGCTTGGGGGAAGGCTGGAGCAGCTCTTTGGATGCTGGGCTCAGAGCAGGAGGCAGGAATGCTCCCAGAGCTGCTCCCCTGTTCCTGCTGGGCTTGTGGGGAAGGCTGGAGCAGCTCTTTGGATGCTGGGCTCAGAGCAGGAGCTGCAGGAGCTGCTCCCAGCTGACATCTGGGAGCTCGGCACAGCTCCGGTGTCAGCGCAGCTGAGAGCACAGGAGGTGGGAAGCCCCAGCCACCTGCAGCTCGGTTAATAAATATTTATTTGGAGGTGACAAACACTCTCCTGGATGGAGCCAAGTGAGCAGAAGGAGGACTGCGGGGGAGCCACACGGGGTTGTGCTTTTTTTGGGGGTTTACCGTGGGGATGTCGAAAGGAGCAGCTGACAAACCAGAGGATGTTGAAATCCACATTCATTTCCCTGACGCGGCTGCCTGACGTCAGGGCAGGCAGGAAACGTCCCCCTTGGCAAGACAGGGCTTGGCACAAGGAGCCCTCATCCCGTGGGGACAGTGTGGGAGCGTGGCTGGGGGCTGGTGAGATGTGACGGGAAGGATCAGGAGCCAGGAGGATGCCAGGTCAGAGTCTGGTGTAAATAATGAAAGGGCTGAAGTTGAATTGTTCTCTTAAAAAGGAGAAATGAAGGGAAGGCAGCAGGCAGGGTGATGGTGCTGTCACCTTGCTGTGACTTGGGGCTCTGCTGGGTGATTCCATGGACTGGGGGGATGTCTTGGGCACTAACCTTGGGGAAATGGGAAAAGCTGCTTCTGTCCATCTGTGTGTGGTCAGGAGAAGGGAAACTTCCTCTGCTGAGACTCTGGGATATTCTCTCTATACCAGAACAATGTTTAGCAGTCCAGTTTCTCACTTTGGTATATTCTCTCTATCATCTCAGACCAATGTTTAGCAGTCCAGTTTCTCACTTTGGGATATTCTCTCTATACCAGAACAACGTTTAGCAGTCCAGTTTCTCTCTTTGGGATATTCTATCTCAGACCAATGTTTAGCAGCCCAGTTTCTCTCTTTGGGATATTCTCTCTATCTCAGACCAATGTTTAGCAGTCCTCTGGGCGTCAGGGCCGCCCTGTGCTGTCAGCAGCAGGGACAGGCCCATCTCCCGTGGCTGTGCCTCCATCCCTGCCCTGAAGCTGCTGCAGGGCCCTGGATTGCAGCTGCAGAGGGCCAGGAGCAGTGGTGCAGCCCGTGCTGGTGACTCACCGTCCTGTGGCGTCGCAGGAAGCGGCTGGTGCCACGCGTGGGCAGCAGGGCAGTGCCCTGCCACATCCTGCAGCAGCTCAGCTCCGTGCCAGGCTGGGGCAGGAGCCTGGGATACAGCAGGGTGTGGGTGTTAAACCCCATGGGTGCCTTGCAAGGGACCTGCTCCCAGCCTGTGATTGGCTCTGTGGCACACTGGTGTGAACAGGAAAGCCTTATAAATATGATTGCCTGGCAAAAGGTTTTGAGAATATAGAAACTATAAGCAAGATTGAAATGGAAGCAAGCTTTGAGATACCTTAGTTACTGAAAGACTGGAAAACAATGGTGTGGCTGGCTGAAGGTAATCCCCTTTTGATGAAACAATACTCTCTGCCTGCAGACAGCTCCAAGGATCCGAGCAGACCCTGCAGCTTGGCAGAAGGGGCCCAAAGAGGAGTTTTTAAGGTTTAAAATGTAACACAGGATGGTAATGCAATGATTCTTATAGGCTGTATGGAAATGCTATAAGATTTGTATATTGTACTAGATTGGTTAGTGAGAATTAGAATATTCAACACAGAAGAAGATTTATTGTATTGTAACGGAAACTTCACTCTCTTACCCTTTTACTCTCTTACCCCTTTTACTCCCTTATGCTGTTACTCTCTCACCCTCTCACCCTCTCTCCCCCTCTCCTCTCTCAGTCCTGCTCTGAGCTGTGGCTGGCAGCTCCCAGCAGGGCCCTGCACCCAGGCCCTTTGCAATAAACCCCAAGTTCCTGACCTGGCTTCAGAGATCTCTGCTCTCCAACCATCCTACCCCACAATGCTCCTACTGGGGTCCTGCAGCAGCTCAGCTCCATGCCAGGCAGCAGCAGGAGCCCAGGATACAGCAGGGTTTGGGTGTTAAAGCCCATCAGTGCCTTGCAAGGGATGTGCTCCCAGCCTGTGATCTGCTCTGTGGCACACTGGGATGCTGCTCCTGGGGTGAGCACAACCACCGAGGGGTTTTGGTCTCAGTTTTGTTTGTGCCAGGAGATTTTCTTACAGGGATCTTTCACACTTAGCACGTCTGCAGGCACCAACCTTGTCAAGCTGAAGGTTTGGGGGGAGCTCTCCTGGCTGCTCTTGTACATCCTTGCACCCTGTGCTGACGTGGAGCGTGGAACCTCTGCTGTCCCCACTGCCCCTGGCTCATCCTACCCTGTGGAAACGGGTTCAGCAAAGCCAAACCTCAGGAAAACTCCAAGGCCTGGCCCTGGAGGAGACTTTACCCTTCCCAGGAGGCAGGGTGTGAGCAGAGAGGCTGCTGAGCTGCTCCACTGCCCTGTGGGGACAGAGCTGGCAGCGATGGAGCAGCAGGGACCTGGCAGATTAATAATGGAAGTGCTGGCATCCGTTTTAGATTAGCGAGAGAAAGCTCAGTGCCCATCTCGCCCAGCATGTAACTTTAATGCCGAGATAATGAGCAATGATATTTATTTGTAAGAGATCTGGAGATATCGCTGCCCAGGGAGCAGCCAGGAGCTGTCAGAGCCCTCTCCAGCCCGGCTGTGGCTGCTCCCAGCTGTAACCCAAGCCCTCTCCTCCACCCAGCTCACTTTTCACGCTCCAGCTGCGTTCACTGAGCAGGACACGTGGGCTCGTGGGCAGCCCTGGCTAAGATTTGCTGGAGCTGCTCGTGATTTGGGCTCTCGTGGTGAGGAGATGTTGGTCTTGCCAGGAGGGTTAGGAACAGCCCTTGGCACCTGCAGGTCAAGCTGGCAGGACAGGGTTTAAACCCATCTCAAAGCCTGCTCCCCACCCTTGGGCTATTGGGATGTGCCCTAGGAGGATGTGGGGTGACCTCTGAGCAGGTGCTTTCTTCCCTGAGATTTTGGGGCTGTTTTTGGGAGTTTAGGAGCAAACTCCCTCTTGCCTCCTCCTGGCTGGGTCCATGGGGATGTTCAGGGCAGTGACATGAGCTCTGGGGAAGCAGTTGTGTCTTGTGGGTATTTGGGCTCCCTCAGACATCCCCCAGGTTGGGAACAGGGCTGTTCCTGCTTCTCTGTCCCAGCGTGGGTTGAAGGATGCCCAGCGTGGTGTTGTGTAACTGGCCAGCAGACAGGCTTAGGCTGCCTCTGCCAGGTGGGTGTCCCCTTCCTTATTAAGCCATCCCGGGGGTAATTAGTGAGTTAAAGCCTGATGAGATAATGCTCCATTATTTTTGTGCTGTTGGGGGATTAGGAGCAGCAGCAGTGGGGATTTCTCAGCGGCTTTGTCTCCGCTCAGCTCCTGGGCTGGCACTGCACGTTTGCAGGTGGGTAAGAGCACCTGGGCATTCCTGGCACCCCATTCCCAGGGGTGCAGAGCCTGGAGGGATCTCCTGGGACTGCCGGGCGAGCCCTATCCATCACAGCACTCCCCCAGCAGAGCGAGGAGGTGACACTTCCAAATAAACAGGGAGAGGTGGGTGGTGCATGAACCGAGGGCATCCCAGGGGGCTCCTCCCCTGATTTATGGCCAGGACAAGGCTGGGCACTGTGCTCAGCCTCTGGAGGTTGTTTGCTGTCACACTGCCGTGGGGGCTGCAAGGACAAACATGCCCCGTGTGTCACTGCGGTGACACGAGTGTGGCCAGGGACAGCCCCAGGATGCTGATGGAGCTGGTGCTCACCCCTCTGAGAGTCTCAGGGATGCTCTGGTGAAGCAGTTAGGTGGCTGAAAGCAGAAATGGAGTGAAATGTGTTTAATGAAACAAGGCCTGGCTGGGCAGGGCTCCCCTGCCTGTGGCACCCCGGCACAGCCAGCCCCAGAGCTGCAGGGATGGAGCTGGCATTGGAGCAGGGATGGAGGGATGGAGCTGGCATTGGAGCAGGGAAGCAGGGATGGAGCTGGCATTGGAGCAGGGATGGAGGGATGAAGCTGGCATTGGAGCAGGGATGGAGGGATGAAGCTGGTATTGGAGCAGGGATGGAGGGATGGAGCTGGCATTGGAGCAGGGAAGCAGGGATGGAGCTGGCATTGGAGCAGGGAAGCAGGCAGGCTGGACGTGAGCCAGGCTGTGCACTTGATCCAAACACAGCTGGAGCTGATCTGATGAAGTGAGAGGTTAAGAAGAGAGCATCTGTTATCTAAAGGGGACACACAGAGGGAGACTGTAAGCTCTTTATTCCCCCCCAGCCCACCCCCTCTGTTCAGTGCATCATCTCAGACTTTATTTCTTTGATTTATTAAGGAAGCCTGCGCTTCCGGGGCTGTAATTAAGTGCCACTGTGTGAGCTTTTGATAGTGCGTGAATGATATAATGGCTCGCACGGTTGCCGTCTGCTCGAGTGCTTCAGGAGCGAGATAACACGAGCAGGGATCCCTTCTGCCCATCAGGGAGCAGGGCTGAGTCACTGGGGGGTGGCAGGGGAGACAGGGGAGGATGGGGAGCCACTTAGAACCGAGCTGGGAGCACAGTTCAGGAGGGCATCCCTGACCCAGGCTGGCAGAGAGGTCACATCTCCCTGGAAAAGTCTATCAGAGCATCCTTACAGCTGCTGGGGGCTAAACTGGGGGCTGTCCTTCCCACATGTCCTGCTTCCCTTGCAGTTGTGCCTTGTCACTGGGGGTGGCAGGGGAAGCAGGGAAGGATGGGGAGCCACTTAGCACCAAGCTGCAGCACAGTTCAGGAGGGCATCCCTGACCCAGGCTGGCAGGGAGGTCACATCCCCCTGCAAATTCCATCAGAGCATCCTTACAGCTGCTGGGGGCTAAACTGGGGGCTGCCCCTGCCACATGTCCTTGTTCCCTCACAGTTGTGCCTTGTCACTGGGGATGGCAGAGGAAGCAGGGAAGGATGGGGAGCCACTTAGCACCAAGCTGCAGCACAGTTCAGGAGGGCATCCCTGACCCAGGCTGGCAGGGAGTTCACATCCCCCTGTAAATTCCATCAGAGCATCCTTACAGCTGCTGGAGGCTAAACTGGGGGCTGTCCCTGCCACATGTCCCTCGCAGTTGTGCCTTGTGCTGGAGGTGGACAGGGCACCACAGAGCCTCAACAAGCTCCTGGCTGCTCCACGGTGCCATCCCAGGGCTGTTTTTAGGGTAGGCTCCAGGAACAGTTGGAGTCAGCATCCTCAGCATCCTGCAGGCTTCCCTCTGCTGCCGGAGGAGTTTCTGCTGGCAGAGCCTTGGTGTGGAGCCAGGGGCTGGGGAGTTTTGGCCAGGAGCAGTTCTGCCAGCCCCTGGAAAATGGCCAGGCAGACACAGCTGGAGGTGTCACCAGGGGTTCACTGGAGCTGTGTCACTCTGTCACCCTCCCCTTGCACAGGGTAAGGCTCCTAGACAGGGTGGCGTTTCCAGGCAGGCACACCGTGTGTTACTGTAATGCCAAGGGAAGGGTCTGTTCACATTCCTGCCTGGCACAATGGGCTCTGATCATGGTGTCCCTGTCCCTGTCGGTGTCCCAGGCCACGCTGGGACCTGGCAGTCTCTCCTGATGTCCCTGGCTTTCCCCCAGGGCCCAGTTCTATTCCCAGGATGGCTGCTGAGCCTCCTTCTGTGCCCGGCAGCGCTGCCCCGGCACCCCCTTGGCCACGCCTGGCGTTTAGGCAGATAGAAATTTCTTTTTCCTGTAAGGAACATTTTTGATACATAAGCAGGACTATTTCTGTGGCTTGGCCAGAGGCCACAGGAGGAGCAGGCTCGGGGCCTGGAGAGGATTTTGGCTCCTGGCTGCGAGGGGGGAGAGGAAGAGGAGGAGGAGGAAAGGATAAAAAAGCCCAACCCTACGTGTAAATAAACTTAAAAATAAAAAAGCGACAGAGATTATTTGCTGCTTAATGAACTAAAATGTCCAACCTCCCACCGAGCAGCCGCATTGTTTATAAACTACAGCGAGAGCTTTATTTTAATGGGCAGTAAATCCCATTCATCCCCAGCCCTGGCAGTGCGGGGCGTGCGGGATGAATAGGCTGGTGCTGGACGCAGCCTCCTTGCTCCCATTGCCTCTCCAAGGGCTGTTTTTTCCTCCTTTTCCCCATATTTGCTGTTTTCCTCCTTTCCTCCTCTCTCCTTACCCCCACCAGCAGGGTTATCTGGCCAGGAAGAGAGGAGGAATCCGTCCCTGTGCCTCGGCATGTCACATCCGCTGGCGTTTGTTTGTTCGTTTGGAAAACGCTCCCCCCCTCCCTGTTCTGTCCCTGGGTGGCAGCTGGAGAGTGGCCCGAGATAATCACAGCCTTATTTTTTATTTATTCCTCTTAAATAAAGCCTCCTGTAGCCTGCAGGCAGATTTTGTCCACTTGCCCCCATCCTGTGCTCCTTACTCTGCAAACAGGGAGTGATGGGCCTTGGAGCAGAGCCCTGGTCCTACAGCTGATCCCACTGAGGATCCTTCTTGCAAAAACGATAATTTTGATGTGGGGACAGCCCCTCTGAATGTGGCAGTGGGGCAGGAAGGACCTCAGGCAGCAGCCAGGCAGTTGTAGGCAGGAAATGCTGATCAATATTCTGTCCTGGGCAGAGCATTGTGGAAAATAAATACACGGTCGAAGCATTTGTGGAAATGAGAGGATCTGAGATGGGGGTGAGGTTTGGGTTAAAAAATGATGGCAGTTATTTCTCCAGGTTTGGAGCTGCTCAGGCTGTGCAGAACAAGTGGCTGTCAGTGGGAAGCAGGTTGATAAATGTGGATTAGGAGATCTTGAGCCACTGGGAAAAGTTGGGAGCTGGTACCCACCATAGGAGATGGAGCATGGTCAGGTCAGGTCAGGAATTTCAGACATGCCTGACTTCCCCAGCGCCTCAGAAAACTCCTGGCCATAACTCATAGGGTGATGTACTCCTAAGGCAAGAAAGAAAATAGTAACTTATCTATTCCTGCTTGAGTTTAATATCCATAATCTGCCATTAATCAAACCAGGGCTGTAAGATCCTTACTGAGGCCTAATCAGTGCATAATGGATTATCTACAGGAACTAATAAAAGGTAATTATCTATGCTTTGCAAGTTCCAATTACTGTACTTATATGATCAATTAATTCTTGTAACAGTTTCCCAGGTGCAATTTGTGTGACAACACGAGGCTGACTGCAGGCAGAGGCTCAGTGCCTGCCTGGCTGCAGGGATGCCAGCAGGAATGGCTTGAAGCTGAAGAAGAAGAGGTTTAGAGGAGTTATTGGGAAGGAATTCTTCACTCAGAGGATGGACACAGGTTGCAGAGATTTAATGGAGGTATTAGGAAGGAATTCTTTACTCAGAGGGTGGGCACAGGTTGCAGAGATTTAGAGGAGATATTGGGAAGGAATTCTTTACTCAGAGGATGGGAACAGATTGCAGAGATTTAGAAGAGATATTGGGAAGGAATTCTTCACTCAGAGGATGGGCACAGGTTGCAGAGATTTAGAGGAGGTATTAGGAAGGAGTTCTTTACTCAGAGGTTGGGCACAGGGTACCCAGAGAAGCTGTGACTGCCCTGGCAGTATCCAAGGCCAGGCTGGACAGGGCTTGGAGCACCCTGGGCTAGTGGAAGGTGTTCCCTGCCCATGGAGGGGGTGGGACTGGATGAACTTTAAGTTCCAACCAGATGCTGTGATGCGGAGGGCAGCAGATGCTGCTGGCAGGGATGTCAGTGGCACAGCCACCCTGGCACATCCCAGTGCCTTCCATGGGAAAAGCCAGCCCTGTGCAGGGATCTGAGAGACAGCAAGCCCACCCCTTGGTGGGCTCTCAGCCATGCAGGGTGGTCCTGCCCCATCCAAAGCCTCTCTGGCTGGGCTGTCCCTGCCTGGAGCAGGAGCCGAGCGCGGGTTCAGCGGCCGCACGTCCCGTGGGTCACTGCAGGGCCATGGGGACATTGCCCCCAGCTCAGCATCACCTCGGGGACCCCCAGTGCTCCCTTCCCATGCCCCCAGCACGGCCACAGAGCCAGCTGGCTCCACTCATCCCCTGCTGCCTGTGCTCGGGTCCCTCTGTGCCTTGGGAGGCTGTTCAAGGAGGAGGAACCATCCCAGCAGTGTCTGTGCAGTGTTAGGGACGGCTGGAAGTGACAATAAATTTGAGACACTTTGCGTGTGCACCCGGGGCCCAGCATTGTTGTGGGTAATTTGAAGCAGATTGAGGCGAATGGCAGATCTGAGGGTTCTGGCAGGAGCAGGGATGGAGGAGGAGAGGTGCTGGGGAATGAAGGAAAACACCATTCCTGTGCTGCTGGGTGGAGCCCCGAGCCAAACCCTGCCAGGCTGACCCAGGCTGGACTCAGCCTCTGCTTCTTCCTTCTCTTTTGGGGTTTTTTTTTAATGTTCATCAATCCAATGTCACCTTTTGGTGTCCTGCAGGGTCAGGATGTGTTTTGGGATTTGGGCTGCCAGAGGCAGGTGCTGCCCCTGAGGTGGCCTTGCTGGGACATGGGGATGTGTCACCTCATCCATGTCCAATCCCTGCCCTAGTGAACCAAACCCTTCTTGGGACCCCAGGCCTGAGGGTGTTTGGGAAGGTGTTGGATGGGTTTAATGAAGTTCTCTCATGATTTTTTCCAAATCTTTCTGTTTGGTTTGATTTCAGCCTTTGCAGAATTTCACATCACTGCAAAGGAGCAGAAACCAGAAATTGTCTCAATACAAAACTTGGTTTTTTTTACAAAAACAGCTGTTGACATGGGATCTTTTGACAATTTCCATTGTTACTTCCCCTCAACATGAAATTAATTCATCTAAGTAATTTTTCTGGGAACAGCCCTGGTTTCATTGACATTTTCGGTTAACATGGAAAAAACCAAACCCACAAAAAGGAAAAAAAAAAAGGAAAAAACAACCCCCTGAAGCCTTTCCACTTAAAGAAAGAAACTCCCCTCTCAGCTCTCCCAGTGCCCAGGATACAACCACAGCTTTGTTCCCAGCATGGTGTTGCTCCCAGCTTGCTCCAAGCTGTTCTGCTGGATGGGGCTGGAGGGGAAGGGATGTTTCCTCCTCTCTGCTCTCACACCAGCTCTGGGAAATGATGGTGTTGGGGGAAGATGTCTCCATGGTGGCCAGGATTTCCTGTCTTGGTGTCATTTGGGGGTTTTGGGCATTTCTGGAGCTTTGCTGAGCCATGGGATGGGGAGGTGGATGCAGGCAGGTGTCTCCATCACTTCAGGGAGCCCACTGGGCACTGAAATGCAGACCTGAGGGCAGAGAGCAGCTCCCAGTGCAGCCTCCTCCTCTCCCCTTGGCTGCAGGACTGTCCCCAGCTCTGTGCTGGTGTCCTGCACTGATCCTTCCCCTCTGCTGGCTCCTGGCCCCATCCACTGCTTCCTTTGGTTTGGTTTTCCAAGCCTTGGCCACGTGTCCAGCCCTGCCCAGTGTGTGGGGATGCTCTCCATGCATGGAGATGCTCCCACACACAGCCTCAGCCCCAGCCTCTTCCACAGCTGCTTTATTCTCCTTTCTTTCTTTTGTTTCATTCCTCTTTTATTTTTTTCCCCAAGCAAGCCACCACAGGCTCCTTCAGACATTCCCTTGCAAACCATTCTCCCACTCCCATTGCCCCATCCTTCTTCTTCTCCTGCTTTCTTGTCTTGGCTGGGTGTCTGGGTTGTAGGGACTGAGTCTGGGCATGCCAAATCCCCTTCAGTCCCATTTCATACCTTTGATTCCAGCCTTGCAGCCTCCCCTGTGCACACGTGGCTCCCTGCCCATGGATGTGCCCACATGCTGCTGGGACTGGGGTGGGGTGGCTTTCACAGAATCCCAGAATCACAGAATTACAGAATCACAATTACAGAATCCCAGAATCCCAGACTCACAGAATTCCAGAATCCCAGAATCCCAGAATTACAGAATCACAATTACAGAATCCCAGAATCACAGAATCCCAGAATCACAGAATAATGAGGTTGGAAGAGACCTCTAAGATCATCAAGTCCAACCTATGCCCTAACACCTCAACTAGACTCTAGCACCCAGTGCCATGTCCAGTCTTTTTTTAAGCATATCCAGAGATGGTGATTCCAGTACTTTATTATTCTTTTGGTGAAAAATTTCTTCCTAATATCCAGCCTATACTTTCCTGATGTAGCTTGAGACTGTGTCCTCTTTGGAGCTCAGCACCCACCCTCTGGCTGATTTACACCTTTCTGGGACAGCTCATCTTGCACTGAGCTCCAAAATGAGCTTGACAGCGAGGTCACAGGCTCGGGCAGGTGATGCTGGCCAGGGGGCTCAGGCTCCTGATGCAGGTGCTGGGCTCAGCTCTGGGTTCCTGAGAGCAGGAGGGCAGGGATGCCATGGCCCAGCCTGGAGCTGCAGAGCCCCCGAATTCCCTGCTGGGTAGCTGTTCACAGCTGGGTGAATGAATTCCATACCCTAGAGTGCACTAATCACAGGTCTTGTTTGATGAAACCCCCAGCAGCCCCCTCTGACAGGGATTGTGAAGTGTGGTTTCACAGGAATTGTGGTTTCTGGGGAGAGCTGCTGGCTCTGGCAGGTGTTGAGTGTGACCAGTGCAGATCACACTGGGAAATGCCACCCTGGGTGACAGGGAATCACTGCTTGGCAGTGGGAAAGGCCAGCAACTGTTTGTCAGGATTAGGAAACGTGTGGATTGGCAAAGCCAGGCTTAGCAAGGGCCGCTGCAGATGGACACGTGCTCCAGAGCAGATCTGTGTTTGTTTGCTCGCTTTGTTTTAATTTGAAACTGAACCCTCTTCCCTGTGGTTAGATCCTCCCAGCTAAGCGAGTTTTAGCACAGGGAAGTTGCTCAAGGAAGGGAAAGGATGCTGGATGAGGCGTGAAGTGAGAGCAACCGCTGTTACCACAAACACTTCCCAACCTCTGGGAGCAAAACCATCACTTCCCAACCTTTGGGGATAAAACCATCACTTCCCAGCCCCTGGGAGCAAAACCATCACTTCCCAATCTTTGGGAATAAAACCATCACTTCCCAACCTCTGGGAATAAAACCATCACTTCCCAACCTTTGGGAACAAAACCATCACTTCCCAACCTTTGGGGATAAAACCATCACTTCCCAACCCCTAGGAATAAAACCATCACTTCCCAACCCCTAGGAATAAAACCATCACTTCCCAACCCCTAGGGATAAAACCATCACTTCCAACTTCTGGGAGCAAAACCATCACTTCCAAACCTCTGGGAACAAAACCATCACTTCCCAACCTCTGAGAATAAAACCATCGAGGGTTTTTTCCCTCCATCCTCTCCATTCATCCTCTTTTCCAGTGCATTATTTCCTAAGCCAACATTGCTGGTTTTATTATTCTTGCTTATTGTTTAAATAGCACCAGAGGTGTACAAAGTGTTTTTCAAATGATAGGCAAGAAAAGGACCTTTCTCACAAGGAATGTTGTGCTAATTTAGGTGATTGTGGTAGAAATAATTAAGGCTGAGAGGAGCAGGGTGCACCACGGAGTGGTGTCAGAGCAGAAGGCTGGCCTGGAGCAAGATCCTTGATCCATCTTTCACCTGGGAATAGGAATTCTGAGCTTTAGGAATGTGGGTGATGGGAGAGGCATCGTTTCCTTTAGACACAGCTCTTGTGCCAAGGGCTTCCAAGAGGACAGGGAAAAACAATCCCAGGCTTGTGGCACCTGGTAATGCACTGACCCAATTGTGCACTGCTGTGTAAGGGGAGAGAAATTCCTTCCTGACCCTTGGGCTCATCAGCCCATGCCCTGAAGCATGAGATTTGATTTTCTTTATCTGGCTTTCCATAATTGCAGATGCCGTGGTCGGTGCTCCCTGTGTCCCACCCCTGGGAAGCAGCATCTGCTGCCTTTAACTCAATGCACCTTCTCCTCTGGGACTTCCATCCCCAGCCTTTGCTGGGAAGTGCCTGGCAGAGGGAAGGGTTGCTGGTTCCATCAGCCTTGCCAGCACTGGTGGCTCAGCTGGGGAGAGCAGGTGTCCCCATTGCCACAGAGAAAGTCCTGAACGTTTGGGATTTCTGTGGGTGCCCTGCCAGAGCCCATCCCAAAAGAGTTAAAGCCTCTCTCTCCCCTTCCAGCCTGGGGAAGTGGAATTAGTCACAGCCCTCAGGAGAAGTGCTGGCCAGGTTATAAAAATGACAAACGAGCAGAAATCAATAATGAGGTTAGTGTTTTCTGGGAATGCCAGGCACAAAAGGAAAATACATCAGCACGGTTGGCGGTGCTGGGATGGACTGCCCTGTCCCTTGAATTGTCCCTTTCTCCTCCCCATCATCTTGGAGTCTCCCTGGCACCATCCACAGTGGGGTGGCTCTGCACACCAGCACCTCCCTGGCATTTTTGGTTCCTCTTGGAGCAGATCTTGTGTGATTCCAGCTCCCTCTGGGTGCTCCTTCAGCACGAGGCAGCTCTGGGATATGGGAAATTGGGGATTCCAAAGGGTGCCCCCGGGGAAGTTGAGTTTCAGGATGCAGGGCAGCGTTCCCACAGCAGAGAGGGAGCATTGGAGGCCACGTTTCCTTTTTCCAGAGGGATTTGGGCATGTCTGGAAAGGAAACGGCTGCCTAATTAGATGGCTTGAAAATCTTTACCACCGCTCGTTACAAATACATTCATCATCCCCTATTGAAAGAACCACGCTGCAAAAAATGACATTATTGTGATTATTATTATTTATAGGGTAGATATAAATGAGCTCAATCCCGTCCTAGCCTGGGCTGGGTTCAGAAAGTGACCCAACATCCCAGTGCTGCTTCTTGGCCCTGGGTTCTGTGCAGCCATAAACCTAATTTGGGATGTCTTGGGAATTTGCAGCAGTGCTTTAAGGTGGGCAGCTTTAAAATGTGCAAGAGAGGGGGAAAGAGTGCCCCAGGGGTGTAAATTAGAGATGGGAGTGAGGGGGGTGATACCTGGCAGAAATCAGTGCAGGGAGGGAGTTGGGAAGGCTGGGGTGACAAGGGACTGAGCTGTTCCAGGGGAGCAGGAGGTGTCTGCAGAGCATTCCAGGGCTGGTGGCTTTCCCAGGGTATTAACACATTTCTCTAATTAATGCAAACTTCCTTAATCAGCCTGGGATTCTGGTTGACCTGGCTGGGTGTCTGCTCGCTGCTCTGGGATGTGGTTTCTCTTGGAAGCAGTGCCTAGTGCCTGGAGCTCTGTCACAGCAGTGAGGAGCCTCAGGGATGGGTGGCAAAATCTTGATCCAAAATCTTGATCCATTGTGGTTCTCCCCTGCCTGCGGAGGCCTGGGTGATGCCCAGACCTTGAGGAGATGTGGGAGAGCAAGGGGTTAATGGAGCCTGAGGGGGATGGATGCCTGGGAAGAACTCCTGTTCCTCCAAGGAAATCAGTGATCTGGGATACTCACAGTGCTCATTTTCAAGGAGTTGTCTCCATCACGACTTCCCAGCTGGAATTAGTGGGGCTGGTTGGACAAAGTGGGCCTGGGTGACATCCAGACCTTGAGGAGCTCTTGGAGAGCAAGGGGCTAATGGAGGCTGAGGGGGATGGATGCCTGGGAAGAACTCCTGTTCCTCCAATGAAATCTGGGATACTCACACTGCTCATTTTCAAGGGTCTGTCTCCATCACCACTTCCCAGCTGGAATTAGTGGGGACAAAGTGGGCTCAAAGCAGAAGCTCTGACTCCAAGCACCCCAAGAACTCCTCAAACTTAAAAAAATCCCAGAGCAAACCAATCCCACCCCCTCACTGCCTGGATGGAGTGAGGCAACGTGGGGAGTGAAGGATTCCCACCCCTTCTTTGCCATCAGCTGGGCAGGGAAAAGATGAGCTGTAGGATGAGATGGCCCTCAGGAGAGCCATGCTGGGATCTCCTGGTTCCACAGGGAGCTGCCAGCACCTGCCTGAGGCACAATTCCACGTGCCATGGCACGTCCAGGCTCTTCCACAAGCACGGATCCATCGGAGCCGCGCCGGTGCCAGGCAACCTCCCCGCCTTGGGTCCCTGGCAGTGCCCAGAGCTCTGCCCGTGCTGGTGGCACTGGTCCAGCGCCCAGAATAATGAGGTGGCTCCCAGTCCTGGTTAATCATTTGCCAGGGAGAGCTGCCGGGCTGTATCTGGATTCCTCTCTGCCATGGACACGCCGCGGTGCGCTCGGCTGTCGCACTCTCGCCCCGAGCTGCTGCGCCGAGTGTTTTGCAACAGAAAAACCCCAAACCACATGAAAGCAGCCGAGTTTCGTGTTTCACTGTAACCCCAAATTCAGGTTTGCCTGGAGTTTCAGTAGTTTTACCAGCCTTTCCCACGAACCTGCAGTGAGAGCTGTCGTTGAGCCCGGTTTGGATGCAGACCCAGGTGTGACTCCGGTCGCGTTTGAGGGCTGTGCAAATGTGAAATCTGAAGGGTTTGGGGAGGAAGGAAGGAGGGAACCCAAACACGCATCAGGGCAGTGCTTGCAGAGAGCCCTGCACACATCTGGGGCCAAGCTGTCATTCCTTGGGGACCCAGGACCGTGGCACCCATGTTCTCTACACTGAGGGATGTTCTTGGGGATGCTTTGAACCAACTTGGCAGCATCACCCCCAAACCAGCTGCTAGAATTTGATAAGTGCTGGTGCTCTGAAGATCCTGGCTCTGGGGAGTGACCCAAGGACCTTGTGGCAGCTTGTCCTGGTGTCTGCCACCTCTGGGGCTGCTTTTGGAGTGGCTATGGCTTTGCTTTATGAAAAACCCAGCGGTGTGCACAGATGCTCCAAAAAACAAGCGTCAGGGTGGGGATGGGGCTCCCGCTGAACCACGCCTGGCACACACCCAGCCCTGCCTCTGGATGCTGTGTGTTATTGGATCGCTTTTTCGGCAGCGCCGGCTTTCCTTTCTCCAGCAATTTCCTGAAATAACGTTAGGGAAATGTGAAAATCTTGAACTTTTGAACCTCCCCGGAGGACGGCAGGAGGAGGGGATGCCCGCCTCCTCCCTGACGTTTATTTTGGCTACAGGGCCTGGGGATGGGGAGGAGGGGGCTCTGCAGGCCGCAGAGGAGCCGGAGCAGCGCTGCCCCTTATTAATTAATGACTTTCTCATCGGTGGGTCACGGAGGCGAGGGAGGCAGAGGAAGTTTTCTTTTGCTGGCAGATGCCGGGGAGAAGGGGAGTGCCTGGGCTGGGTGGCGAGGGCAGGGGGTGACACTCGGGGTGATGGATGGGGCCGCGGGATTTTCACCGGGCTCTGGACACGGGCAGAGAGGAGCAGAGGAGGGAAGGGGGATAGGCTGTGCCTGGGAAGTACTTTTCCCTCTGATGAACTTCAGAGGAGTATAAATCACTGCCAGGCTGCAGCTGCGGAGCATGTGACGCTGGCAAATTAATGGGCCCTCGGCAAAGCGGCCGTCACGTTCCCCTCCGGCCTCTTAAAGGCACCGCCGGCCTTTGCAGGGCTGGGAATGGGGAACTGGGGGGCCAGAGCTGGGCTGGGGGAGCCCCATGGTCCTGCTGGCTTCTGAGTGAGCTGGGTGTGCCCATGGAGATGATCCAGTGTGAGGGACCTGTGGTGCTCTTCATGGTGGAGGTCAGTCTGTGGTGGAACTCAGTCTGTGCTGGAATTCAATCCATGGTGGAGCTCAATTTTTGGTGGAAATCAATCTGTGGTGGAGCTCAGTCCATGGTGGAGCTCAGTTTTTGGTTGAGGTCAATCTGTGGTGGAGATCAAACCATGGTGGAGCTCAATCCATGGTGGAGCTCAATCCATGGTGGAGCTCAATCTGTGGTGGAGCTCAATCCATGGTGGAGCTCAGTCTGTGGTGGAGCTCAATCCATGGTGAAGCTCAATCTGTGGTGGAGCTCAATCCATGGTGAAGCTCAGTTCATGGTGGAGCTCAATCCATGGTGGAGCTCAGTCCATGGCGCACTCAATCCATGGTGGAACTCAATCCATGGTGGAGCTCAATCCATGGTGGAGCTCAGTCCATGGTGGAACTCTATCCATGGTGGGCTCCTCCTGCTCTGCTGCCTGTGGACAAACAGGGCCAAGGTGCTCCTGGTGCTGTGATTTTTGGGTACCTGGTTGGGCTTGGTGTTTTGGTGCCTCTGCTCTCACCTACTCAAGTTTTGTGTACCAGAGTGGAGGATGGAGACGGATCCAGGGCACCCAAAACTTTGTGGCTGGAGTGTTGAATTTGCATCAGAGGTGCTGAAGCCTTGCCTGGGAGCAGCAGGGTGCTGTGGCAGGGGATTTGGAACATATTTATCTTGGTGGCACCAAGAGACCACCACGTGCCCCGGATGGGCATTCCCAGACATCCCATGCAGATGGCTGGAGGCTCTCCAGCTCATCCAGGGTCTCCAGGGCCACCACCCAAGCCCACCACACCACCTTGCTCCTCTTGCTCTCTCTTTAAAGCAGTGGTGGAAGAAGGGGAGAATCCAGCACTGCAACTCCTGCCCAGCGCTGCTGGAATGTGGGAGGGAGCAGAGCCACCAGCCCAACAGTTAAAAATTACTAAATACTTCCCTAATATAATTAGATTTCCATGCAGGCAATTGCCTTAATTGCCAGAGGGATGTGGGGCTGTGCAGGGAGAGCCAGGCTGGGCTGGCCCTGTGCTGCTGCTTTGGTGGGTGTCTCATGTTCAGCAAGGGATTTGTGGGGGAAAATATTCCCAGGGATGCCCCAGTAAGGATTTGGCTGGGCCAAAAATAAATAAAAATTAGCATGGTGGGGCTGGAAGCAAATGGTGGTGAGCAGGACCAGTGTCACGATGAGTTTGCTGGAAGATGAGCTCAAATTCTGCAGTTTAAATTCCTGTTTATTTTTTAAGTGCTGTTTAAGCAGGGAAAGTTAGGCAGGCAAAAAAAACCAAAAAAGAAACCCAACCAAACCAGAGCCCATTCTGTGATTTACGTGGTAAAAGGAGATAAGTGGGGATTTAAGGAGAAGGGAATATATAATTGAGACGAACGTGTAACATGAGCAGGGATCCAAACAGAGAGATTGTAATCAGAAGTGTGAGCAGAAGCTGGGGTTTATTAATGAAACGTCTCACCCGTTTGTCAGCTGGAGAGGAGCAGCAGCTGGGGGTGGATGTGGGGATTCTCTCGGAGCAGGGATCCAGGCTGCCATCTTCCTGCCCACCTGGTGCTGCTCAGCCTGGGAGTCCAGGCAGGATTACAGGGGAAAAAAGGAGCTCTGTGGTTTCTGGGAAGCTGGAGGGTGTCGTTTTCCTGGCTGGGATCTGCCCTAGAGCTCAGGAGCTGGGGGAGCTGCTCGGCAGGGTTGAAGACCACCCGAGGAAGAGTTTTTGGAGTCCCTCATCTTCCTCCCAGTGCTTGGCAGCCCTGCAGTCCCCCTCCCCTGAGTGCTGCAATGCCCAAGCATATCTGGAAGTGCTGCTGACCCCATCCACAGCCCTGCTGGCTCCCAGAGCTTGGGCAAACCCCTCTGTCCTAGCCTGGAGCTGCAGACACATCTAACCCAGCTTTGGAGGAGCACTGGGAGCCATGTGGAGAGCATGGAGCACCCATCCCCAGGGGTCCTTGGTGTCACATTTCCAGCAGCTGTGTGCCTGGAATTCCCATGGTTTGCCCTTGTTGGGTGGTGTGGATGTTCTGCTCCGTGCTGCGTGCTCTGTGCCATAGGGATCACCCAGTGCCAGCTGTTGGGGTGACACCAGGAGAGGTGACACTGAAACCTGGTGAGGTCACCCCGTTTCATGCCCCACTCTGTCCCTTTTATCCCTGCCCAGCATTGCCTTTGGGGCCTCTGCTTGCATTGGGTTTGGACAGTGGGGTTTGGACAGTGGGGATGGACAATGGGGTTGGACAATGGAGGTTGGACAGTGGGGTTTGGACAATGGGGCTGGACAGTGGGGTTGGACAGTGAGGTTGGACAGTGGAGGTTGGACAGTGAGGATGGACAATGGAGTTGACAATGGGGTTGGACAGTGGGGGTTGGACAGTGGGGTTGGACAATGGGGTTGGACAATGAGCGTTGGACAATGGGGATGGACAATGGGGATGGACAATGGGGTTGGACAGTGGGGTTGGACAATGGGGTTGGACAGTGGGGTTTGGACAATGCTTGTGGTGCCTCAGGGGTTAACCCAAAGCCGTGCTCAGCTCTCAGCCTGGACATGAAGGGAACATTTTTGTGAGGGGTCCTTCCCCTTCCCAGGCCCTGGCAGTTATCTGTGGGCTGCCAGAAGTGCTGGAACGCCGAGCCCTGCTGGACATTGACCCGTCGGTGCCGAGCTCAATTAGCTGAGGCTATCTGATTGGACTTGGCGCAGCCTAATTAGCTTTGGACTCCAACCAGAAACTTAAACCCAAAGGCAGCTTGCAGGCAGCCCATCCCTTGCTGCTTGCCTGCCTGAGGGAGGGAAAAGCTTTCCCAAGCCTCCTCCCTGGCCTGGGAAGGGGGAACAACCCACCCAGCCTGCCTGCCCATCCCTCCGGCCACACAGCTGGAGCTCAGGGGGCTTAAACCTCCCCTCCTGCCCAAAGTGTGTTACTGATCCCCAGCAGGTCACACAAAACCAGAGGCAGCTTCTTCCTCTTGGAAAAAAAGTGCATGGCATCTAGTTTCTAGAGGGAACTTGCTTTTTTGGAAGGAGATCTGACTCTGCCCTCACTGTCTTGTCACACACCTTCCTGTGTAGCACCCAGTTCTCAGGCTCCTTCTTCCTCCTGGGCCTGCAGCTGAGGGTCACAGGGTGGGTGGTTTGTCCCTGAGGGAGCTGGCTCACTCCAGAGGGTTCTCCAGCCATCGGTGGAGATGTGGAGGGGGAGCTGAGGTGGGAAGGGATGGCAGTTTTGGGACCCTGGGTTCCTTTGCTTATCTGTGTTCCCACCTCTGTGAACCATTAATGCTGCTGGAGAGGGACCTTCAGGGATCTGCTGGCCAGCTTCCCACCAGGCATGGTTCTGAGAGGTGGGCATTTCTCCAGTTTCTCCATTTCTCTTGGAAAACAGCCTTCCCATGGGCTGCCCTTGCCCATTTCCCAGCAGTGAAATCCTCTGGAGGGTTGGCTCATCCCTCTTGGATGCTCATGAGATGTCTCCTGACCAGATGACACCTCTGTGCCCATGCCAGGCATGCTGGGTCTCAGCTGAGAGATGGAGAAGTCCACGTGGCCTTGCCATCCTCCAGCACCCCCTAAGGAAAGCCACCACAGCTGGTTTTCTGGAAAACCAGTAAGCAGTGCTGGTTTTGCTGGTGGGTGGCAGCCCAGCTTTGGTG
The DNA here is from genome assembly GCA_009764595.1 of Geothlypis trichas. Classification (NCBI taxonomy): domain Eukaryota; kingdom Metazoa; phylum Chordata; class Aves; order Passeriformes; family Parulidae; genus Geothlypis; species Geothlypis trichas. The sequence goes on from CM019920.1 coordinate 8,691,311, forward strand.
GCTGCCAGCTGCACACTGGTGCTGAGCACCAGCCCAGGCCCTGCTGGATCAATTAAAGCCCATTATGCCAAGTGAATGACTGTAATTATCTCAAATCTGGATTAATGTGCACGCACAGCACCGTAATATAATCCTCCTGCCTGGTGCTTTGTGGGCTGCTGTTCCTGGGAGCCAGGCAGAGGCAGGGATCCACAATTCATGGCTGTCTTCCTCCTCTTCCTCCTCCTCCTCCTCCTCCTGCTGCTGGCTCAGACCCGAGCATGGAGCTTGGTCCATCCTGCAGGGTCTGCAGAGCCACGTGGGCTGATGGTGCTGAGCTCAGGTGGGAGCAGAAGGTGATGGGGGGGTCCTGTCCCTCCTGCCAACCCCCAAAATCTGCAGAGCAGGGGTGGGTGCAGCACATCCTGCACCTCCAGGACTCGTTAACAAGTGAGCAACACATTTTAGCCCGTGGAGCTCAGAGGCACTGCCTGGGAGAGCTGCTGGGCTGCTCTGCTCTTGGCCTTGAGGATTTGGCTCATCCCAGATCTCTGGGAAGCTGAGGCTAGGAGCTCCTGTGTGACTGTGGTGGTGTTCACAGGGGTCTGCGGATGAGAGAGGAGATGAGGATCTGACTCCATGTTTTAGAAGGCTTGATTTATTATTTTTTATATATATCATATTAAAACTATACTAAAAGAATGGAAGAAAGGATTTCATCAGAAGGCCAGCAAATTATAGAATAAGAAAGAATGATAACAAAGGTTTGTGGCTCAGACTCTGTCCGAGCCAGCTGGGCTGTGATTGGCCATTAATTAGAAACAACCAACATGGGCCAATCACAGATGCACCTGTTGCATTCCACAGCAGCAGATAATCATTGTTTACATTTTGTTCCTGAGGCCTCTCAGCTTCTCAGGAGGAAAAATCCTAAGGAAAGGATTTTTCATAAAAGATGTCTGTGACTCTCCTGTTTCCCAGAGCACTCAGCATCCTCTGGGCTGCTTCTTGCCCTGCCTGCTTTGCAGGGTGATATTTTGGGAGCAGGTTCCACACGGATGGAGAGCTTAGCTCCAGGTCTGAGCCCCATCTGCTCTCCACATCCTGGAGCCCACATGGGGATGTCCCCAGGTGCTGGGGACAGTGGTGGGATGAGCTGGGGCAGTGCCTGGTCTGGGTTCTCTGGTGGGCCCAGCACATGCCAGGTGTATGGCTCGTTACTGGGATGTCCTGAGGGATCTCCAGGGTGAGTGGAAGCTTCTCCTCTTTCTGCTGGAGTGAGCCTGAAGCTCCCAACTCCCCGTGCTGGATCCTGCTTGGATTTTCATAGCTCAGAGCCCAGCACCCCCTCAAGGGCAATCAGATCGCTTCCAATTTGCCCATAAGCCCATAAAACTGCAATTGAATGTAATTAAAAGGCCATAATGAGCTCCAGCAACCTGTGGGACCACTGTGGTGAGCTCTCACCGTGCTCTTTTCGGGGACTGGGATGGAGCCAGCGCGGCTGCCAAGGCCAGAGGCTGCAGGGAGGATGAGGAGCTGCCTGGGCAGACTTTGGGAAGTGCCACCATCCCCACGTCCCCACCATGGTGATGCCCATCAGGAGGGAATCCCTGGGAGCTGCCCTCAGTTTTTGTGGAGCAGGGGGAGCTTTGCTGGCATCAATTCCTGCTAGTTTGGCTTCACTGATGCAGTTTGGGGGCTGGGAAGGGACCAGCAGGTCCAGTCACCTCTCAGCATGGCCTGTGCTTGGGGAAGGGGGACAGGGGACAATTGCACCTGTGGTGGCTGAGCCCTTGTCCCTTGGCTGTGGGGTCCCCCAAATTTCCCACTTAGGGTGCATGAGGACACCCAAGAAGTTGGAGAAATGTAACCCCAAGCCAGGTTTGCCTGGGAAAACCCCAACTCTGCCAGATTTGGGGCAGACAGCTGGCTTGGGAGGCATCAGTCCCCTGTCCCACACCCCAAAAGCACCAAGAAGGACCAGCCCTGCTCTGAGCTGCTTCTTCAAAGGGCTCTGCAGAGCTGCCACGTCGAGCCCTTCATCAGACACCCCCTGGCAGCCCAGGAGCCCTGGCAGCAGCACCACAGTGTCCCTATTATGGGCTGGCCCCGCCGAGGGTTCCCAGGCAGTAAATGAGGGGCACTCTGAGTGCAGAACAGAGAGCATTGTGAGAGCAGGGCCAGCCCTGGAGGGATGAAATAGGAGCCTGTAATTTCTCAGCACTGTTGTGACATCTTTGCACAAGCGTGTGATTGAGTCACATTTGCTTTATCAGCACAATCCTTGTTTGCCTGGCTGCACCCTCCCCCTCCACCCAGCCCTGCCAGGGTGGGGGAGAGCTGCCTGCTCCCCTTCCCCCTGGGCTCCCCTGCTCTCCTCACGCTTCCCGAGGGTCCTGCTCCTCACCCTTCCTGCTTTTCCCTTCTCTGCCTGCTTGGCAATGGGTGGGGGGCCTCCATGTGGTGAGGAGATGGTTTGGGATGGGCTCCGTGTGGTGTTTCCTGCAGTGACAGGCAGCTCGTGCTTCTGGAAAATTCCCCTTTTTTATCCTTTCCCCCTGGAGGTGGGTTGGGATGGGCTCCAGGTGGTGTTTCCTCTAGGGACAGCAGCTTCTGGAAAATTCCCCTTTTCAATCTTTCCCCCTTGGAGATGGTTTGGGATGGACTCCATGTGGTGTTTCCTGCAGTGACAGGCAGCTCGTGCTTCTGGAAAATTCCCCTTTTTTATCCTTTCCCCCTGGAGGTGGGTTGGGATGGGCTCCAGGTGGTGTTTCCTCTAGGGACAGCAGCTTCTGGAAAATTCCCCTTTTCAATCCTTTCCCTGTGGAGATGGTTTGGGATGGGGTCCATGTGGTGTTTCCTCTAGGGACAGCAGCTTCTGGAAAATTCCCCTTTCCAATCCTTCCCCCTTGCAGATGGGTGCAGGCTTCCAGCTCTGCCACTGCTCCAGGAGCAGGGTGGGATTTTAGTGATCTCCTGAGAGGGTGGGATGGCGTTTTTAAGGGGAAAAAATCCCAAAGAAGCCCCTGTGCTGATGCTGAGCACACTTGGAGAGCCCTGGCACGGGCTGTGTGCCCTCTCCTCCATGGCAGCTGTGAAGCATCAGGAGCTGCTGTCCCATTTTTGGTGTGGATCCTGTGCTGGGGGATCTCCAGACCCCTGGGCAGCCAGGGTGCAGCAGGTGATGGGCTGAGTTAGGGGTGAGTGTCTCCCAAAAGTTCTGCTTTGGGCCAAATTACCAAAAAGTGGAGAAAATCAAACAGGACAGAGAGGAAGAGCAGGTTTTGGAGCTGCAGAGGTGACCCAGCTGTGGGACAGGGATGCTGATGCCTGGTTTGTCCCACTTTGGGGAGCAGTGGGATGATTTTCCCCTTCCCCTTCTCCTTGTGGGAAGAGAGCAGAGGTTTCCTGGGTGCTGAGCAGGAATTCTGGCGTGCAGAATGTAGAGTGCTCACCCAGGGTGAGCTGCAGGTGAAATGCTGGCAGGAGGCAGCTCCAATGCCTGGCAGCACTCAGAGGGATTCCTGCAGCCTAGGAAAAGCCTTGCTGCTGCACTGAAACCCCAAAAAGCACCTCTGCAGCTGGCTGGGCTCAGGAAGGTTTTGGGGAGAGAGCAGAGCCAGAGGTGAGAAGCTCTGTGGCTTTGAGGTTTTAGTTTGACCAAAGTGAAACCTGCTGGGAGGAGGAGCCCACCCTGTGCAGATTGCAGCTGAAACTTGAGATTCTCACTGCCCCTGAGCAGCTGGAACCACCACAGCATCACCTGGGGAAGATTCTGAGTGTGGCTGGGGGAACTCTCCCAAATCTCAGAGCGGGTTCCCGAAGAGAAACTGCACGTGGTGGTTTTGAAATGCCTGCAAAAATACAGATTTTTGTGTGCTGCCCCATGTGCAGGGTTTGGGGGCTCTCAGAGGGACGTTCTCAGGTTTGTCTTTGTACTCGAGTCCAGAAATATAAAAAGAAAAAACAATTCCACTTCTTTTTGCTGAAATCAGAGCTACTCAACACTCTTGACCATGCTGCATTCCCATGGTCCTACATCCCTTTGCCTGTAGCTGTGGAAAAGATCCTCAGCAGGGATTTATGGCTAAAACACAGCTGCATCTTCTGAGAGCTTGGGATCCATTCCCAGGGATTCCCTGTGTGCTCAGAGCCCAGGTGCTTTGAGAAGATCAGCCTGTCCTCACTGGGCAAAGTGCTTTAAATGCAGCTTCATTTGCTTGGATTTACCACAGGGTGCTGCTTATCTTTTAGTTCCATGGATGAGTTTTTGGGATGAGAACCACTCTGCACACTCAGGTCAGTGTTCCCAAGTCAGGCACTGACTTGTCCCCACTGCTGGGAGGGGAGCAGGCAGCTCTTGCTCCATCCTCCCTCCAGTTCTCAGCTGTGCTGCTATAAACTGAGAGCAAACTTACTCAAGATTGTAGGCCAGGGGCTATTTAAATTCATCCCCGAGTTGGTGATCAGGACAAAAGTGAGGACCTGACCTCTTGTGGTCACAGCATTACCATGGCAATTTTCACATGAAAACCACTGTCCTGCCCAGATCCTGCTGGTTTTTGTCATCCCCTGCTTTGCTGTGGGGCAGGTGAGAGCAAAGGAAAGGGAAACTTCCATCATTTGAGGTTCCTTGTCTGGAAATCACGAGAGGTTCCCAAGCTGCTTTTGAGGAATGAAAGCAAAAGGACACAGATTTGCACTGCTGGGTTAATTTTGGTGTAGATTCACCAAAGAAGGAACGTGGGGCTCTGTCTTTACCTGCTCCATGTGCATTTGGGGGTGAGGATTTGGAACCTGGGCACCCCAAAGTGATGCTGGAGAGCCCAGGAGGAGGAGGAGGAGGATGCTGGCAGGAGGCTGATCCGTGCTCTGCTCCTGCTGCCCTCCCAAGCTCTGACACCAAGGGCTGACTTAAGGAAGGGAGTGGCAACCCAAATTTAGAATTTCCTCCTGCTTAATACCCAGGGTTGATTCGCTTTCTGATTAAGGAGGAAGAGGTGCTGAGGGGAAAAAAAAAAAAAAGAGAAGCGGAAGCAGGAGGGTGTGAGTGGCTTTCCAAATCTCAGCTGGTGCCAGGGACAGGCTCCTGGATTGGTCCTACAGTGACAGCTCCTCAAAAAACCCCTCTGACCTGCTGCAAACCCCTCTGACCTGCTGCAAACCCCTCTGACCCCAATGAATTAGCTGTGGGTTTTATCTAGGTGGGCAGCTCTCCTCAGCTGCAGAAAACCACAGCTCTGTTTGTCTGTTTGTGCCTTGAAATATGTTTTTTTTTTTAACTTCCCCTCTCTCAGATCCGAGTGCTGAGCCACTGAGCTGCTGAGTAAACTCCCAGGATACGCCAGAAAAGGTTTTCCAGCAGAGCTAGGTCACTGTAGTTTTACTGGCAAAGCCTCTTAGGCATAAATGAAGATTATTCTGGTGAAAGCTTATGCTGGTACACTTTATTCCAGTACAAATGACCTATCCTGGGAAAAAAAGCGCCTCTGCACGTTGGAATTGTTCTGCTCTGGGACATTTTGTGGTGTAGAAATGTTAAAATCACAGCTCTTGGTGATAGTGCTGGATCAGCAGGAGCTGCTTCAGCTGCTGCAGACGTGCCCTGGCCAGGCAGCAGCACTTGGAGTGACCCTGGGTGACAAAATGCCACAGGGAAGGGTGACAAGGGCTGGTGGCATTCTGAGTGTTCCTGGAGGGTCTGAGCTGCCCATCTGGGGTGCATCCAGCCATGGATGTTGGCTGGTCCAAGCTGGAGCTTTGTGCTGAATGCCAAGGGGATGGAAAACAGCGGTAGAGCTGCCCATGGGCATTGGGTACCAATATTTTATGAAGATTTTTTTTATTATTGAAAATGATCAATAATATTCTTGTTCTAATTATGATTATGGTAATGCCAGAAGAGTTCTGTCTGAGGGAAGGGTGATGCAGTTGTTGAGATGCTGCCCTGGATTTTGGAGCTGCCAGATGTGTTCCCAGCTTTGGCATCAGTTTCTGTCTGGTTTTGGGGCTGCTGCTACTGCAAAGCTCTGTGAGGTGGGAATCCATCCCAAAGGGATCTGCTGGGGGAAAGGGATGAGCCCCAGAAACACAAAACTCAGGCTGGCTCTGGTGTCCAGGGGATGATTGCTGGTGTGGGAACACTCCCAGGGCTCCTTGCACATGGATCATGTGGCCCTGCCCTAAATGTCATTTTCCTTGGGAAAAAAAATTCCCATCCAAGCTCTGTGGCTGGCAGGCTCGTAGTTTGGAGGAAGAAAAAGAGCTTCACTGCAAATTCTCCAGCTGCTGACGAGCTCTGGTTTCTGATCTCCCAACTGCCATGGGGCATCTTCAGGGAGAGACAGAGGTCCTTGTGCTGAAACAAAGGACACACACAGAAAAGAGCTGCACTTGAGGGGTGTGACACAGGGGAAATGCTTTCAGAGCTTGGGTTTTTTTTCCCTATTTTTTTTCTTTAATTTAGAAACAGGCACAGAGTTTATTTTGGTCAAGAGATAGTCACACACAGCAGCTTTAAATGGCAGAACTCCTCGAGGAGAAGGAACAGTCTCACAATGCTTGAGCTGAAAATGCCTTTGGGGAGATGCCTCCTCTGTTTGCTGCAGTCCAAGGGGTGCTCATCAATTTGAGAATTTATTTGTGTCTGTTAAGGATATTTCCTCAATCCAGGCTTTTTTTCTGTTTGAAATCTTTATCTTTTTTGCAGCATTCTTTTTGCAGTCAGGATCCTTTAGGATACTCGTGGTGGGGAAGAGGACAGACTCCTCATATCTCACTCCTGATCCCCATCTCTCCACCTCAAATTATATTTTCCCCAAACTCCAGTTCCCTCCAGCCAGGGACTGGCAGCATCTGGGCTGAGTTGCCTCAAGTGGACTGTTGATTTTGCTGAGTTTAAAAAACCATATTTGCTTGCTGGGTATAAATGTTTCCCATTGCTGCTGCTCTCCCAGCAGGGTTTTGGAGCTGGGAGTGTTTGGATGAGGAGTGGAAACCTCCCAGTGTCCAAGAAGTTGCTTGGAACTTTTGAGCCCTGATGCTCTGCAGAATTTCTGGTTCACATTTCCCAGTGTGTGGCCGAGGTTTTTGGGTGCAAACACCCCAAATGTGGCTGTGCCTACCCACAGCTCCATTCCAGGCACCGTTATCCCTCTCCTCCTTTTTCTGTTTTTCCCTCCCAGTTCCTTGCTGGGTGCTGGGATCACATGGGTGTGGGAGCAGGGTGGGTGAGGGGAGCTGGGGTGGTGACATGGGATGTGCAGGGAGCTCCTGGGGTGCCCAGGAATTGGGATTTTGGGAGAGGTGCTGGTCCCACATGTGCTTGGCTTGGGCTGGTTGCCAGTGACCCTCCTGTGACCTCTCCTGCCTGAAATATTTTTTAAATATTTAAAGAATATTCATAAATAAATATTATTGTAAAGAGATTATTATATTAAATAGATTAGTGTAATTCTATTATTATAAATATAATTTATAACAATATATTTTATATTATATAAATAATACACATATATATATATTACTTTATATTAAATATATATATAATATTATTATATAAATAGATATTCCTTAAATATTCTCTAAATACAGATAGAAATATAGAATATATAGATATATTCTCCAAATATAAATAGAAACAATTCTAAATAGATATTATTATATTAAATAGGGTATTATTAAAATTACATCATTATAAATATAAGTAAATATTATTATATTATAAATGTTCCTTAAATATTCTCTATATACAGATAGAAATATAGAATATATAGATATATTCTCCAAATATAAATAGAAAAATCATAAATATATATTATTGTATTAAATAGAGTATTATCATAATTATATTGTTATAAATATAAGTAAATATTATTATATTATAAATATTTTCTAAATACAGATGGAAATATTGAATATATAGATATATTCTCTAAATATAAATAGAAAAAATTGAAAATATTCTTCCTTTTCTAAGGAAGGACTGTGCTCTGCTGCCTTCACTTTGCACAGGTCTGAATGTGCTGCACCCTTGCAAGGTGTCCCTCCATCACCCCGTGCCTGTTTGTGAGGTCCTGCTCCTGGCTGGCTCTGGGGGCTCTGCAGGGCCCTGCTGCTCTCCCAGCCCTTTCAAAACCCCAAAACCAGAGAGCTGAACCCCAGGAGCAGCCCTGGAATCCTGCAGGAATTTCCTGGGGTTCCTGTTGTGCCTCCTTCCCGTCACTCAGCCAGGGGCGGCGCGGTGGCCGGGGCTTGGCTTGGGTCAACATCCTGTGAGAGCCTGGCAGGGACAGGGACAGGGACAGGGACAGGGACAGGGACAGGGACAGGGACAGGGCTGCTCCTCTGCCATGGCCCAGGGCTGCCTTTGGGGTCAGAGATGGGATTCTGGGAGTCCTGGGGGCAGCAGTAGGACTGTGGAGGCTGTGGTGGGATTCTGGGGGCAGCAATGGGATTTTGGATGTAGTGATGGGACTGTGGATATAGCAGTGGGGTTCTGGAGGCAGTGATGGGAGTTTGGGGGCAACAAAAGGATTCTGGAGGCAGCAGTGGGATTTTGGATGCAGTGATGGAGCTGTGGAGGCAGTGATGGGTTTCTGGGGGCAGCAGTGGGGTACTGGTAACAGTAATGGGATTCTGGATGTACCAGTGGGGTTCTGGAGGCAGTGATGGGATTCTGGGGGCAGCAGTGGGGTGCTGGAGACAGTAATGGGATTCTGGATGTACCAGTGGGGTTCTGGGGGCAGTGATGGGATTCTGGGGGCAGCAGTGGGGTGCTGGAGACAGTAATGGGGTTCTGGAGACAGTGATGGGAGACTGGGTGTACCAGGCAGTTCTGGAGGCAGTGATGGGATTCTGGGGGAAGCAGTGGGGTTCTGGAGGAAGTGATGTGGACTGTGGATGCAGTGATGGGGTTCTGGCTGCAGTAATGGGATTCTGGAAGCAGCAGTGGGATACTGGGGCCGGTGATGGGACTGTGGAAGCAGCAGAGGGATGCTGGTTCCACATCTTTGCGAGAGCAGCATCGCTGCCTTGCTGAACCTTCTCTTCCTCCTGCTGGGGTTTCCCCCACCAGCAGGATCAGGGATCTCCAGGGAGGGTTGCTGAGGCTGGGCTGCTGTGGGTTCAGTGTTTCCCATGTGCTAATTGCTCCAAAATCCCGGGGACACAGCTTGTCCAGATGGATGCAGTTGACTCAGGACAGAATTTTTAGTTCACTTTGGGGTCTGCAGCCACAGCAGAGCCACCATGAACACCCCAGCGGCTGTGTTGGTGTGTCCCTGTCTCTGGGTGTCCCTGGTGTGAGCTGGGGGGTCCGGGTGGGTTTTGGGGGGATCCCTGCCCGTGCTGCCCCCTCCTTCCCCGCCGCCTTCCGCTGCCCCTCCCTGGGGGCTGGAGCCAGCCCCTTCCTCGCTGGGGATTGTTTTGCAAGCAGCGTGACAGGATGAGGAGGAAATGTGCCAGGAATGGCTCCATGTCTCCTCTTGGGAGAACTGGAGTCTATTTATAAGCCCCCCTTCCCGCCCCCCTGCTCTGCTCCCCCGGGACAGGCAGACACAGCCTGTCCTGCTGCCTGCAGAGCTGCTCCTGCTGATTCCAGAATCACAGACACATTCAGGTTGGAAAATACCTTACAAATGCACGAATCCAACCTCTGGACACACAACATTCCCCGTGGATGGACACACACCTCACTCTGTGCTGCTCTCACTGTTCCTCAGTGATAAATCCAAATTATCCTGCAGCAGGAGCAGCCACTCTGAGCCCCTGGCTGTGGCATTCACATTTTTTCTGAGAAAAATCTCTTTGCTCAGGATTTTTCTCCTGAGAAACTTCAGAGAAAAGGAAAGCAATTCTTATTTCATTTGCTTTTTGTTGTTGTTGTTGTTTTGCTTATGTGGAATGTGTTTGGAGATTGTTTACTCACAATTGTTTCATTGGATTCTGGTTGAGTTGTTCTGACTCATTGGCCAATCAGGGCCAAGCTGTGTCGAAACTCTAGAAAGAGTCACAAGTAATTATTTTTTAATTTTTATTATTATTTATTTTATTATTAGCTTTTCAGTATTTAGTAAGTATCTTTTCTGTATTCTTTAGTATAGTATAGTATTCTTAAATATAATACAATATTATAAAGTAATAAATTAGCCTTCTGAGAATATGGAGTCAAATGCATCATTCCTGCCTTTGTCTGGGGCATTCCCTGCAAATCCAACACTTGGCAGAGCTCAGAGCTGTGCCAGGGAGGTGGAGGAGGGCACTGATGCCTGGCTTGGGGTGGAAATGCTCTTAATGAGGTGGAAATGCTCTTAATCCTCTAATTCTGGATACTCCAGAAGAAGGTGGTTTGGAAAGATGGAGCTGCACTGGGAACTTTGGGGGAAGAACAGGGGGCTGTGGCTCAGGGCTGTGTCCCACATGGGTGCCTTCATGTCTTCAGAAGAACTCTGTCTTTCCAAACTACATTCACACTCCAGAAGAAGGTGATTTGGAAAGATGGAGCTGCACTAGGAACTTTGGGGGAAGAACAGGGGGCTGCAGCTCAGGGCTGTGTCCCACATGGGTGCCTGGTTTGGAAAGATGGAGCTGCTTTGGGAATTTTGGGTGAGAAACAGGGAACTGTGGTTCAGGGCTGTGTCCCACCTGGGTGCCTTCATGGATATTCAAGAAGAAGGTGGTTTGGAAAGATGGAGCTGCTCTGGGAATTTTGGGGGAGAAACACGGAACTGTGGTTCAGGCCTGTGCCCCCATGGGTGCCTTCATGCCTGCATGGGTACTCCAGAAGGTGGTTTGGAACGATGGAGTACACTGGGAATTTTAGGGGAGGAACAGGGAGCTGTCCCACATGGATGACTCAACCCCTTCCCTGTCCTCCTTCTCTTGCAGATTTCTCCAACCAGGTGAATTCCACGTCCCTGAACTCCCCCACGAGCCGGGGGCCCATGGCCACGCCGTCCTTGCACCCGTCCATCGGGCCGGGCATCGGCTCCTCGCTGGGCTCGCCGGGCCAGCTGCACTCGCCCATCAGCACCCTGAGCTCGCCCATCAACGGCATGGGCCCCCCCTTCTCCGTCATCAGCTCCCCCATGGGGCCACACTCGATGTCTGTCCCCTCCACGCCCAGCCTGGGATTCGGCACCAGCAGCCCGCAGGTGAGGGGACACGGCTGAGGGGACACTGCGGCCTGTGAGGGGACACGGCTGAGGGGACATGGCTGAAGGGACACTGGGGCCTGTGAGGGGTCACTGCTGAGGGGTCACTGCTGCCTCTCTGGGGACACTACTGAGGGGTCACTGACACCTGTTTGGGGACAATGTGAGGGGTCACTGCTGCCTGTGTGGGGACACTGCTAAGGGGATGCTGCTGAGGGGACACTGCGGCCTGTTTGGGGACGGTGCTGAGGGGTCACTTCTGAGCGGTCACTGCCACCTCTTTGGGGACGGGGCTGAAGGGTCACTGCTGCCTCTCTGGGGACAGTCCCGAGGGGTCACTGCCACCTCTTTGGGGACAGTGCTGAGGGGTCACTGTGGCCTGTCTGGGGTCAGTGCTGAGGGGTCACTGCGGCCTCTTTGGGGACAGTGCTGAGGGGTCACTGCTGCCTCTCTGGAGACAGTCCCAAGGGGTCACTGCCACCTCTTTGGGGACACTGCTGAAGGGGTCACTTCTGCCTCTTTGGGCAAGGAGGAGCCACCTCTGGGGGTTCCTCATGCAGACAAGCACCAAGGGGAGGCAAAAAGCAGAAGCACAAGGGGGAAGCTAAGCTGGAACCATGCTGCTCCTTTAGGAGGCTGCTCTAGGTGGGCTGTGAGGGACCAGCACAGCTGGAACATGGCTGGACATCAACTGTTGTCGCCAGGATTGGGATGGAAGGGGAGTAGTGACCATACCTGGGTCACCTGGGGGCTGATGTAGCTGTGGCAGGAGCCACAGCCACCCTAGGACTTTCTGGGATTCTTCTCCTTTCTGGGAAGCAGCCCATCCCCTCTGGGGCCAGCCCACGTTCCCCACAGAATCGTGGAATTGTTTTGGTTGGAGAAACCCTCTAAGATCATCCAAGCCCACCACAAACCCATGTCCCCAAGTGCCACACCCACACACCTTTAACACTTCCAGGGATGGTGATTGCACCACATCCCTGACAAACCTTTCAGTGAAGAAATTACCCCAAACAGCCAATCTCAACCTCTGCTGGCACAACTTGAGGCTGTTTCTCCTTACACTGTCACTTGTACAAACTCCAGGGCTCCTCTGCCTGCTCACAGGGCAAGGAGTGGCCTTCAGTGGCTAAAGATTATGTAAAAACCCCTCCAAGCAGGGTGAGATAAGCTCTTTTTAAAAATAGCCAGATTGGGGTGCTGGCCAGCCCCTGCCACCTGTTGCTGGCTGCTCGCACGGGATATGTTTAGTAAAAGGGCAGATTAAGGAATTGGCCACCACCTGCCACTGGCTGCAGGTTTATTTATTCCAGGCCCTCTCTGGGACTCAAGCACCTGCCAGCACCTTTATTTTTAAATATTGGCTTGATTTATTCTCAGGGATAACAGAGCTTTTTACTACGTGGGGCTATTTTACTACGTGGGGCTATTTTACTACATGGCTGCTATCTCTGGGGACGCACAGGCTGCTTCCCCAGGGTCCAGCATCCCTGAGCTGGTCAGAGAGGAATAAAATTTGCCTCTTGATGAGCTTCTCTTGTGCAGGATTCAGCCTGTGACCCCCTCAGATGTGCATCTTCCCACTGAGGGACAGCAGCAGGGTGGACACGTCCCTCCCTCCCACCCCAGGGCCAGGGGAAGAGGAACTGAAACTGCGCCTGGGAACGGGCAGCCAGAGCAAAATTAGCAACCCCAGAGCCAAAATGGTGGGGAAGGAGTGGAAAGGGGGATGTGAGGCAACCCTGGGGGCAGCCACAGGCCGGGGAAGGGGCGATGGTAAAGGGCAGCTTCGAAGCGGCCAGCGGGGAACCGAAATGAAGCAGAGCTCCAGGGCAGAAGGGGAAGTGAGAGTGTGGTGGGATGGGCTGGGAGCGAGCTGTCTCCTGCCCTGGTGGCTCCAACCTTTGTTGACTCCGGCCCTGGTGGCTCCAGCCCTGGTGACTCCAGCCCTGGTGGCTCCAGTCCTTGTAGTTCTAGCACTTGGTGGCTCCAACCCTGATGGCCTCAGTCTTGATGGCTCCAACCCTTGTTGACTCCAACTCTGGTGGCTTCAACCCTGGTGATTCCAACCCTGGTAGTGCCAGCCCTTCATGGCTCCAGCCCTGATGGCTCCAGCCCTGATGTCTCCAGCTCTGGTGGCTCTAGTCCTTGTGGCTCCAACCCTTGTTGACTCCAGTCCTGGTGGCTCCAGCCCTTCATGGCTCTATCCCTGGTGGCATCAACCCTGGTAGTGCCAGCCCTTCATGGCTCCAGCCCAGGTGTCTCCAGCCCTTCATGGCTTCAGTCCAGGTGTCTCCACTCTGGTGGTTCCAATCCTTGTGACTCCAGCTCTTGGTGGCTCCGGCCCTTGCCTCCATCCCTTGGAACACCCGTCCTTTGTTCAGAGACTTGTCTGAAGTGTTTTTCCTCAAGGTGACACCTGGGAGGTCCTCAGCCTAATGGCTCCTGCCATCTGTTCCCTGTCTGGCCACATTAGGTCCCTGTCCCTGTCCCTGCAGCGGGCAGAGGCGCCTACCTGGGCCGGCAGAGTGCAGGGGGGAGGAGGAGGAGGAGGAGGAGGAGGAGGAGGAGGAGGAGGAGGAGGAGGAGGAGGAGGAGGAGGAGGAGGAGGAGGAGGAGGAGGAGGAGGAGGAGGAGGAGGGGGCAGCAGCGAGGCCGATGCTCGGGGGGCAGCGTGGCCCCCCTGGCCCGGCGCAGGGGTAATGAGGCGTGTGGCCCCCGTGGCCGGGCAGGGATGGCACTGATGGAAGGTGCTTTGCATCAGATGGCAGATGCCACTTGCCATCAGGCCACGCCTCGTCGCCTCTGGAGAGGCAGCAGAGCAGAAGGGCACACGGTGTGCGAGGTCCCCAGGGTGGGTCCCCCTCCATCCCAGCTCCACCGGGGTGGGAAGGAGCTGCCAGGGTCCCAAAAAATAGGGGACTCACCCCACCCCGTCTGGTTCTGCAGAGGGAGGACCCTGCAGCCCTTGGGTGCTTCCAGTGCCCTCCCTGCAGCACTGGGAGTTTGCAAACCCTGCAAAATCCCAGGATCTTGCAGGGTTTGCAAGATCCCAGGATCTTGGAGAGTTTGCAAACACAGCCCCAAAATCAGTGATCCTGCCGTGGGATCCCAGCAACCACGACAGGGGATGCTGGTGGCTGAGCTGGCCCAGGAATGAGGGTCAGACTGGAGGGGCTAGACCCTGCAGCTCTTGGATTTACACACTGCTTCAACCTTCTTGCCTAAAATGATGGGAAAATGGGGAAAACAGTGCCGGGTTTTCAGCAGGAGCTGCGAGGGGAGGATTTTCCATGCAGGGCTGTGTGGAGCAGCCGCCCCAGGCAGCGCTGGCAGCAGCTCGGGATGCCCGGGGCCAGTGGGGAGAGATCAGACGTGGGATTAGATCGTCTGCCTGTGCACAATGCTCTTTGTAAGGGTGCCTGGGGGACTGGGAAGTGCTGGGGTGGTTTTTGGATGGGAGGAGGAGGAGGAATAAAGCTGTGCTTGCCAGGAGAGCCAGGATTCGGTGCTGGGTGTGATGAGTGGAGAGGGAGGGAAGGAGCCCAGGGGTGCTGGGTCACTGGGGAAGCAGAGCCCTGGCTCCTGCCCTGTCTGGGCTCGTTGCTGAGCTGGAGCCGTGCTGTCCCAGAGCAGCAATGCTGTGCCAGGGCCAGGGGCTGCTGTCCCCTCCTCTGTCCTGCACGTGTCCCTAGGGCAGGCGCCAGGGTGGTGTGGGAACCTTGGGCTGGCTCTGCTGAGCTTTGGAGCCGGGGCTGGGAGAGGAACTGGTGACTGTCCCCTGCCCAGCCCGGGGCTGACTCAGCTCTGAGCAGCTGATTCACGGGGCTGAGGAGGGTGATGGGACGCCCACCCTCCTGGCTGGGGCTTGCTCTGCCCATCATCCCCCCAGTGTTTTTGGGGTGGTGTTCGGGTGGGCTCTGTGGGCTGCTGGGGCTGGGGGAGATGATGGGGAAGGGTTTGATCTTCATCAGGCAGCCATGGGCTCTGGGCAGGCTCCCACAGCCAGGGATGCATTGTGCCACAGCCATCACCACCAGCTGCACTGGGTGATGGGCTCTGGGAGGAATTCTTGGGGCAGCTCACCCTCACCTGGCCACCCCTGCTGCCAGGGGAGCACAGAGATCATGTGGGGCTCAAAAAGAGATGCTCCTGCCTGGGACCTGCTGCTCCCTGCCCTCTCTGCTCTGTCAAACAGCAGCTGAAGCCAGGAGTGCATCCCTGGGTGGCAGCAGCTCCCAGCTGCCTTTGATCCAGCAGCTGGCACAGGCAGGGCAGCAGAGGGAGGCACATCCATCCCATTTCTCCAGGGTGGGTTTACCTGGCTCTGTTGTGTGGCTGCCAGTCATCTGCCTGCCAAATATTCCCCACCAGCCTGGAGACTTGAAAGCCAGAGGAGAGGCTGTGCTGCTCTAATTGACAGATCGCAAGCCTTGGGACTTCCCTGAATTAATTTGTGACAAGTGCAATTGCTGGGGATCTCTATTAGAGTGGAGAAAGGCAACAAGCTGAGGCACAGCTCTGTGAATCCATCCTGGGCCTGGAGGGTGGCTGGGATGGTGGCTCTGGGACAGGCTGATTCCCTTGGGGACACCCCCAGTGATCCCAGCCAGCTCTGCTGAGCTCCAGAGCTGACCAAGTCCAGGTCCCCATCACCCCCAGACCCTCCTGAGCTTGTCCCCTTACTGAGATGGGTCAGTCCTACAGCTCTGTGCCTCAGTTTCTCTCTGCACACAGGGGTGTAACAGCCCAGTGGGGATTCAGCCCAGGACCCCTTCACTCCACAGCAGTGCCATGCTGCCAGCTCCACCCAGTTCCCTGCTTGCTGGGGCCCAGGGGAAGGAAGGACAGACATTTGGGAGTTGCAGGGACATGTCCCACCCACTCCAGCTCTGGAATCCAGGCCCTGTTGCAGCTGGGATGTGTTTATTTGCCATGGAGCTTTCCTTTGGAGAGATAATGCTGAAGGGATATCCATAAACTGCAGAGCTAAACAAGAGTGTCCTGGCCTTCATCATCCATGCAAGGGCTCTCTCCCAGCCAGCAGCTGTCCCACCAGCCACCACTGCAGAGCTTCCTGCCTGTGTCCCTTGCTGGTGTGAAACTGGGGTGGCTGCTGAGCCCTGGCTGTGGGGGCTGTGCTGGGGCAGTGCAGGAGGAGCTTCCCAGTTAAATCGTGGAAAAACATCCTCCTTGCATGGGCAGGGTCAGCCCTGCACAGTGCTTGGGAGGCTGGCCATGTCCTGCCCCTTGTGCCACCCTGCTGCCAGCTCAGAGCCACCCCAGCTCCTGTGCCAGGCCAGGTGAGTGTTGTGCCTGTGTGTGCCCAAATCCTCTTGGTTCAGCAGTGCTGGTGCCCACTGGAATTGTGTCCTGTCCTGTCCTGTGTGTGAGTGACACAGCCCCATGTCCCCAGTGCCAGCTGAGCCCTGTACTTGTCCCTCCACAGCTCAACTCGCCCATGAACTCCGTCACCAGCACAGAAGACATCAAGCCACCCCTGGGGCTCAATGGAGTCCTCAAAGTGCCAGCACACCCCTCAGGAACGATGGCCTCCTTCACCAAGCACATATGTGCCATCTGCGGGGACAGATCTTCGGGTGAGGCTGGCAGGGGCTCAGGGCAGGGGGCTCGGGGTGTCCCAGAGGGTTGGCATTGGCTCCCTGGCTCCTGGCAGCACCTTTGAGTGCTCTCTCAAATGGACAGCACCTGCCTGTGCCTCCCAGCAGGGGATGAAGAGCTGAGCCAGGAGACCCCAGGGCCCTGTTCAGCAGTGGGGTCCCATCCTCACCCTCTTGGCAAACTTCAGGGGGTGCCCTCCCTCTCCCCATCCTTTGATCCTCACTGGTGCTGTCACTCAGTGCCACATGAAAAGGTGCTCTTGACACGGAGTTCCTCCACTCCTGGGAGATAAAGAAGGGCTAATTCCCTTTATTCTCCTCCTGTTCTCAAAGCTCCCTGTTCCAGGAGAGCTCTGGGTGCCTGCTTTGTGAGCCCTTGGGGACCCCTCCTGGGATCCAGGCTGGAAGTGGAGGGTGGGAACACGGTACAGAGCAGGCTGGGTTGTGTGTCTGCTGTGGGGTGTTCAGAGAGCTCACAGGGTACAGAGGGACACCCCTGTACAGGTCCATTAATTAATTTCTAAATGGTGGCGGAAGTCCCCAGGGAGCACGTACGGTGTGAGGACTCTATTAATTCATCTTGATTAACATTATCAAAATGAATTCATAGTGATCAGAACATTCATAATGATCAAAACAAATGTTCTGCATTGCCCCAACCCCTGCTGTATGGCCCAGAAATGGCCTTTCCATGGATGGAAGGCAGGGTGTGACCCATGGATGGCATGGAAGCCAAGAAACCTCTGCTCCCACCAAAACTCAGCTGGAAGAGTCCCTGGGAAGATCTGCTGGCTAAGAAAGGACCTAGGACCACCTTTAAACTTGATTTTTCTCCCTCCCCCAGGTAAACATTACGGGGTTTACAGCTGTGAGGGCTGCAAAGGCTTCTTCAAGCGCACGGTGCGGAAGGACCTGACCTACACGTGCCGGGACAACAAGGACTGCCTGATCGACAAGCGCCAGCGCAACCGCTGCCAGTACTGCCGCTACCAGAAGTGTCTGGCCATGGGCATGAAGAGAGAAGGTAAGGCCAGCCTGCCCAGGGGGCTGCAGGGGGTTTGGAGGGCACCAAGAGGTGGTGTGAACCTTGCTGAAGGGTTCTGTCGCTCTGGTGATAAAATTCTCGTTTGCGGTTTGGTTTTGCGCCTCAGCCAGAGCATCTCGTGGCCTCCAGAGCCTCTTCTTCCAGAGCCTCTTTTTCCAGAGCCTCTTCTTCCAGAGCCTGCATTCCCTGTGAGTGCCAGAGCAGTGTGTAGGTGATGGGCAGCTGTCAGGATCTCTAGCTTGTCAGAGTGACCCCAAGAAAAGTTGGAAAGTCTCTTTTCCCAGCTCGACACTTGAAGAAGGAGTCAGAGCTCTTCATTTCTCAGTCTCAAGGTTGTTTATTTTGTCTTATCTATAAAAAAATTTTCTCCTGCCCTGCTGAGGTCTGTCCAGCAGGACAGTTCCAGGCACTCTGCCTGCCCCCGGGGTGATGTTATGTCTTTATACTAAAAACTACGTGTACAATGTTTACAATTACTTTCCAATATCACCTGTGTTAGACAGTGAGCTTCTACTCTAAACCAATCTGAAAGTGCCACCATCACAGCAGAAGATGGAGGCCAAGAAGAAGAAGGAGAAAGGCTGGACACACTCAGATCCCTCCATCTTTGTGATAACATCACTATTATTCTACCTAAACTGTTGTGGCTTGCTGATCTTCATATAAGGTTGATAATTTGCTCCACGGGTCATAATCAAACCCATGGGCTCCATGCCAGGGTCTCTGAGCCCCCTGGTAGGGGTCCTGGCCATCCTGGACAGCCAGAGGGATGTTCTGGGTTCCCACAGGTAGGGACACTTTGAACTCCAGCCTGGCCTTGGACACTTCCAGGGATGAGCTTGTCTGGGCATCCTGTGCCAGCACCTCAGCACCTACACCAGCGCTGCATTTTTTGTCTCATTGGGAAGAAGAAAACAGTTTGGTCTCTTTAAGATAGCTCTTCCTTAGTGGAATTTAAATTTAGGATCTAAACTTCCCCGGCAGTGCCTCTTTTAAATGATCTTTGGAAATGCTGACTGTGTCTGTTCTAATCTAGCTGGCAGAGCAGGCTTTTAGCAGACAGGACGTGAGAGTGACCCCAGTTCTGTGCTGCTTTCTCCCCTTACATCTTCAGAGCCACACTTGCCTCCCTGACAGGCTGATAAAGCCAGCCCTGCTCTGGCCCTGGCCCACAGCTCCAGCCTGGGAGCCTTTGAAGAGCACTTAGGGCTGTCTGGAGCGTGGAGTAAACGGGGCAGTGCTGGAGCTGCTCTGAGTGTTGGGCAAACCCTGCCACGCTCAGTTTATGGGGTTACCTGGGGACCAAAATCTCCAAGTGTCACAGCTGTCTGTGCTGGAGGTGTGGGGGGATTGCCAGGGCACCCAGGGGACCTCCTTGGCCCTGCTGAGCTTAACCCTTCAGTGCTCAGAACAAATATTCCTGCCCCAGCAGACCATGGAATGCAGAGATTGAGGCATTCAGGGCAGGAGTGGGGGCTGGCACTGCCCTGGGCAATACTGGATCCCATGGGAGATGTGCAATGGGATGAGGGAAATCTGATCCAAAATTTGAGCCATGGGACTCTCAGATGACCAAAAAGCAGCCAAGAATTCTCCTGTGTGTTGAACGAGAGAAATACAGAGCATCCCCTTCCCCTGGCACTGCATCCAGAGCCTTCCACTGACCCAGTTACCCTTCAGCCCCCCAGAACAAGGTGTGTAGGGCTGGGAAGAGCAGCAGGAATGTTGGAACTCTGCCACCCTGTGAGCAGGTACCTGCTCCCTGCCTGCCCTTAGTGGTGATTGCATGGGCAGCGCCGCTAAAAATTACAGGTCCATTAATTAATTTCTAAATGGTGCTGGAAGTCCCCAGGGAGCACGTACAGTGTGAGGACTCTATTAATTCATCTTGATTAACATTATCACAATGAATAGCAAATGAATTCATAATGATCAGACAATTATTTAAAAGTGTGACAGATGGGATCCTGGTAACTCCAGGAGTGCGCTCAGGCAGTGCTGATGGATCTGGTGAGGGAAGGGCAGGAATTGGTGATTTGACAGTCATCATTTGATGATTTAGGCATAATCCCCATGTAGGGAAAGTTGGAATAACTCCCCTGTCTCTTGTTATAAACCTGAAAATTCGGTGTCTCACAGAAATGTCTCAGTTATCCTAAAGCTGAAAATCAGAAGTTTGATCTTGCCGAGCTCTGGTTTTGAGCAGCTCTGGAGTTTCACATGTGAAATCCACCTGGTTTGTCAAAAAAAGGTCTCTTCCCATTGCACCCATCTCAGCTGACTGGAATTGGCCTCACACCAATCCTGCTCCCACCTCTATTTTGGGGAAGAGTTTTGGGCTAAATCCTGCATTGCTGAAGTATTCACATCATAGCTGGCTTTTTATTCTCTAGCATAAACTCATGTATCTTTTAAGTAACAAAGCCTGGGTTATGGGCCTCATTTCCCTCAAAAACATCTTGTTCTGGAGACCTAATTTATAACTGTGTAAAGGCACAGCAGATTCCTGCTGGGAAGTCTCTCTCCTGTAGCCCAGAGGTGCTGGGATTTGGTTGCAAGCACAGTAAAAGCCTCTAAAATCAGTGCTGGTGTAAAGGCACAGCAGATTCCTGCTGGGAAATCTCTCTCCTGTCGCCCAGAGGTGCTGGGATTTGGTTGCAAGCACAGTAAAAGCCTCTAAAATCAGTGCTGGAGCTGAGTGAGAGGCAGGGCTGGGCTGGGCAGCAATGCTGGGTGATGCTGGGAGGAGGAGTGAGAGCCAAGGTTGTACTCCATTTAAAGAGGGTAAAAGGAAGGGGGTTGTTGGGTGAGAAGTTGGATTAGAGAAGCAAAATCAAGGTTTGGAAGGGTTTGATCCCAGCAGCTGAGGGGTCTGAGGTGAACATGCTGAGAGCAGACCCACAGGGATGGAGCTGGTGCCCATCAGAAGCAGCAGCAGACCCAGGGTGGCCCTGCTGGGGACAGGGATCCTTCAGGGCTGCAAACCTTGGCTCAAGGAGGGGAAAGCCTGCAGGAGCAGGGGATTCCTCCTGCTGTGTGCATCCCTTCTGGCTGTTCCCTGCTAGGAACCAACAGAGAGATCCCAACATTCACAGTGAGTGAGCCTCACATGCTCTGAGATACTGCAGCCATAATAAATAAGCAACTGGGAACAATTTTTTTTCCCCTATGAATTTCTGCCAGCTGTGGAAGGCTTTGGTTTTTTTGTACTCTGTCTCCCACTAAATACAGGATAGTCAACAAAATTAAGATTACCATCGGGGATCTTGACTAATGCAGGGGTTATTATTGTGGGGGTGGCTGTTTGCATCCAGGAGCTGAACTCTCCCTGCTCAGTCTGTTCCTCATCAGGCTCTGAGGTGTCTGTGCACCAGCAGCCTTGGATTTGAAGGGGAAAAATTGGGAATTGCCTTGGAATGAGGGAGGCAGAGCTCTCGTGAAGAGCTGGGAGTGAGCACTGAGGGGGTGCTGTGTGTCAGGGGGTGACAGAGAGGTGACAGGGTCAGCAGGGGCGTGGTGAGCTGGGGCTGTCCCGGCTGAGGAGAGCTGGCAGCGCCTCTGGGATCACACAGGCAGCAGGAAATACCAGTGAGGAGCCTTTCCCATGCTCCCGTGGCTGCCTCACAGGGAGCAGGGCTGGGAAACGGCTCCCAGAGCCTTCCCTGGATGAGAGGGGCTCCTGGGGAGAGTCAGGACCAGCTGGGCTCTCCAGAATGGGAGCAGGGATCCCAGATCCTTCTCCAGGGACTCTTGGGGAGAGTCAGGACCTGCTGGGCTGCCAGGATGGGAGCAGGGATCCCAGATCCTTCTCCAGGGACTCCTGGGAAGAGCCAGGACCTGCCCAGGATGGGAGCAGGGATCCCAGAGCCTTCCCTAGATGAGAGGGGCTCCTGGGGAGAGTCAGGACCTGCTGGGCTCTCCAGGATGGGAGCAGGGATCCCAGAGCCTTTCCCTGGATGAGAAGGGCTCCTGGGGAGAGCCAGGAACCGCTGGGTCCCACGTGCCAGCTGCAGGCTGGGTTTTGGTGCCAGGTGGGTGAAGTGGTGCTGGTGCATCTCAGAGCCCATCTGGAGAGCAGAGAGCTGCTCCCCTGCAGCACCTGCAGCTCAGGCTGCGGGGCTGAGCCCAAGGTTGTTCTAAATCCAGGTGCAGGTGCAGCTGCTGTGCTGAGATGCAGAGCCAGGCTCGGAGCATCCCGGACATCTGTCCAGCTGCACGCCTGCTCTCTGACTTCAGGGCTGCATTAAACTTCCCAGCCTGAGTTAATTCTCTCTCTTCCTGTGTTTGTGGGTTGGTTTTCCTCCTCTCCCTTGCCAAGCTGAGGGGGTTCAGCCTGGGAAAGGTTGGACTTGCAGCATCTCCACAGCCTGGAGACCTTCCCATGTCTCCAGGGAGCTGCTCTGTCACTCCAGAGGGGCTGAAGATTCCCACATGTGCCTGATCCCCTGCCATGGCTGAGTTTGGGCCATCCCAGCTCCTGGACCATCCCTCAGCAGCACGAGGGATCTGGGGAGAAAGCAGAAATTCAGGTTTCCAGCCCACTGCCCAAGTGAATGTGAAAGCAGGCGAGTGGCCACAGCCTAGTGGAGGGGCAGAGTTCAAGAGCACAGTTATTTTTAGGAGTAATTTTGGAATGGAAAATGTCTTCCAGCTTAATGAGCTTGTTTCTTATATCCTTTTAAAGTGCTGCTCTTTAAACCAGCTGGTTAAATGATGCTGGGTTTGGGGTTTTTTTTTTTTTTGTTTTGTTTTTAAGGATGCTCTTAGGTTGAGAAAATGAGTTTGGTTTATGAGTTTTCTCTCCTTTTGTTGCTGTTTGTTTATACTTCAGTGTCCAGAGAGTGAAGTGAGCTAGAGATTTTTTGCTGTTGTTTTTCAGAGCTCTTCCTCTTGTGAACTAACTGCATGCAAAGGTTTCAATCCACTTTTTAACACTCTGAAGTTACACTTTTTAATTATCACGGTGGTATTTTGCATCCTTTAAAAAAATTACAGCGTTCAGTTGAAAATGTTGGAGGGGGAAAAAAACCCATTTATTTTATGTGTCGCAGCTTTTGAGGTTGTTTACAGTAGCAGAAAGCTGCACCTCTGAAAAAAGAAAAAAAGAAAGGTGACACACGAAAGCAAAGCAGAAGAAACACTGTCTGAATTTGTTTTCTCAGCTGTCTTGGCATTTTGGATATAAACAGGTACCTGGGGCATAAATGCTTCAAGATGCTGATGATGCACAGCAAAGATGTGGCTTTGTGAAAGGCAGCAGAGCCAAATAAATTCCAATGTGAAAGAAACAGAAATGCCCAATAACCCCCATCCAGCACCTCATAAATAACCAACCACTCACCTGCAGGATGGGGAAAAACTAAAAATGAGCAGGTTTGGGATCTCTGGGCTGAGCTTTGATGCCTCCCCATGTGCTCTCAGTTCACAGTGAGGTGTTTCCTTGAGAAAACCCCATTTTTGGGGCAGTGAATTATCCTTTCCCCATGGAAAGGATATTTGTGGATGAAAGGATATTTGTGGATATAAGTGAATTATCCTTTCCCCACCCTGCTGCTCCTGGAGGGGTGGATTTCCATCCCAAAAAGCTCTGTATTGACACTGGGTGAGTGTCCCTGGAGCTGCTGTAGCCTCCAGGTCTCTCCTAGCAAATAAACAACCTGTGCTGCTCCTGCCCTCTCAGGAACACCAGAACCCTGTGGAAAATCCTCTCCCTCCCTCCACTGACATCCCTTTGGTGCAGAAGTGCAGTGCCCACAAGCGTGGCCACCCACAGGGCTTGGTTTGGGCACCAGAGCTGGCTTGGGTGGCACCTTTGCAATGGACTCAAAGCTGCTTTTTTAGCCATCAGATGCTGCCCCATGAGCAAAGCCAAGGTGTCCAGTGTGTGTGGACACCTGCAGAGGATGGATCTTGGCATTTTGGCCCATCAGCCCTCAGGCTTGGATAGCTGAGGCTCATCTGCAATCCACAGGATGAGACATTTTGGATTTTAAACACACCAGAGGTCACCAAGGAGTGGCTTGGACACATGGGGCTCCGTGTCTTGCTGTAGCACGACCTGGGGAAGTGCAGATGGGCTGGAGAAGCTCAAGATGAAACATGACAGCAACTGGCCTGAGGCAAGTACAGACCAAATCAGGCAGAATAACAGGAGAGGCTCTTCATCAGGTGCCATGGAAAACACAGGCTTCTGTCCTTGGCTGGGCTCAGACATAGCTGCAGGAGGTGGGGCTGCCTCTCCGAGCTCTCTGACTGCGTCTTTTTTTCTCCTCAAGTGGATTGCAAGGTTCAAATGCTTCCCTTATGTTTAGAAAACCTGCCTGGCAAAGCTCTCAGCCATCTGAGGCTCCTTGAAGAGGAATAAAAGCATTGGCACAGCCATCAGCAAGGAGGGAGAGGGCTGGGGAGCTCAGCTCTGGGGACACGGGGTGGCCACAGCTTGGGAGAGCTCTGCCTTGCACCAGAGGCTTTTCTGGGGTGCAGCAAGGAAAATTTCTGCCTCAGCTCCTGCATTTGAGGTGGACAGACCCAGTCTGTTGACCAAAAGCTGTCCCACCCTCAGGACTAGGAAAAGCAGTGTTGGGAGCTGAGAAGAACAAGGTTATTCCCATTTTGGTGTCACCAGACAAGCTGCCATGCAGCTGCCACCTTGGTGTTTCTCTTCTCAAAAACGTAAATAAAAACAAATCCCATAAAGAAATGCAATTCCCAGACCAGATCCATTTGAAAAATGTGTTTTTGTCATCTCCACTGTGGTTTATTTGATTATTCCCCAGTGGAGTGGGGAGTGGACTCCAGGGCTGAGATCCTAACTCTGCATGGTGAGGGATCTGCTCAATGCTGGGGATTTTCCCAGATTTCCTGGGTAAAAAAAACACTTGTCCTTCTTTCCTTCCCTCCCTTCTCTGTGTTGGTTTTTTCCTACATCTCAAGGAACACAGTCCCCATTTTTTTCCTGGGATGGTGATGTGTCCCTCTGCTCCTCTCCTGAGAAGGAACAATAGCTTGTCAGGTCCTCATGGCAGAAAATCTGGAGATTTTCCATGGGGCTTGTGCCTGTGGATGGATGGATGGATGGATGGATGGATGGATGGATGGATGGATGGATGGATGGATGGATGGATGGATGGATGGATGAATGGAGGGATGGATGGATGGAGGGATGGATGGATGGAGGGATGGATGGATGGATGGATGGAGGGATGGATGGATGGATGATGGATGGATGGATGGATGGATGGATGGATGGATGGATGATGGATGGATGGATGGATGGATGATGGATGGATGGATGGATGGATGAATGGAGGGATGGATGGATGGATGGATGGATGGATGGATGATGGATGGATGGATGGATGGAGGGATGGATGGATGGATGATGGATGGATGGATGGATGGATGGATGGATGGATGGATGGAGGGATGATGGATGGATGGACGGATGGATGATGGATGATGGATGGATGATGGATGGATGATGGATGGATGGATGGATGGATGGATGGATGGATGGATGGATGGATGGATGGAATGGATGGATAGATGGATGATGAATGGATGGATGGATGGATGATGGATGGATGATGGATGGATGATGGATGGATGGATGGATGGATGGATGGATGGATGGATGGATGGATGGATGGATGAGGGATGGATGGACGATGGATGATGGATGGATGGATCCATGAATGGATGGATGGACAGGGGTGATGGCAAAGTGATTCCATACTTGCCCTGCCGTTGGAGGAGGCTCTCTGTGCTTGGCAGCAGGGTGTAGCAGAGCAGATGACACTCCCTGGTGAGCACTGGGTTTATCTTTGGCTGCTGGGTGGGCCTGTGCCATCTGCTGTGCCCAGGGTGTCAGTGCTGCAGTGCAGGCTGTGCGTGGGGCTGAGCTGGGATGAGTCAGCTCTCCCTGACCAGCTCTGCAGGGAGCTGCAGCTCTGATTTTGTGGTGCAGCAGCTCCGAGCTCGGATCAATAGAAAGAACTCTTTACATGTCTGATCTCTGCCCATCTGCCTCTGGATTGTTTGTATCAGCTGGGTTCAGCCTGATCTGTGTCAAAATGCCCTGTATGATCCCCTCCCTCAACCCCTGAAGTGTATCTCACTCTTCAGGCCAGGGATGTGGCACTGATCAGGTTGAGATTTGCAGGTTGAAGGTTTTGAGTAGCCCCTGTCTGCCCAGCCCTCTGCAATGCTTTCCCACAAATCCCATGTCCAGCACAAGGACGTGTTTTTGGGGTTAACACCATGGTGGAGTGACCCCAGTGATCCCAAATTTGCACCATCATCCTTGAGAGCTGCTGCAAATCTCCAGCAGCACTTTGGCATTTAGATCTTTTTCTAAGATCCCATTTGTTGAGGGTTTGCCTTTCTCTCAGGCTTTCGTGTTATTTAGTAGGTGTTTCATCTCCTCTAATGTGCCCAAAGGAATCTTGGTGCATCTGTGCAGCTGAAGGAGGGCTGGCATTAAGCAAAAACTTCCCTCTTTCTGATGCTTGGAGAAGCAGGAGTGGGGTTGGAGGGGTGAAATTAAAGCAGGGTTTTGAAAAAGAGGAAGAATCCACGCCAGATGGACAAAAGCCACGACACAAATCTGAGTTTACCTGGCTCTGGCAGCCCAGCAGGCAATGTTGGTGGGCCAGAGAAGCAGCCCAGAGAAGTTTGCAGAAAGGAACCTCTTGCCTTTTTGCATAACAGCTTTCACATGGCACAGCCTGAGCTCTGTTGACATGCAGCAAACAGCAACGCTGAGGGAAGGAGGGAGAGGACTGGGAATTGGCCCCAGGAGCTGGGTTAATGGGATCAACAGCCAGAGAGGGCTCCTTTAGCCTGTGTCTCAGTTTCCTAGGGCTTATTTTATTTTTATTTTATTTTATTTTATTTTATTTTATTTTATTTTATTTTATTTTATTTTATTTTATTTATTTTATTTTATTTTTAAATTTATTTTATTTTTTAAATTTATTTTATTTTTATTTTATTTTTATTTTTATTTTATTTTATTTTTATTTATTTTTATTTTATTTTTTTTTAATTTATTTTATTTTTATTTTATTTTATTTTATTTTATTTATTTTTTTTTATTTTGTTGTTATTTTATGTTTTATTTTATTTTTCTTTTATGCTCTGCCTGAACATCCCATAACCTGCTTCAGCTGGAGCAGTGAAGGAGTGCTGGGGTAATTGTCAATAAATTGCAATTTTGACATTGCAATTTTTGACATTATTGGAGTTTTGACATTATTGGACTGCCTCAGCAAAGAGCTGGGCGGGTTCAGAGATTTGTGTCTCGTGGCCAGAGATGCTTGGGCTGTTCTCAAGCAGAATGGGCTCAAATGTGCTGTGGAGAAGTGTGGGATTTAGAGTCTGTGACGAGGTGATGGAGAAATAGAGAGTTCCCACTGCTGCTGTACAAAGCTGCCTTCCAGGTGTAGGAAAAGCATGTGCAGGTTTCCAAGGGAGGTCATTAATAATAATAATAATAATGTTATTAGCATCTAATGAGTGTTTCTCATCTCTGAGCTGCTCAGGTATAATTCATCAGCATGTGACAGGCTGCTGGCAAGATCATTCCCACCCCACAGGATTTGGGACAGGTCTCTCCTGTCTGTCTGGAGCCAAAGGCAGGATGGAGGTTTGCATGGAGCTCCTGTCCCACGGGAGCTGGAGAGGGGCATGGCATGGCCTCCAGGGAAGTGCAGCACTGCCAGCCTCAGAGGTGGCTGAATTTGGGATTTCTGCCTTAAACTGACCTGACTCTTTTCTTTAGGATTCCCTGATTCTGTCCCTTCACCCACCCCTTTCCCTCTGCAGCAGTGACTCGAGGTGTGGTTTCCTTTGTGGTGCTTTCCATCATTTGTCTTTGACCTTCTTATTTCCAGGGCCTGTCCCTCTGCAGAGAAGGGGCTTTCCCTGTCCAAGCAGGACCATCCCTCTCCATGCACACACAGAGCTGATTTCCCAGGCTGGGGCTGCTCCCTGCCTTCCCCAAACCCCACATTCCCTGGGATATCCCACTCTGGCCACACTGGGAACAGACAGAGAGGGGTGATCCTCAGGATGCTTTGGGGTTTCATGGTCACCTACAGGGCCTGGGGGTAACTCTGTGAGAAATGCTACTCAATTCCAAAATATTTAAAAGGTTTATTAAAACCTTATCAAAAATACAAGACAAGACTTAATAGATAAAATATTATCTATTTTATTTATTAAAAATATATAGGTGCCAGGAACAAAGGATTTTTCCCACCATGTGCTCATCCACACAATGGAGGTTTTGCCTTTTAACCCTTTAGCTCCTCCAAAGTTCTGTCCATTGACTCCTTTACTGTCCAGTGGTGGAGATCACTTCCTTAAATCTTGATTGGAAGGTCAGGTGCTGCCACAGTAACAACCCAACCCTCCCAAATTTCCCCAGCCCCCTGATAACAACACAAGGGGGGTAAAACACAACTATAAAACTTCTCCTAACATATGTACATATTTGCCTTTTAATTGTGAGAGTCAGCCATCACATTGTGGAGATGACAGTCTGCTCAGAGAGAGAGAAATCCAGATAAGCTGTCCCATGAATGGGTCTGGGAAGTTTTATGGAGGCAGAGAGAAAGAATGGTGAACAAATGATGAACAATCTGGTGTTTGCAATAAGTTGTTTTCCTCATAAGATGTTTTACCAAAGGGTGTCTTCTTAATTAGCCAATTGTGTGAAATGTGTTGATTAAAGACCAGTCAGGTCCACCTGTATGGGAGCAGTGTATAAAAGAGGGGGTTCCAATAGTCTGGGGGCTTCTTGCCTCTTTGGCCTTCTGACCTGGAGTGTGTGTCACCTATCCCTTCCTGACTCAGTGGTGACAAGAACAGCTGACAGAACCAGAGCGCACAGCCTCAAGCTGCACCGAGGGAAGTACAGGATGGATATCAGAAAAAAGCTTTTCACACAAAGAGTGATAAAGTTCTGGAATTGTCTGCCTGGAGAGGTGGTGGAGTCCCCATCCCTGGCTGTGTTTAACCAAGCCTGGATGTGGCACTGGGCGCCAGGGTTGAGTTGAGGTGTTGGGGCTGGGTTGGGCTCGATGATCTTGAAGATCTCTTCCAAGCTGGTCATTCTGTGAATTCTGTGATCCCCCTTTGTGACAGTCTGACCCTGCCACTGTCCCTGTGTGTCCCTCACAGCCGTGCAGGAGGAGAGGCAGCGGGGCAAGGACCGCAACGAGAACGAGGTGGAGTCCACGAGCAGCGCCAACGAGGACATGCCCGTGGAGAAGATCCTGGAGGCTGAGCTGGCTGTGGAGCCAAAGACAGAGACCTACATCGAGGCAAACATGGGCCTGACCCCCAGCTCGGTGAGCACCTCTGCCCAGCCCCTCCTGGGGACATCACAGTGACATCAGGACAGCACTGAGGGGCGCAGGGGGCGCAGAGGGGTTGTCCCCTGTGGAAAAGAACTGTTACATGCTTATAGCTTATGAAACCTAACTTCTCTGAGCTAAATTTCATAAGCTTTTAGAGACTTTTAACACATTTAAGATAGCTTAGCTACTTTTGGAAGCATAAAAATTACCGAGATGGCTTCTGTTGCAGTGTTAGGAACAAAAAGGTTTCATGAAAGGCAAAATAACAAACAAAACCTGAGCTAAGTGCAAGAAGTCTTTGCTTTTGATAAAATACTTTATAAAAGCAATTAGTTTCTTTGTTCACTTTTTTTTTTAGTAAATTGTGTGAGACTTTTTAGCTTTTGTCTAATTAGAAATTTTTAAGATTGAAGTTCCTTAGGCTTATAAAGCAGCTTTAGGCTTAAAGTTAGTTTTTTTCACCTAATGGAAGAAAGAAACTTTTATGCTTTTTTCTTTTTTAAGAGGACAAAAAATACTCTTGTCACTCCATCAACAAAAGGCACAATCCTATAAAGAACCAGCTCAAAAATGCAATTTTTGGCTCTGCTGTGGGCTCTGTGAGCCAGCTCAGCAGCAGGAGGGCAGAGCCAGCAGCCACCAGTGTTTGGTGTCTTCTGTACCAGAGCCACAGGGAAGTGAGAGGTGCTGTAAGGAGTGATTAAAAGGGCTCTCAGAGAAGGTTTTATTGTAAATAACAGCCCTCAGTGCTGAAAGGCAGGAAGACACTCTGCTCTGAAGAGCTCAGAGTCCAATTGAGGCAATAAACCTGTGTGGCTGAAGTGCAGAGAGATAAGAGCTGGGGAATGAGGGTGTGACTTCTCAGGTGCAGAATTATGCAGCTGCTTGGCTCTGAGGAGAGAAAACCTGGAGAAATTTGCCTGTGAGTTGGCTTTCAAGCTGTTTTCCCAGTTGGAAACTTGCATTATAACTGGGCCTGCTTGGAACATCTGGATGTTGTGTGCCCAAGGGAGGGATGGCAGGGAATTGGGACAGGAGCAGCCTGGGCTGGTGGAAGGTGTTGGGATGAGATGGTTGTGAGGTTGGGATGAGGTGCTCTTGAGCTCCCTTCCAACCCAAACCAGTCTGGCATTCTATGGAGAGTGAGGGGAAGTGTTTTGGGCCCTTTCCTGTGAGATTTCCCTTATCAAAAGGGAGAAATCTCCTAATGTGAGAGCCAAACCCTGCAATTCCTTTCCTGGACAGACCCTCTGCAGCCCAGGCAGTGTTTAGGGGCAGCCCCACTCCTCCATAGCCCCTTTTCCCATGAAAGCAGTGGGAATAGAGGAATTCCTCTGGAAAACTGAGGCTGCAGTGGGGAGCATTTCCTGGTGGCCACCATGTCCTTTGAGGGACTCAGAGGTTGAACATTTGGGCTGGCTGAGCCAAGAGAGCAGGCTCATGCACTGCAACATCCCAGTGCAGTTCCTGCTGGGTGGCTGTGAGGCTGAGCTGATGAAATGCTGCCATTCAGAGCAAGTGCAAAGACTCTGCAGTGTTTATTTTCTGTTACAACAATACTTTTATCTCTCTCTTGATAGGAAGCTTGGAGGGTTTGAGTCAGAAATCCCTTCCTGTGATAGGGGGTTGGAAATGGAGCATCTTTAGGGTCACTTCCAGCAGGGTTCTATGAGGGATCTGGGAGTCAGTAATTGGCTTTTTGGGATGCTCTTTTTGCAAAGACAGCTTTTCTTAGCATTCCTTAGGTGACTCTTGGATATTCAAGGCTTTGTGGGATGGACAGAGCCAATCCCTCAGTGAAACTCTCCAAAATCAGGTACAAACCCTCAGGATCAGGCACAGGATCAGGTACAAACCCTCAGGATCAGGGACAGGATCAGGTACAAACCCTCAGGATCAGGTACAAACCCTCACCTGCATTTAGGAGGAGGATCCCATCCCCACGAGGCTGTAAAGAGCTTTTTTTGGAGGAGTTAGTGAGGGGCTCAGAGAGGCTCTGACTGCTCTCCGGATCAAAAATCCTTCAGGGGAGCTGGAGCCAGCCTGGTGCTGACTTGAAAACAAACCCCAGAGAGGGAGCTGAAATAAATGGCTTCGTCTGGCACAGGCGTCTCCTCAAATTGAAAGCCGGTTCCTGCATAATTCAGCAGGCATTACTGTGAACAAGGATGTGTGTTGCATCTAAATAGAAGCTGGAGGCTTGTTGAAATGCCCTGTTATTGTCAAGCACGAGGTGACATTTGTAGCAGGTTTAGCAGATGGATGAGATCAGCAGCTCCCGGTGACGAGGCCACCACGGGACAAGGAGAGGGAAGACAGAGGAGCTGCTGCCCTTCCCCAGAGCCCAGGTGATGGAAAGGCAGACAAATCGAGGTCCTGATAAACACAGGGAGAACACGAGCTGTTTGTGCTGACCATGTGTGTTGATTCGTGCCTCTACACTCAGCCTGGTGACCTGCAGGGACATTTCCAGCTGGGATGGGGTGCCATGGTGATTTTAGGGATTAGCACCCTTGTCTGCCACATAGAATGGGTTAGAAGGGACCTTAAAATCATCTTAAAAGCACCTTCCACCATCCCAGGTTGCTCCAAGCTCCATCCAGCTTGGCCTTGAACTCTTCCCAGGGATGGAGCAGCCATCTGGGTACCCTGTACCAGGGCCTCCCCATACTCCCAGGGAAATATTTTTCCCCAATATCTGCTCTAACCCCACTCTCTCATAGTTCAGATCCATTCCCCCTTGTCCTTGTGCCTGTGGTTTGTCCTTGTCCCAGGAGGTGGCTTTGCCTCTACCCCATTCCTTGGTAATTTGGGCTCCTGCCCTGCAAGCACGGCCTGGGACAGGCTCCTGGCCAAAAGGCAAAGCCTGTAACTGAGAGCTGTCCTCCCCATTAGGTCTTAATTGGCCTTTGAATCTGGTTTCAGGTCCCCATTTTGTGGAAGATGCCTCCAGGCTGCAGTTTTCCAGGAGGATCAGGTGCCCCTGCTATTTACTGCAGGAGGGGATTTGCTTTCCGTGCCCAGGGAGGGTTTCCAGCCCTGCCCTGGAGCCAGGCAGGGCCCTCTGGACACTTTTAGCTGCTTCTCATGCCCCAGTGATCAGGTTCTGCCAGGAAGGGCCCTGGTGGTTCCAGGAATTGCCATCTGAGGTGGAACTGAAGCTGAGGATGAGGCTTTGGAGCACCAGAGCTTGGGGACAGCTTGTGCTGTCAAGGACAGCCAGGGCTGGGGCACAAGGAGCCCCTGCTCGTGGTGACAGCCTGCCCTAGAGCCAGCTTTGGCAAAAATATATGATTTACCTAAATAGCCCCTTTTGTGGGGCTCTGCAGGCCCTTGTTGGTGCCAGGGTTGAGTTCTGCTGCAGCATAGTCGTGATCCCCATCCCACCTCACCTGGATGCCAGGATTCTCCACCTGGCTGAGCAAACTGGGATATCTTGAGGGATGTTCAGGGTCTGTGGTGTCCCTTCTTCCCTTCCCTGACTCTGAATATCAACATTCCCAGTGCTGTGGGACCCTGAATCCTGCAAAGCTCCTCCTCACACACATTTCTGGGGAAATCCCAGGAGAAGCCCAGTCCCTGCTCACCTCTCCTTCCCCAGGGAAGAGCCCCAGCTCCCTGGGAGTGAGACTGCCCTGCCCTTCAGCCCTGGGGGAGCTGCTGGAGGGCGTGGGGCAGGGGGGGGCACATCCCTGTGCAGTGCCAGCCTGTGCCCATCCATCTCTGCACATGACAGGTGGAAATAATTCCAGGGCAGGTGCCCCGAGCGTGCCAAATCCTGGCTATTTTAAGCCTGGAGAATGGGAGATGTTGGCCACTGAGGCACAGAGCTCTGGGTTTGCTGCCAGGGGACTGGGCAGGGCTCTGAGGGGCACAGGGGTGACTTGGCAGTGTGGTTCTGCTCTGCCCAGCCTGGGATGGGGCTGTGCCACAGCTTACCCTGACATTCCTGTCTGCTCTCCCTCTGAATTTACACCCTTCCCCCTCCAACCCAACTTTTCCTGCAGTTTGGAAACTGCTCTTTTAAGGCCATGAGAGAAGGTAATTGTACAATTCAAGCTGCTGGATATCAGCAGGGATTACAGAGGAAGATGGGAAGGGCTCATACATCCCTGTCCAGAGAGGTAAACCCTCCAGACTCACTGGGATCAGCCAGCTCAGCCTTCCCCAGGGTTAAACAGGCTCTTCCAGTTCCTAATCACAAATCCACTTGAGCTGTGAGCAGTTCCTTTAAACAAGGATTTGGTGTGTTTAGGCTGACTGTCCTCCTCGAGAGCAGATGGTTTCTGTTACTGGATAATATTTCAAAGAAAAGGGGTTTTCTCTATTTTTTTTTTTTTTCCTGCAATGCCCCCTCTGGTGCTGGGAGATGCTGGAGTCTGCCCTTCCCCAGGCTGGAGCTGCTTGGATTCATCAGTCAGGGTGATGGATATGGAGTCTCAGCACTCCCAATTCCCATGTTGGGGCTTGCTAAAAACAATTACAGCCCTTGTGGTGCAGCAGCCAAATCACTTCCTTTGCCTGTGAGTGATAACACCCACCTCGGGCATGGCAGGCAGGCTGCTCCTCCAGCCTCTCTTCTCCTCACTCTGCCTTTTCCAAGCTTTTCCATCTCTTTTTTAAAATTGATTTTTTAATGTTTTGGCAGCCCAACGACCCGGTGACAAACATCTGCCAGGCAGCAGACAAACAGCTCTTCACCCTGGTGGAGTGGGCCAAGAGGATCCCCCACTTCTCCGAGCTGCCCCTGGATGACCAGGTCATCTTGCTCAGAGCAGGTGAGTGACATCTGTCCCCACGTGGGCAGTGCTCAGTGTCCCCTGGGACAGGTTGTACCCTCAGATTTAGGTCCTGGCAGCTTGAAAATCTTTAATTCTTGATAGACTCTATAGTTCGGTTTTTAAATAGGATTTTGAAGGCTTTCCATGGTGTTGGTGAATTGGATCTAAAATGTGGCCAATCAGCTGAAAAATGGCCCAGCTTCATCTCTGATCCATGAGGAACTCAGAGATAGGTGTTGGGTAACTTAAACCACAGGAGTTAAACTCTGCCTTCCTCCCAGACTGAGGCTTGACATCAAATTTCATCAAACTGAAATGTTTGATCATAATTAAAACCAGAAAGGAGAGAAAAGTACATCTCACTTCTTCTCCCACCCACCAAGATGAAAATAGAGCTCTCAGAGCTTATTTTAAATTTCCTTGTGCAGCAGGGGGGCTGCAGGAGCAGCATTTGGGAGGTGGATGCAGTTGGTTGTAGGAAGGGTCTTCCCCTGTTCAGTGAATTCAAGCTCCTGTTGCAGCACAAAGCTCATGGAGGGCAAGAAACAGGAGCAGAGCTTGGGGAGGATGTGTTTGAGGCATGAAGCTCTTTGTAAGCCAGGGACACTGAAATCCTTGGTACTTTTAAAGTTCCTTTTATTTCCCCCAAATTTGCTTTTGTCCAGATCCTGCAGCCTTCCAGGATGAAAACAGAACTCTCAGGGCTTATTTTAAATTTCCTTGTGCAGCAGGGGGGCTGCAGGAGCAGCATTTGGGAGGTGGAAGCAGTTGGTTGTAGGAAGGGTCTTCCCCTGTTCAGTGAATTCAAGCTCCTGTTGCTGCACAAAGCTCATGGAGGGCAAGAAACAGGAGCAGAGCTTGGAGAGGATGAGTTTGAGGCATGAAGCTCTTTGTAAGCCAGGGACATTGAAATCCTTGGTAGTTTTAAAGTTCCTTTAATTTCCCCCAAGTTCATTTTCGTCCTGCACCGTTCCAGGATGGCTCCTGCAGCCTCTGGGGGAAGGTGCTCCATGGGTTTTGCCAGAGCTGGCTCTGGACCCTTTGGAACATCCAAAGTGTGGATTTGAAGAGGATTTCCAGAGCCTCTTGTGAGAGGGGATGAGCAGGGAGACCTCTCTGTGGGGATCCTTGAGGGCTTTCTGCAAAGAGCTGGATTCAGACAAAGCTCTGCCTTTTCCTTTTGGGAAGTGGAGCCCAGCCCCACCATGGCAGTTCCAGGTTTTCCTCTCTCTTCAGCAGGCAGAACTCCTGACCTGTGTCCTCTGTTTGTGACCAACTCCACACAGCAGGAGAGGGGCTGCCAACCCCATCACACCCCAAATTTCCTGGTGCCTCCAACCCTGAGCCTGCTGAGCAGCTCCCTGCTCCAGACACCTCTGCCAGGGCCTCAGATAACCTTCCCCAGGCCTTCCAAGCAGTGGCTCAATGTTTTATTGAGTGGCCTGCTGAGAACAGCTGCCCATGAAATATTGAAGCATTAAAATCCAGCTAAGAGCCTCAGTCAGGCATCCTGGGAGGCAAAACAAGTGGAGCACACAGCTCTGGAGGAGCAGTGCTGCATGGGCTGGCAGCAGCTCTCCTCAGATCCTGAATCATTTAAAAACTCCCTCTCTGAGCTGTTTGGAAAGGAAGGAAACCTGATTTTTTAAGCGTGTTTTCAACCAGTTCTCTTGTTTCCAAGCTGAGACAGGAATAACCTGATGTTTTCTCAGCCTGGCAGAGGATGCTGAGTGTTACATCCCGGCAGCTGGGTTTGTAGGGCTGGTGGAGAAACTTGGCAGAGGAATGGATTGACAGGATGACCACTGCTCTGCCAGAGTGCATTCCCTGTCCCAGAGGAGCCAGAGCCACCCTGCTGGGTGAGGAAGGAGCCACAGGAGTCACTGAATTCTGCTCTGCCACTCCAGAGCTTGGGCTGAAATGCAGAACTCTCAGGGGACACTTGGTTGGTCTCCAGTTCCAGTTTGCTGCCTGTGGTTATGGTGAATTTTCCCTGCTTGCCTCTGTCTTGGCAGCTCTTTGGGAAAGCCAAGGTAGGAAAATCTTCCCCATTTCAGCTGAAACACCCCAGCTCTGCACAGGAACAATCCAGAGGGAGGATGCTGAGGAATCCAGCCCTCCTTCAGTGCAATAAGCCCAGCTTGGAGTGGGTGTGGAGAGCCAGCTCTGGCTCCTGTTGGCTGGAGCTGCTGTGGGGCTGTGTGTGATGAATCCCCATGGATCTGGCTCTGGGAGCTCCTCTTCCTCCCAGGAGCAGGGCTCTGCAGGCTCCTTCTCCTCCATCCTCCTCGGGTTTCAGTGTTGCAATCCCTGTGAAAGTGCCAGGCCTCGCCCAGTAAATAGCCAAAGAAATGTTCCCGTGGCTGGGGTGGAAACATCCTGTGGCCACTTAGGAAAGAGTGAACTTTATTCCTTGTCAACATTTCTGATGGCACAACCCACGGCTGCAGCAGAAGGTAAATACAGCACACATGGGCCTTGTGTTTATTCCAGGCTGTGAGATGAGTTCTTGTGACAGGAGAGAGGTGTGGGAAATTGTTGTGTTGCTTTTCCAGCCTGAGAAAAAAAAAATAACCCTTAAATCCAAATACCCTGAGGTTTCTGGACCAGAACTCCAGAACATGTTCAGGCCAGGGATGTTGCAGAAGACCCCATCTTGTCCTACTGAAGATGGTGCTCCTGGCTGGAAATCACCCAAATTTCCACCCTTCAAGCTTGGCAGCATTTCCTCTCCTTGGGGCTTTGTTTCAGGAATTCTTGAGCTCAGCCTGTGGTGGATTTGGGAACTGAAGAGGTGTTGGATGGGGAAGGGGAGCTGAAAGGTGTGGAGGTCACATCTCCCTTCCCTTCCCTGTAGGTTTGGGCTCAGAGGATGTCCTTCCCATATCCCAGAGCAGCCTGCCCAGCTGATAAGACTAAAATCTGTTTTCCAAGCAGCTGTGGGAGCAGTCACAGACGTGGGGCTGTGCAGAGAACAGACCCAATCCCTCCCTCCCAGCATTTTCATGGCAGAAGCAGCAAACCCACAAATAAATCCAGAGATTCCATGGTCCCTTTTACAGAGCTCAGGGCTGGTGAATGAACTTCTGTGGCCTGAGGAGGAGCCTGATGAGCTGATAGCAAATGCTGATAGGGCTGGAAGTGCTGGGAGGCTGAGGGCAGAGGGGAGCTCAGGGCTCCACACCCACGGGGAGCTGCAGGCAGAGCTGTTTGCTCGCTGTCTGCACGGTTTATAGAGGAAACTGCTCCCCTTATTAGCTTTATTTTTAGTGCACTGGGTTCCTGATGGTTTTTTTCCTTTCCCTAACATCCAAGAAAAAGCTGGCTCCCCCTTCCTTTCCCACATCCAGCCACATTCCTGCACCAGAGGCTCCTGTTAGAGAGGTGATGTTAGAGAGGAGACTTCCTGAGGATCCCACAGCTCTAACCTGCAGCCTTGTCACTTTGATTTTTTAAGATTTTCTAAACCTTCTGATGCTTATATTCTTGTAACAAACTTTCTGTGAACAACTTACTGTTTTGCATTCTTTTATAGAAGAAATTTGATGAAGTGTTGGTTTGTCCAGTGTCATCGGAGAGGTGGCATTGTCACCCTCCAACCCACTGTCACTTTTAAAAACCTGTAACAAATACTCCTGTTAGAGAGGTGATATTAGAGGGGAGACTTCCTGAGGAAACCATGGCTCTAACCTGCAGCCTTGTTACTTTGATATTTTAAGATTTAAAAATATCTTATTAGTAAGATATTTTCTAAGCCTTCTGATGTTCACAATCTCGTAACAAAATTTCTCACACACTTAAATAACTAATAATAAATAAATAACTTATTGATTTGCATTCTTTTGTAGAAGAAGACAAATTTGATGGACTGTTGGTTTGTCCAGTGTCATTGGAAGAGGTGGTACTGTCACCCTCCAACCCTCTGTCACTTTGGGAAATCTGTAACAGAGGCTCCTGTTAGAGAGGGGATGTTAGAGAGGAGACTTCCTGAGGATCCCATGGCTCTAACCTGCAGCCCCACTGGTTAATTCGATATTTTAAGATTTTCTAAGCCTTCTGATGCTTACATTCTTGTAAAAAGATTTCTCACACATTAAATAACTAATAATAAATAAATAACTTATTGATTTGCATTCTTTTGTAGAAGAAGACAAATTTGATGGACTGTTGGTTTGTCCAGTGTCATTGGAGAGGTGGCACTGTCACCCTCCAACCCACTGTCACTTTTAAAAATCTATAACAGAGGCTCCTGTTAGAGAGGGGATGTTAGAGAGGAGACATCCCAAGGATCCCACAGCTCTAACCTGCAGCCCCACTGGTTTCTGTCCTGCCCAGGGTGGAACGAGCTGCTGATTGCCTCCTTCTCGCACCGCTCCATCGCCGTGAAGGACGGGATCCTGCTGGCCACGGGGCTGCACGTGCACAGGAACAGCGCCCACAGCGCCGGCGTCGGGGCCATCTTCGACAGGTGGGATGGGGTGGGCTGTGAGCACACACAGACACACGTGTGAGGCATAAACATCAAGGAATTTACAGATTTCTAGAGGAGCGAAGGTTTTAGTTGGAGATAAGCTTTATTGGCATTAATTGAAATAAATGGGTAGGCCCTGATGAAGTTAAGAGTTAGTGGTTGACTGTGACCATGTTCACAGGGGTCTTAGGATGAGGTAAGAGACAAAGAACTGACTCTATGTTTCAGAAGGCTTGATTTATTATTTCATTATATGTTTTACATTAAAACTATACTAAAAGAATAGAAGAAAAGGTTTCATCAGAAGGCCAGCTAAGAATAGAAAGGAATGATCATAACCAATCTTCTGTCTCAGACAGAGAGTCTGAGCCAGCTGACTGTGATTGGCCATTAATTACAAACAAACTAACGTGAGCTAATCACAGATCTACCTGTTGAATTCCACAGCAGCAGATAACCATTGTTTACATTTTGTTCCTGAGGCCTCTCAGCTGCTCAGGAGGAAAAATCCTAAGGAAAGGATTTTTCATGAAAAGTTGTCTGCGACAGTTGACTAATAATTGATTTGCTTGTCAACACAGTGTTTGGTTAGCTGGACTTATAATACAGAATTTTAAGAAGACTATTCTATATTCTTCTTAGAAGACTGTAGAATTTATTATTTTATGATGCTGTATTATATAAAAGAATACTAAACTAAACTATACTAAAGGATACTTACAGAAGGCTTAGAGGATACTGATGAAACTCGTGACTCTCTCTCCAGAGTCCAACACAGCTTGACTGTAACTGGCCAATAAGTCAAAATAATTCACAGCAGAATGAAACAATCACCTGTTGGATAAACAATCTCCAACCACTTTCCAGTGCAGCGAAACACAGGAGAAGTAAATGAGATAATATTGTTTTCCTTTTTCTCTGAGGCTTCTCCACTTCCCAGGAGAAAAATCCTGGGAGAAAGGATTTTTCCAGAAAATACAAGAGTGACAGTGGGAAACTTAGAGAAAAAAATTCAAACAATTTTTCTCTCTCTTTCTGTAACCATTGTTTATAGATGTGGCTCTCCAGAGTGTGCTGTTCATAGCTCACCAATAGTGTGAGAGGTTTTCACTTTGGGACCAATCAAGTCTCACCTTAGTGAGCCACATTATAAAAGGACTTGCTACTTTCATTAAATTGCCTTCTGATTCACCTTCTGAAGACTGGGATCTTTCATTCCATGCCTAACTCAACAGCATCAGGGATGGAGGGCTGGAGTTCCATCAAACCACCTCACCTGGACATCCCCATCCCTGTCTCCACCCCAAACTGCCTCCATTCCTGCTTGTGGGGTCTGAGGGAGTCCATCCCAGTGAAACACAAGGATAAAACCCCTCCTTGAAACCTGCCAAACATCCAACGGCCCCAAACACAGAAGAGGTTGCCCCTTGCAAAAAACCCAAACACAGAAGAGGCTGCCCAGTGCCAAAATCCCAATGGCCCCAAACACAGGGGTTTCTGCCCAGTGCAAATCAAAGCCCCTTTCATGGGGTCCAGAAGCCTTCTAATGTTACGAGGAGGCCACTCCTTTGCTCCTTTTCATCTTTAATTGGACCAAGACGTGATTTTATTTGCACAATGAGAAGGCCCCAGTGATACTCAGCAGGTTCCCCAGCGTGTCCCCAGGGCTCTTTAATCTCAGGCTTTGGGAAAGTGTTTTAAAGCCAGGCTTGCAGGGTGTTTGACCCACAGTGTGACTCCAGACACTGCTGAAATGCTGATTTCTCTCCCTGAGACTCATCTTGAGTTGAAACCAAATCACCTTTGCTGCTCTGCTCTGTGAGGAAATTGTTCTTTGGACCTGGGTGACATCATTTGTTCCTGTGAGGTCATAAGTGCAAGATCATGGCTTTGCTGCAGGATCTAACATGAAAAACTGGGCAATCAGTGGAAAATATTTCAAGACCGACACCTTCAGTAAGAGCAAAGGGAGCAATAAAAATTACTGGCAGAGGAAATTACTTTTAGGTACCTGTTGGGGTGGGTTTTTATTGTTATTTTTTATTTTTCGGCAGCTTTCTCAGGTGCCAGAGCCTCTCAGTGAATGGAGGAAGGCGGTTTTTATGGTCCCTGTTGTATCTCACAGGAACTATTGATGTTCCTAATGAGCTATTTTTGATGGAGGAGGAAAATGAGGCCACATCCTCAGCTGGTACAGGCCAGCACCATCCCCAGCTTTGTTAAACGTGACCGTAGCTTCTCACTCTGGCTCTGACACCTGGGGCTTTTCATTCCTTTTTTTTTTTTTTTTTTATTTCATGCTGACTCTGTGCTTTCTCTGTCCTTTTGCAGAGTACTGACAGAACTGGTGTCCAAAATGAGGGACATGCTGATGGACAAGACAGAGCTGGGCTGCCTGCGAGCCATCGTCCTCTTCAACCCCGGTGCGTGCCTGGCTCTGCTCTCCTGGCCCCTCTTGGCTGCTCCCCTGCCCTTCTGGCTCCTTTTCTTCCCCCAAAAAGCCCTGTTGGAAATAGCAGAGGGTTCCAGGGCAGGAAGGGAGGCAGGGGTGAAAGTTGGTTTGGTTTGGAAAAGACCTTAAAGCTCATCTTGTTCCAAACCAGGTACACCTTCCACTGTCCCAGGATGATCCAAGCCCCATCCAGCCTGGCCTTGGGCACTGCCAGGGATGGGGCAGCCATCTGGGTACCCTGTGCAGGGCCTCCCCACCCTCCCAGGGAAGGATTTCTTCCCAAAATCCAGTCCAAGCCTACTCTTTTTCAGTTTACAGCCATTCCCCCTTGTCCTGTCAGCTCTCCCCCTTTTAGACTGACTGTGAAAAGAAGGTTCAGGTGCTTGAGGGAATTGTCCTTGAACTGGAATAAAGTCCACAAAAGTGGAATCTAGATGTTGTTGAAAAGAAAAATATAGATTAGAGCAACACCAGAGCATGGAAATTATTGTCTCTGCTTCCCAACCTCATCATCCAAGGGCTTTTACTACCTGCATTTCTGGAAAAGCCCTTTGCAGACCTGGAGAGGCTGAAAGACATGAGATGTGCTCATAAAATACACAAAACCTTCAATGTTTGACCACAGTTCCACAGGCTCTGGGAGGGTCACGCTGCTCCCTTTTCCCTCTCAGCCCCAGCTGCCCAAGGGATGAGGAAGGTTCAGTGCCAGGGTTTTTCTGCAGCATTCCAGGGAGCAAATCCAGGAGCCAGCCTGCACATACCTGCACAGCTCTCTGGGGATTTCAGAGTGGATCAGAGCAGAACCAGATGGCAGCCAAGGACAAACCTCTCCATCCACCACCACCCCTGCCCTCCCTGAGCACAGTTTGTGCCCAAGCACAGCTCCTTGCCTGGATTTTCCCACCACAGCCAGGCCATGCTGTTCCAGCAGGGTTTATTACAATTTCTTGGGTTTGTTTTTCTTCTTGACCAGTTTGGTTTTTTATTTTTTTTTAGTCCCCCTCCTCCTTGTAATCAGCAGTAATTTATTGTCTGTAATTTGGGATTAGCCATTTATGGTCAAAGAAGGGGAATCTGGAGAGGTTCCCGTGGCACATGTGCTTGGGGATATCGATTTCTGCACTGTCCCTTTCACCCTGCTAAAAACAGATCCTCACTGTGCCCTGTCCTGGGGCTGTGCCAGAGCAGGGGCTTCTCCTTCAGCCCCACCAGCCCAGGCCTGGAGGGGGAATTAAACCCTTTCAGATGAGGGTCTGGGACCAATGGAATGAGCCAGAACATTTGGGGCTGGGCTATGAGGTGAGGAAAAATCTGTAATTGTGGGGTAAAGCTTCCAGTGCTCCCCAAATCTGTAATTGCGGGGTAAAGCTCTGAGTTCTCCCCAATCCCTGGAGCTCAGAGCTTGCAGCCACACTTTGGTGGGGCTGGAAGAGATGGAGGGAGTGCAGAGAGGGGTTTCTGCCTGGAGGTGTTTGCCTGATGGTTCTGTGCTGCCTTCCAGACTCCAAGGGGCTGTCGAACCCGGCGGAGGTGGAGGCGCTGCGGGAGAAGGTGTACGCGTCACTAGAGGCTTACTGCAAACACAAATACCCCGACCAGCCCGGCAGGTGAGCTCCCTGAGCCCCTCCTCCTGCACCCTCATCCCCTGCAAACCCCCTGCAATGGCTGCTGCAGCTCCCAGGGTCCCCTCTCTGCTC
The DNA here is from genome assembly GCA_009764595.1 of Geothlypis trichas. Classification (NCBI taxonomy): domain Eukaryota; kingdom Metazoa; phylum Chordata; class Aves; order Passeriformes; family Parulidae; genus Geothlypis; species Geothlypis trichas. Next base: position 8,733,879 of record CM019920.1, read on the forward strand.
TGGGCTCTGTGTTCCCAGTGATTCCCTGTGGATAAATCCCTCATTTCTACCCGCTCCAGCTCTGAGCATCCCTAAAAAAAAAAACCTCCCCTGTGCAGTGCACAGAGCTCTTTATTCCCCTGCCAGGAAATCCAGCAAGGTGGGCAGACCTGAGGAGCCCCATCTCCCACAGCCCCAGCAGTGGGATGAGCACATGTGGGAAGGGGGGGTATCATTTCCCTTTTGGAAACCACGGCCAGCGAAACCGCAGCAAAAATAGGACTCACATGGAGTTAATTTTCGGTGGCAGATGAGCATCATTGCTGGGAAGTGAAAGCCTCAATTGATGCTCTTTTTCTCCCCTCCCTGCCTCCCCCAATCCAGCTGGGAATGGGAGGGGGAATTAGGAATGTGTTCCTGGACGGCTCCGGAGCTGAGTGGGCGCATTTTCCCAGTTACAGCCTGGAGCTGGCAGCTGCCAGTTCAGCTCCTGACAGCTTCTTGAGAAACCAAGCAAAGCACTGGAAGCTGCTACTGGTGCGTGAATGGTGGGGAAAAACAGCCCAGGCAACTGGGATTTACATCTCACCTGCATTGCTGGCCTCGTGTGGATGGTGCAGTGAAAAGGGAGCTTTCACAGTGGGCAGAGAGTGCCCTCAGAAGTGATGCTGGATTTGGTTTTTCCCCCACTTTGGGTCCCATAGTGCTGGCAGATGAAGAAAGGTGTGTTGTGCAGGGATTTCTGGGGTGTTGCTGGTTGGTTTGAGGCAGGCAGAGTGAGGGTGAGGGTGCCATGGGGTGTGTTTGGTTTGTGGTGAGCAGGGGGGTTGAGGGATGAGCACAGGGCACAGAGCAGGGCTGGTGCCTCTCCCCTCCCAGAAATCTTTATTAAACTTCATTTCTGCAGCAAATCCAGAGCCAGACCCTGGGTTGCAGAAGAGCTGGTTCTGGCACCAGGAGAGCTGCCTTGGGCATCATGGCCAGCAGCTCTTCTGGATGATTCCCTCTTGCTTTGCACATTGTGCAGGAACAGCAGCCTGGCACACACAGAAGGTGGCACAGGGACAGCACCAGTCCACAGCAGCTCCCCAGGGCTCTGCCTCAATGCTCTGTGGTGTTTGAAGCCCAGAAGCTGCACCAGGGACTCTAGATTTTAATCCCTCACTGGCTTTGAGTGACCTTGTGCTGGGAACCTTCTTGTGTGATGCTCCCACCTGTCCTTGGTGACCTGAGGGGTTCTGCACACTCAGGGATGTCCTGGGAGCTGAGCCTGGGCCCTGCTGCCCTCCCTGCATCCCTCAGAGGTGCAGGGCAGTGGTGGCACCACCCCAGGTGCCTCAGGAGGGTGAACCCCTGGGCTAGGAGGCCGGGGTTGCACAGGAGCTCCCCAAAGTTCTCCCAAACTCTGGGCATCCTGCTGGCCCCATGGCACAACGTGCTCACCAGCAAACAAGTTCTCCCTGTGGTTGGGCCACGTCAGGGACCTTCCCCTGCTCCATGCTCTGGGATTTCTGCAATTTCCACCTTTTCAGGTGCCCCAAATCCCCACCCAGCAGCAGCTTGGGAGCACCCTGGAAACACCAAAAGGGAATTTTTCTGCACAGAGAGGCATTCCTAGGAAAAACCCAGCCCTGCTCCCCCTGTGCAGCCCTTGCTGCTGTCCTGCCTACGTGACACCCAGCAGCCTCAGGCAATCAGGGATCAGGGCTCTTTTCTCCCCTCCCAGCCCTGGCACGTTGTGCTCTGGGCTGGTTATCTCACAGTTAAACATATCCGAGGGCTGGAGCCATCATCTGGTTTGGTTTAAAGTGAAACTTCCTGAATGGGATGGTAGGACTGATTTGTTTTTCCTGGCTCTGCTCCCAGCGTTCTCGCCAGCTCAGCAGAAAAAAAAAAAAATTAAACAAAAAATAGGGAGAGGGAATTGTGCATGCATGTAGAATATCAGTGTGCTTGTGCATGTCTCTGTGTGTGTTTTCTGCAAGGTCCCATCTCCCTTTGCTGCTGTTCAGGCCCTGATTTTGCAGCAGGAAAAGCAGATACCCTGCTGTGGCCATTCAAGGGTTTTTCCCTGGGTTGGGGACACTCACACAAGGAGGTGACATCCAGTGGCACCTGGGCTGCTCCAAGGCATATAAAATGAATGACCAGTTGGTAAACAATGTCCCAAACAACAAAACACAAAAGAAGCAAATGAAATAATATTGTTTTCCTTTTTCTCTGGGGCTTCTCAGCTTCCCAAGAGAAGAAATCCTGGTGAAGGGATTTTTCCGAAAAATGTAACAGTGACAGGGCTGCACCTGGGGATGTGTTGGGAAGGATGAAAGTTTGACAAGAAAGTGTCACAGATATGTGTGTTTAGCAGAAATATTATGAATGTAGAATATGAAGAAGGAATAGAGATGGAAGCAAGTTTTGATACAGAAGAAAAGAATTGCTGAGCCAGCCTCACTGGATAACCAAGGAGGCAAAGGGTGTGTTAGTTAGAAGGGGTTTTATGGCTTAGAAGGATAAACCCACCTCAAACAAGAAGATGATTTTGCCAAGCAGAAAGAGAGCACAGGCAAACATGTCAGCAAAGCTGCAAGTAGAAAAAAGGTCTCAGAATTTTCCACTGCAAGAAAACTGAAAAACAACTTCTAGCTTAAACTGTAATGTACTGACTTTTATTGATTGGAGAATAGTAACATGATTATGGTAATTATAGTAGTTATGATAGGCTAGAGATAAAAGTTAAGGTATAGATTGGTCCTACTGTATTGAGATGCTCAGCAAAGAAAAGTCTATAATGCAATGTAACCTAAACTCAGGGTCTCCAGGCCTGCCTGCAGCTGGAGCTGGCAGCTGTAGGCACAGCTCTGTCACTCACAGCCCTGGACTGCTGTAACACCTTGGATACAAGAAACTGCATTTTGAAGAGGCCCCTGGAGTCCCCCATCGCTCATTTTGGCTCTTGAAGTGGCGCCCAACGTGGGGCACCATTGGTAAGAGCCTGAATGAGGGACACAGGTCTCCTGGAGCTGGCAGCTATGGGCACAACTCTGTCACCCACCACCCTGGACTTCTGAAACTCATGGATACAGCAAACTGCATTTTGGAGCGCCCTTTGGAGTCCCCCATCCCTCATTCAGCCCTTACAGGGATGTCTGACCGTGCCGTGTCTCCCTTCCCCCAGGTTTGCCAAGCTCCTGCTCCGCCTCCCAGCGCTGCGGTCCATCGGCCTGAAATGCCTGGAGCACCTGTTCTTCTTCAAGCTAATAGGGGACACGCCCATCGACACCTTCCTGATGGAAATGCTGGAAGCGCCGCACCAAATGACTTAGGGAGCTCTGCTGGGTCAGTCCCTCGCCCGGCCGGGCTCCCTGGGGGCCCTTCCTCTGCTTTCCTCGGCCCCAGCCCGTCCCTCCCTGCTGTCCCCAGGGCCACAGGCACCGTCTGCTCTGCTCCGGGGCACCCCCGGCCTCCTCCTCCTCCTCCTCCCTGTCCGTTCGCTGTCACTGCTGCGTCTCCAGACCTGCTCGCTGGTTCCCCGTGCTACTTGTAGAGAGGAGTGGGAGCGGAGAGAGAGCTTTGCCAACCCCTGCCCCCCTCCCCAGCCGTGCCATGAGGTTTGGGATGAGCCACCGCGTGGGGCTGCTGTCACCCCCAGCCCTCCCCTGGGGACAAGGACGGTGCCAGCCCTCGGGGGCACTGGGGTTTGGATGAGCCCCTCGAGGGGAGTGGTTGGACTGTGCCAGATTTGCAGCTGGGCTATTTTCAGAGGATGGAGTTTTTTTGGAAAAAAAAAAAAAAAAAGAGAAGAAGAAGACAAAAAAAAAAGAAAAAAAAAAAGAAAATATTTCTATTTTTGGTTTCTAACTATTCTTAGTAGTCTCGGTAGTTACTTTGCGGAGGGAGAGGCCGTGCCCCCTGAATGAGTCACCCCTGGCTGCACAGAGCCTTCTCCTTCCACTTCAGAGCAGAGCATTTGGGATTGAGCTGAATGCCCCCCAAAACACGGGGTTGTGGCACAGGAAATGCCCTTTGGCCACCCCGGAGGGCACCTGGGCATCGCTGCCCACCCCAAAGGTGTGGCCATGAGCCAGCTGCAGCGCTTGCTTTAAGGCTGCCATGGACTCCCCATGGCCCTTCCCCAGCTCCTGGGGGCTTGCTGGGACCCCTGGCCTGAGCACAGCACCCCAGTACATCCCAGTGCTGCCCCAGGACCTCCCAGTGCTGCCCCAGTACATCCCAGTGCTGCCCCAGCATCCCACCGTGACCCCACTCTGGGGTTTTGGGGTTTCAGCTCACCCACGAGGCTGCTCCTGTTCTTTCAGCCCTGCCAAACACTGCAAGGCAACAATTAGTGGGAGGGTTGGGCCAGGCTGGTTAATTGCAGCTGTTAATTAGTGGTGAAGCAAGAACAGGGCTCCCCCTGCCCTGGATCTCCTCCGTGGGGGTGGGAGGGCCTGGCTGGGTGGGGGATGTGGCAGCAGCATCATCCCTGTCCTCTCCAGGATTCTGAGAGCACCAAAAGCACCTTGGCTTTTGCACAACCCTTTCCTTGAGTCTTGGTGGCAGGATTTTGGGGTTAGGGACAGGATAACGACCCATGGGATGGGATTCCCCCAGGAGTGTGTGGCCAGCGAGGGAACCATCCCCCTTCCCCTCCCTCCTCATCTCCTGTGCCCCACCAAAAACACGAGCTGGAGAAAAAACAAAGCAGAGGGAATGATGAGGGATGTTGGGGAGGGTTTTCCCACCTTGGTAGGATGGACACACTGTACCTGTGGCCAAGGCCTTCCCCACCACCTGCATGTGCTCTGTGCTTTAAAAAGCAAAGTATGAGATCCCAAAAATCCTTCTCTTGCTCCCTATGGTTTGCAGCTGGTTGAAAACTCCTTTGTTCCTGGAGGGGGATGGAGCAGCACCCATCACCTCACTCCCACCTCTGTTTTGGAGGGGACACCGTTGCCCCCTGCCTGTTCCCATCCCAGCTGGCAGCTGGAGTGCCCAGCTCCATCCCCTGCAGCTCCAAAATAAAAAAAACCCACTCAGGATTTAGGATTTCAGGTGGCAGCTCCCCCTGGGGCTGGCCCCAAGTGGCGAATCGGCAGAGGCAGGCAGAGCCTTGGCTCTGTTTCCCCAGCAGCCTGCAAGCCACCGAAAATATTATTAAACAGCTTCACCCTGCAAGAATTTGCCAAGAAAACGAGGCAGGAGAAATGAAATCTGGCGAGGGTGCCAGGAAACACGAGCAGGCTGTTCCCTGCCAGCGCCAGGCTGGCGCAGCCCCAGGGGGGTGCAGGGAGGTGGCAGAGCCCAGAGCCCCCAGCCCAGAGCCCACCCAGCCCCTGGACAGCCCCCAGCCCCTGGCAGAAAGGAGCCTGGGGCTTGCTGGGCACAGAGGAAAAGCTTTGGGGATGTTGGTGGATGTTGCACTAGGATAAACCCGCCGGTCTGTGGTGGGTTGAGCCAATTTTTTTTCCTGGAGGGTGGCTTGGGAGAGGCTCTTGGGTGCTGTGGAGGCACTGTGGAAGCTGCCATCCCATCCCATCCCATCCCATCTCATCCCAATCCCAATCTTAGCCCATCTCATTTCATCTCATCCCATCCTGTCCCATCTCGTTTCATCCCATCCCTTTTCATTCTGTCACGTTCCATCATCTTCCATCCCATTTTTTCCCAGCTGTCCCTGTTCCATCCCATCATACCCTGTCCCATTTCATCCCATCCCATTTCATGTCATCCAGTCTTCATGCAATCCCATCCCATCCCATCCCATCCCATCCCCATCATCATCTGACCTTACAAAGCCGAGGCTGAGGCTTTGCAGGGCCCAGGCTCATCCCTGTGCCTCAGTTTCCCTGCTGGAGCAGCACAGCCCCAATCCATGCCCGTGGTGGAGGGGATTTTGGGAAAGGCTGAACCCTGTCCTGGGGATTTCACTTCTCAGTGGTGAAAGGGAGTTGGGATTCCCTGAGCCCCCACAGCCCAGCCCAGCCCAGCCCCTCCATCCTCATCCAGCCCTTCCCGTGGGAAGGAGAAGCTTTTGTGTGTTGGGAACAGCCAGAGCAGCCTTAAAGCAACGAGCTTTGCATGAGTTTGAGTCTTTCCTTTGTATTCTTTTCACTTTGGGCTTGTATTTGTTGTTGTTGTCCCCATCACGATAAGGCTGAGTGTGGAGAGGTGAGCGTGGCTGAAGGAAAACAAAAGGCACATTGTTCCCTGGAGAGGTAGGACGTGGATTTCACCAGCTCTCAGTACTCTTGCAAAAATCTGCTTCCACTCGGGTGATCTATGTGTAATGTTTATTTTAGTTCCTTTTTGTTGATGGGACAATCTTTAATTTTCTAAAGATAGCACAAACATCAGCCTTTCAGCCAGCTGCTGCCCCCCTCGCTGCACGTTCCACTCACCCCATCCCCAATGCAGCACATCCCAAACCCCCCTGGCAATGCCCAGCTTCCCTTGGCACTGCAGCTGCCCAGGAGTGGCCTTGGGGCTGTCAGGGAGGTGGAAATGCTGAACCCTGGCCCTGCTGAGCCCTTCATGCAACGGGGACAGCCCTGGGCTGGGCTGCTGACCCTAAAACCACACTGGGGAGCTGATCCTAAAACCATACTGGGGAGCTGACCCTAAAACCACACTGGGGAGCTGACCCTAAAACCATGCTGGGCTGCTGATTTCCAAAAGCAGGCGGAGGGGCTGACCCCAAAACCAAGCTGGGTTGCTGATCCCAAAGCCAGGCTGGGCTGCTGACCCCACAGAAGGTTGGGGAGCTGATCCTAAAACCACCCTGGGCTACTGATTCCAAAAGCAGGCTGGGGGGCTGCTGACCCCACAGTAGGCTGGGAGCTGATCCCAAAAGCAGGCTGAGGAGATGCTGATCCCAAAAGTAGGCTGGGGAGCTGATCCCAAAGCCAGACTGGGGAACTGCTGACCCCAAAATCAGGCTGGGGAACTGCTGAACCCAAAGCCAGGCTGGTGGCTGTGCTGTCCCCAGTTCCAGGCTGGTAGCTGTGCTGTCCCCTGTTCCAGGCTGGTGGCTGTGCTGTCCCCAGAGCCAGGCTGGTGGCTGTGCTGTCCCCTGTTCCAGGCTGGTGGCTGTGCTGTCCCCAAGGCCAGGCTGGCTGGGTGGGTGTCCGTGTGTCCGTGTATGTACTGTAGATATCGACACTGTATAATACCCACTCACATATACACTTAGAGAACTGTAGCAATTACAGACTTTTCCTGGCTTTTTGTGGTTTAAGTCGATTTTTTTTCTTTTTTTTTTTTTTGGTTGTTTTTTTGGGTTTTTTTCCCTCTCCTTGCTTTTTATTTTGTTTTTTTTTTTTTTTTTCCATGTTTTGCTTCCATTGTATCTGAATCCCTTTCCGAATTGGCAGATGCCAAATCTGGATTTTTATTCCTCGAGACAAAGGAACTGCATCTATTTTAAGATGCCTTTTTGTTTTGTTTTTCTTCTTTTTGTTTCCTTCTTTTCTTCTGTTTTTCCTCTTTTATTTTGTTGGGGTTTTTTTTCGTTCTTTTAAGCAGGTGGTTTGGAATAAAGAATAGCTTTAGCAATTCCCAATACTTAGTGATGGATGCCTTGGCTATGGGATACATAGATTAAAAAAAAAGACATTAAAATTTAGAATGACAAAAAAAAAAAAAGATAAAAGATAAGGAAAAAAATATCTAAAGCATCAATAAAGTTAAAAATCTATTTTTGTACAAATGTAATTTTATCCCTTACCGTATCCTTGGATATTTTCTTTCCTGGATTGTTTTGTTTCTTCTACAGAGATTGTTATAAACTCTCTCTATTTTTTCTCTCTTTCTCTCTGTAAGTGTTCAGCCACAGGGATCTGGAGAAGAGGGAGAAACTTCTGACCGTGTTTTAAAGGCTTTATATGAAATCTCTTTTGAAATAATTTTTTTGAATGAACTTTTTATTTTTTTTTTCCCCCCCACTTCCAAAATCTTTTTTGGGGATGGGAGGGGGGTGGGAGGGAGGGGGAGGGCTGGTCTGGGGGTGTCTTTTGTCACGTATCTCTGGCGTTCCTGCAGGTCTGTTTTACTGTGAAATCACTACCGTATATTATTATTCACTTCAAAAACAACAACAAAAAAAAGGTTAAAAAAAAAAAAAAGAAAATGAGAAAAAAACAAAAAGAAAGAACTGCTGCTGGAACCGCCAGTATTTTGAGAACAATTGTATTAGAAATGTGGAAAAAAATGAGAAGAAAAAAAGAGAAAAAGAAAAAAGGAGAAAAAAAAAAAAAGAAAATATATGAGCATTTTAAAATATAACCCAGTCCAAGTCCTCGTTTGTTCTTTTGGTGTGTGTGGAGTTATTCACAGGGGGGCTGTCCCAGCAGGGCCCCCGTTCCAGGGCACTGCAAATCCAAGGAAATCCGGGCTGGAGGAAGGAAGGAGCAGCCCCAGCTGTGCCCGGGACCTTTTCCCTTTCCCTCGGGTATTTTCCGTGAGGGATTCCCCAATCCCGGAGGTGCCCGCTGTGCCTTGGGGGTGGCATTTCAGTGCCAGCCTGGTGGCACCGTGGGGACCGAGGCCGCCCTGGGGCATCCCGGGCCAGGGCTCGGATTTGGGAGCACAGAGAGATCTGGGGCCACAGAGGGATTTGGGGGCACAGAGAGGTTTGGGGGCACAGAGGGATTTGGGGACACAGAAGGATTTTGGGACACACAGGGATTTGGGGACCCAGAAGGATTTGGGGGAACGGGGACTTGGGAGCACAGAGAGGTTTGGGGACACAGGTTTGGGGACACAGAGAGATTTGGGGACACAGAGAGATCTGGGGGCACAAAGGGGTTTGGGAGCACAGAGGGGTTTGGGGGCACGGGGATTTATTTGGGAGCACAGAGAGATCTGGGGGCACAGAGGGATTTTAGTGACACAGATTTGGGGGCACAGAGGGATTTGGGAGCACAGAGGGATTTAGGGGCACAAAGGGGTTTGGGGGCACAGACAGATTTGGGGGCACAGAGAGGTTTGGGGGCACAGAGAGGTTTGGGTTCACAAAGGGGTTTGGGGGCATAGGGGGATTTGGGGGCACAGAGGGATTTGGGGGCACAGAGGGATTTGGGGGCACTCCCACATGGGATGATGGGGATGTTTGCCATCCCCAATCCCTCCCGGAGTAGGATCGGCGCTGGCAGTACAGGGTGGGAGAGCGGGAGCCTTTAGGCTGCGCTTAACCTGGATTTGTTGCCAGGTACAAACGAGATTGAGCTCGCAGTCGGGTTTAGAGCCGGGATAAATCCTCCCCCGCCGGCGGGTGGAGATGGAGAATCAGAGGCTCAATTCGGTTAGCGCCGATCTGTGTTTTCTCATTTGGGAAAGAAACGAGGTTTTGTCATTTTTGGAGGGCAGGGAGGGGGCACAGGGGGTTCTTTACCCAGAGCTGCCCTTTCCCCATCCATCCCCAGGGAGCCGGCAGCGCCCGGCCGGCCCCGCTGCCATCCCCGGCTGCCCGTGCGCCTCGTTAACCTCGGGCAGCACTCGCTGTTTGCAGAGTAAATATTTATATATTTATCTCCCTCCCGAGGGTTTTGGTCCCCCTGGTCCCGGGATGTGCGGGGCAGCCCGGGATGCTCCATGGGCTGCCCGGGTCACTGCTGCCCGCTGCTCGGCAAACCGCATCCCGCTCTGAAAATCGGGTTTGTTTCTATTTTAAACGATGCTTAAAACAGAAAAGAAAGCAAAGCCGAGCTTGCCACTGATTTTTGGTGGGTTATTTTTAAATCTTGTGTTTGGTTCCTGCTTGTTTTCTGCTTGGGGGACACTCCCAGAGCCCCAGACTGTGATGGTGCTCACAGGGTTCTTGGATGAGGGAAGAGACGAGGGTCTGACTCCATGATTCAGAAGGCTGATTTATTATTTTATGATATATATTACATTAAAACTGTACTAAAAGAATAGAAGAAAGGATTCATCAGAAGGCCAGCTAAGAATAGAAAGAAATGATAACAAAGTTTGTGGCTCGGACAGAGAGCCAGAGTCAGCTCACTGTGATTGGACATTAATTAGAAACATCCAACATAGGCCAATCGCAGATCCACTTGTTGCATTCCACAGCAGCAGATAACCATTGTTTTTACATTTTATTCCTGAGGCCTCTCAGCTTCTCAGGAGGAAAAATCCTAAGGAAAAGATTTTCCATAAAAGATGTCTGTGACACCAAACCTGGGAAGGGCCCCGCTCTCCCTCGAGGAGGAGGAGGTTTGCACCTTGGCCAAGCCGTTGCTGTTTTTCCAGCTTCTGCAGGGATCAAAGTGCCTGTTTTGACTCTCCCCGCGATTCCTTGATACCAGCCGATGATTGTAATGCAATTAAAGCTCTCAGCGGGCGTTTGTTGTGTCTCCGGGCTGGGTGTGCGCGGCGCTTACCCTTGCCCTGGGAGCAGCCTGGAGAGCTCCGGGGCTCTCTGCTTTATCAGGAACACCGCAATTCCTTAAATCCTGACGTGGGATCAGGGGAGACTCCAGCTTCCCCTGCAAAATGCAATTCCCTGTGCTCCGGGTGCTGGTGGGGCTGGGATGGAGAGTGGGAGATGCTGAGCTGGGGATGTAGGAATCGCTTTGGAAAGGCACAGCTCAATTTCTGAGCGTTCCCGGCGCTGACAGAGATGGAGTGGGGTGTCAGCAGAGTGTTTGGAAACCCTTAAGAGAAGGGCTGTGATCCCGGCCCTCTCCGTGCCTCGGCTTTGCGGCGAGGAGGGGACTCTCCAAACAAACCCAGACAGATGAGCTCTTTCACTGGTAATTTGTCACTTCATAATTGCCGGAGAAAAGCAGGTTGGTTTTCTCCTCCTGACCTCTCTCAAGCAGCCTTTTCACCCCAGCTGGCCCCGGGGTCCTGCCGTGACCTCTCGGGGTCGCCTCCTTGGCGTTCTGCATTTCCCAGTGACATTGCCATGGATGTCCCCAGGGACGCCCAGCGCCAGGCACAGCCCTGTGTGGGTGGGAACGGAGCGGGGAGAGCCCAGAGGAGCCGCATTTCAGCTTCACACACTGTTCCAAGCCAAACCCTGCAGCTCCGCCGATCCCAGCGCTCCCCCTCCATCCCCGGCCGCCCAGGGCGGGGTGGGAATTGCGCTCCGGGCATTCCCAGGTGGGACCTGGGGCTGGGAAGCGCTGGGCGGCTCTTTCTGCAGGAGCGGAGCGCGCTCAGCAGGGCCGGGCTTGCGGAGGCGGCGGCGGGCCAGGAGGCTCCGGGAATGGGGCTGGGGCCGATCCCATCGGGAATGGAGCCGATCCCATCGGGACTGATCCGATCCCACCGGGAATGGGGCTGATCCCATCGGGAATGGGGCTGATCCCATCGGGACTGATCCGATCCCATCGGGAATGGGGCTGATCCCACCGGGAATGGAGCTGATCCCATCGGGAATGGAGCCGATCCCACCAGGGCTGATCCGATCCCATCGGGAATGGGGCTGATCCCATCGGGGCTGATCCCATCGGGACTGATCCGATCCCACCAGGGCTGATCCGATCCCATCGGGAATGGGGCTGATCCCATCGGGAATGGGGCTGATCCCATCTGAACTGATCCCGATCCCATCGGGAATGGGGCTGATCCCATCGGGAATGGGGTTGATCCCACAGATGATGGGGCTGATCCCACCAGGGCTGACCCCATCGGGAACGGGGCTGATCCCGCCGGGAATGGAGCTGATCCCATCGGGACTGATCCCGATCCCATCGGGAATGGGGCCGATCCCATTGGGACTGATCCCATCGGGAATGGGGCTGATCCCATCGGGAATGGAGCCGATCCCATCGGGACTGATGCGATCCCACCGGGAATGGGGCTGATCCCATCGGGAATGGAGTTGATCCCACAGATGATGGGGCTGATCCCACCAGGGCTGACCCCATCGGGAATGGGGCTGATCCCGCCGGGAATGGGGCTGATCCCATCGGGGCTGATCCCATCGGGAATGGGGCCGATCCCATCGGGACTGGTCCCGATCCCACCAGGGCTGATCCCGCCGGGATTGGGGGCAGCGCCTCGGGAGCCCCCGGGGCTGGTCCGGCCCGTCCGAGCAAAGAGCAAAGAGCAAAGTGCTGCTGCCATCTCCCGACGGCGGCGAGCCCTGCCCGGGATGCCCTTCCCTGCCCGGGATCCCACTCCTTTCTCCAGGATCCCACTCCCCGGTCCCGCATCCCACTCCCTTTTCCAGGATCCCACTCCTTTCCCCGGCATCCCACTCCCCCGCCCTCTCCCTCTCCCCCTCCCCAGCTCCAGTTCCCCTGCCCAGAGCAGCCCTGGGGCTAGAGTAAACAATCTGTAGGAAAAAACCCCCTAAAATTGTGGGGTTTGTTTTGGGGTTTTTAAACTTTTAATTTTTATTTCTTTGTTTATTCTCTTTTGCCCTCACCCTACGAGGCTGCGGAGATGAGGAAGAGAAGCTCTGCCTCTCTCACTCAGAGTGCCCCAAATCGGGTCCTTCTGAGCAGTTTTCTGCCCCTTAAAGATGCTTTGCTCTCAATCACTTCCAACTCCTTCCCTCCTCCTTGCCCCAGCTCTGGAATTCCTGTCCTGACCCTAAAATTCCTGTCCTGACTCTGAAATTTCCTGCTGAGTGGAATTGCACAGACCAACAGCCCAAACATTGAATCTTAACCCATTTTCACTCATTTTCCCTCCCGGGATGCCCCTGCCTGCTCTTCCCTCCCAGCCTGACCAAGAGTTAACAAATTCTCATTTAAAGCATCACCTAAACCGAGGTTCTTTCATTTCCAAAGAGCCCCAGATTGCAAGGCAGGGGTGAGAAACATCAGCCACAAAAAAACTCTGCATCTCTCTGCCTTACAACACTGGCAGTGAAACCTTGTTTGGCTTTGGAGGCAAAATTTTCCATGCTGGGCTCCAGCACTGCTCAATTGCTCTGAGCCCACATCTTGTTTTTCTTCTGACAGAGTGAGGTATGATTCTTGGCTGGGTGAGCCTCTGCTAAATGAAAAGATGCTTTTAAAGCTCATTCACTCAACACTCACCCCAAAACCCAAGGGGAGGGTCAGATGGAAATTTGCTGAAGTTATCAGCCAGGCTTTCTGCTGGATTTCTTTTGTGGTGGGCATTAGGCTGAAGAGCATTAAATGAAGGCACAAGTGTTTGCTGGGGTGCTGGTAAAGGTAGAAAAGCCTGATGATTAAAGCAGCCAGAGCACTGAATTTATTTTCTTGTGAAAAGCTGATGTTTGAGTCATTGTGATTCCTGGGGACTCGGCTCTCAGGGTTCATTTTGTCTGGATCTTTTAATTTACAACATAAAAGCCTCCTGCTTGTGAGAGGAGCAGCCCCATCCTTGTGAGAGGAGCAGCCCCATCCTTGTGTGAGTTCACTGGAGAGCCAGGGATGGAGGGGGAATTTCCTGAGGCAGGAGCAGACTGGGAAGGGTTCTCTCGAAGTTCTTTTCCAGCCTGGGTGATTCTGTGACTCTCTGAGGGTGTTTCTGCTTTCCAGGCTGGGGCTCCCAGTTCCTTCCTGCCCTCTCAGGGGGCTGAGGGAGAAGCCCTTCCTCAGGCTGGCACTAAAGTGAGTTCTGATCCCAAAATGGCAAAGGATGAGCACTGAGAGAGGGCTGGCACTGTCCTGCTGCCCTTCTTGGCCCCCATCAGTCCCCAGCTTGTTCCACCCTGTCCTGTCCCCATTCCATCCCTGCTTTGTCCTTGTCCCAGTCCTGTTCCAGCACTGCCTGATCTCCCTCTCATCCCTGTACTATCCCAGTCCCAGCCCTATCCCATCCTTGTCCCATCCCTGCCCCTGCCCCAGCCCTTCTCCAGTCCTGTCCCATCCTTGCCCCATCCCTACCTCATCCTTGTCCCAACTCTGCTCCATCCCTGTCCCATCCCAGTCCCATCTTGGTCCCATCCCCATTCCACTTCTGTCCCAACCCTGCTTTGTCCTTGTCCCATCCCAGTTCCAGCCCTATCCTATCCTTGTCCCATTCCTGTCTCACCCCCCTTCCCACCCCCAGTCCCATCCCAGTCCCACCCTGCCCTATCCCAGTCTCACCCTTACCCCATCCCTGTCCCATCCCATTCCCATTCAATTCCAGTCCCATCCCAGTCCCACCCCAGTCCCATTCCAATCCCATTCCCATTCTATCCCATTCCCATTCCCATTCTATCTCATTCCCATCCCATTCCCATCCCATTCCCATTCCATCCTAGTCCCATCCTGTCCCCCCTGCCCGCTCCCAGTCCCATCTCAGCCCTCCCGGTGCCGGGGAGGTGGCAGGGCCGGGCTGTCCCCGCTGTCCCCGCTGTCCGTCCCCTCCCGTGTCCCCTCCCATCCCCATCCCCGGGGTTGCCTAATCCTGAAACCGGATCCTCCCCAAGCCTGCTCTGGCCTGCCTGCCTCTGCTGCTGCGAGATTGTTTCCCTCCTTCTTTCCCCCAAAAAGGGAAAGAGGGAAACAATCCCTCAAAAGAAAGAAGGAAATTCCCCCCATTTTTTTTTCCTTTTTCCCTCTTTCCCTTTCTCTTTCCCTTGTTTCCCTCTTTCCCTTTTTGGGGGGAAAGAAAGAAGGAAATTGGGGGAAAGAAAGAAGGAAACCTGGGGGAAATTTCCTTCTTTCTTTTGAGGGATTGTTTCCCTCCCGATGATGGCACAGAACAGAATTCCTGCTGTCTGCAGGCTGGGGGAGGCTCCCCAAAGCCCCCCTGCATTAACCCCTTGCCTGCAAGGCTCTGATTTTATGTGCTGAGGAATTTCCTTCTTTCCTTTTAGGGTGCCACCTTCCTGGACATTCCCACCTTTCCCTGCCTCCCCAAGCTCCCTGCTTGGCCCCTTTGGAGGAGGAACATTGGCAGGAGATTCCTTCCAGCCCATGGAAATGTCTCCCACGAGTTCCAAAGGCACAGCAGCTCAGGGCAGCCAGTTTAACTCTGATCTGAGCCATCCCCACGTCTCCAGGTACAGATCAGAGTGTTCTGGTGGCAGCAGAGACACCTGGGGTCAATGGGTGGCAGTGAAATTGTCACTGTAGGACAGGAAATGACACGGACACGCAGCTTTCTGATGGTGAAAAGAGAACTTTCAATTTCTGATTTCCAAAAGTGACAGTGGGTTGGAGGGTGACAGTGCCACCTCTCCAATGGCACTGGACAAACCAACAGTCCATTGAGTTTCTCCTCCTCCATAAAAGAATGCAAAACAATCAGTTATTTATATAAAGTGTGTGAGAAAGTTTGTTACAAGAATTTAAACATCAGAAAGCTTAGAAAAACTTAGAAAATCTTAAAAAATCAAAGTGACAAGGCTGCAGGTTAGAGCCATGGGATCCTCAAGAAGTCTCCTCTTTAACATCACCTCTCTAACAGGAGTATTTGTTATGGATTTCCAAAAGTGACAGTGGGTTGGAAGGTGACAGTGCCACCTCTCCAATGGCACTGGACAAACCAACAGTCCATCAAATTTCTCTTCTTCCATAAAATAATGCAAAAAACCCAGTTATTTATATAAAGCATGTGAGAAAATTTGTTACAAGAATGTAAACATCAGAAAGCTTAGAAAACCTTAAAAAATCAGGGTGACATGAAAAGATCAGCCCCAGGACATATTCTCCAATCTCAGAGCCATTTGTGCATCCAGCCAGCTGTGGGTTCACTGGGGTCTGATCGGGGATGCTCCAAGAGAAGGAAAATGTCACAGACATTCTTTGTGAAAAATCCTTTCTGTAGGATTTTTCCTTCTAGAGCTGGGAAGCTCAGTAACAAATGTAAACAATTATTATCTGCTGCTGTGGAATGCAACAGGTCCACCTGTGGTTGGTCCCCTGTAGATGTTTGGATTTATTGACCACTCACAGTAGAACTGCTCTCCTCTCTGCAGACACAGACCTTTGGTATTCATTCTTTCTATCTCCTTCTTAGCCTAGCCAGCTTCTGAAGAAGTCTCTTTCCTTTCTATCACTATGTGGTATAGTTATAATGTTATATCTATATCATAATATAATAAATCAAGCTTTCTGATCATGGAATCAAGATCCTGACTCTTCCATTCTCTAAAAAACCTCTGTGACCACCGTCAACAGGAAAATCTGCAGTGGGGTAAATTAGGGTGTGAATTAGGGCCAGCTGCATCCTCTGGGCTTTAGGAATTCCCCTGCATTGTTTGATTTTGTGTCACCAGCCCACCCCGGGGTCCCTGCAGGGCTCTGGAGGCTCCCTGAGCCTGCAGGCCAGGCTGGCAGCACACACAGCCCCTGCCTGGCTCTTTGCTGTTGTCACTCCAACCCTTCCACCTGCCGAGGCCATAAAGAT
The DNA here is from genome assembly GCA_009764595.1 of Geothlypis trichas. NCBI lineage: Eukaryota > Metazoa > Chordata > Aves > Passeriformes > Parulidae > Geothlypis > Geothlypis trichas. Next base: position 8,750,124 of record CM019920.1, read on the forward strand.
GAAAGCCAATAATAAGCAGGCAGCCATCATTTGAGAGAGGGGGGAAAGGCTGTAATTTACTGTGCCAGGGCTGCAGGGAGTCCATCTGAGGCTGGGTTATTGACAGCAAGGCGAGATGGGTTTGTTCCTCACGGTACTTACGTGCGCTCCGAGCACTTGAGGGTGACATTTTTAAAATCTAAAAATATATAGCCAGCAACAAAACTTCCAGCAGCATGCAAGGGAGGGGAAGGATTTATGCCCAGAACATTGTGAACTTAAAGGGAAGTGTGTTTGTGGAAAAGGATTTGAAGGAGAGGGGGAAGCTCCAGGCTCTGGTGCTGGCTGGGGGTGTCGCTGGGGTTTTGGGTTTTGCTAAGGAATTTTATCCAGGGAAAACTCGTGTATCATCCCAGGGATGTGACTCAGGAATGCTGCTGGAACCAGGGAAGGTGCAGGCAGATCAGACAAAGGAATCAGATGCTTTTGTGCTGGTCTGGGGTGTCACAACTGAATCAGGCTTAGGGAGAGCCCTGGGTGGGTCTGTGCTCCCAAGGGTCACTCCAGGCAGGTGAGAGCTGATCCTGGGCTGATCCTGCCCTGTGGGTTTTGTTCTGGGTGAGAGCTGTGTCCCCTCTGGTCTGCTCCAGAGCTCTGTAAATAAGGGGTTTGACCTCAAAACCTCAAAACATGAAGTGTGTGAGAAAGTTTGTTGCAAGATTGTGAACATCACAAGGCTTAGAAAATCTTAAAAAATCAAAGTGACAAGGCTGCAGGTTAGAGCTGTGGGATCCTTGGGAAGTCTCCTCTCTAACATCCCCTCTCTAACAGGAGCCTTTGTTATGGATTTTTAAAAGTGACAGTGGGTTGGAGGGTGACAGTACCACCTCTCCAGTGACACTGGACAAACCAACAGTCCATCAAATTTAATTTCTCCTCCTCCATAAAAGAATGCAAAACATTCTTCTTTTTTTTTTTTTCCCTGCCCCAAACAAGCTGTAACCTTGCTGAAAGCATCACTTTCCCTGGGACCACAAGGACTCGATCCTGCAAATCTGGGGCCCCTATGATGCAGAGATGTCACTGACTCTTTCCTGAGGAGATCCAGTCCATCCTTCCCTTCCTGTGGGGGAGGCAGGAGGTGGATCCAGGAGACACAAGGAATGAGTGATGTCCCTCCTGCCTCTGCCAAGGGACCAGAACCAGCCCCACGAGCATCCCTGTGAGAGCTCTGGGGTGTCAGCAGGGTTGTGATTTATGGCAATCAATCCCTCAACCTTATTTATAGCAGCAGCTCCCTGTGGGATTTCACACATGAAGATTGGCTCGTTCTGCATCCTCCCTCCTGCCAAAACCAACCCTGGGCTTCCCAACCCTCCTGGAGGCTTTTGTCTTGTCTCTACCCTGCCCATGTGGGCAGCTGGCATTCCTGCACCATCCCAACCCACTTTTCCCACCCTTGTTCCTCTATCAGGGCATGTTCAGACAGCCAGAGGTTTCCAGAGGTGGAGGAGGATGAGGATTGCTGAGATGAGAGGGGAGCACTGGGCAGGCACAGGGCTCTCTTCCCAGTGAGAGTGTGGGCTGTATTTTCTTGATTTAAAATGGCATTTTCACCTCTGGGAAATATTCTTCTTGACTATTCAAAATATTTTCCTGCTTGCCAACTGTTGTTGTCAGGGCCCTTCCCTACCCTGCTGGGATTTTTGCCTGCTTGTCCTGCTGCTCCTGGGTGTCCTCTGGTCCATCCAGGCTGCCCCTGGTTTCCAGGACCTTGGGGCATTCCAGGCACCTGGAAAACCCTGTTTAAAATATACAGGTTTGAAATATACAGGTACAATATTTTCAGATACAGCCCTGACATTTCAGAAAACACATGGCAAAGAAAAGGAACGAGCAGACAGGAGCGAACCCCTGATCCTGTGACAGCACAAATGAGTGTGGGTCTGGGGGACTGTAATTATGTTTTCCCTCTGATTAACTGGGAACAGGCACCTTGGAAACCCCTTTTCCCTGTCACCAGCAGTGGTGGCAGGGAGGGAAAGTGTTGCAGGCTGTGTTTAAAGCTGAACCTGCTGGTCAGCCCCGTTGATGGATGGAGCCCTGGGACCCGCTGCCTGTAAGAGCCAAATCACTTACCTTGGAAATGCAAACCTTCTGGAAAGGGAATCAATAATTTCTGGAGCCTGGCTCGTGCTGACACACGGCCTGAGTCCATGGGAAAGGAACCCTTTGTTAATCTTCCTCGAGAGGCACACGCAGCTCCTATAAAAAGCTTCTGAAGTCAGGAACTAATTACAGCTGCACGAGGCTCCAGTCTGTCACCCCCGACAGCTCCGGGGGAGCAGGGGCTGCTCTGCTGCTGCTGCTGCTGCTGCTGCTGCCCAGGATGATGGACGAGCTGCACCAGCTCCTGCCTGGCCTCTGAAAGAGGAAGAATTAATGGGCAAATAAATTACAAATCAATTATTAAACCTCGGCGGCGTGCGGGGCCCCGCTCAGCCCCTGGTATCAAATATACATTTCTAATTAACTCAACAGCTCTTGGTTAATGGGCACTGGGTGCTGCCTGCTGCTAGAAATAGGGGATTTTTTTGGCACGTGCTCTAAATTGAGTGTTTCATGTGTTCCTTCATGACAGGGGGAGGCCACGAGGACCCTTTGGATGCACTGAGAGACCCCAGAGCCTCATGCAGAGACTCAGCACGAGCTGCAGAACAAACCCAGCGTGCCCTGAGGGATGCTCAGGCTCTCCCTGAGCCTCAATTCCCCGGGGAAAAGGGAATCCAGGGTGTTTTCCTCCCCTCCCTGCTCGCTGGGAGTGTCTGTCAGCACTGGCAGCTCCTGCCATGGGACCTGCCTGCAGTGTCTAGACAGATCCCAGGCCAGAAGTTTTTCCTGGAGCGGGGAGAAAATCAAATCAAATCAAAGGGCTTGGCAGATGGATGGCTGCACTCACACCCAGCCCTGCTCTCCTCGCTGTCCTGCAGCTCTCAGGGTGATTCCAGAGTCTCTGAAAGGTGGGACAGGGCTGAGAATTCCCCTCAGGGGATTTGGGTGCCCCCAGGGTGAGGGTTTTGTGCTGGAATGGGTGCCAGGCCCCTCGGAGGAGCAGAACCTCAGAGGGATTTGGTGTCTGCACCGCAGCAATATTTCTGCAGCTCACTAATCAATTATGATTCCGAGACAAGCTCCCATATGGTGCCTTTATAAATCACTCTCTCCACTTATCAAGGCTGTCTTGTTTGCCTGACATGAGCTATAAGGAGGGTGGGTTTCAGGCTAATGTTAACTCAAGCACGCAGAATGGGATTTATTTATAGAGGTTTTGAAAAGTGGAGTTTCTGAAGAGCCAAAATCTGGGTGCTAAGGAGAAAAACCAAGAGCCTGAGACAGCACAGCAAGGCCTGGCCTGGGAGCAGATAAACCCAGCTCAGATTGCTGGGCAGGGCAGGTCTGTCCCTCTGGAGCAGTTTCCATCCCTGAGGGACACTGGGGGACACTGGGGACAGGCAGGACACCTGAGGGTGAGGACTTGGAGGGGCTGAGGGGGGACAGGGCAGAGAGAGGAGCTCTGCACCTCCCAGTGAGAGCAGAAACCAGCACAGGGGCTTTGGGGCTGGAGCTGAGCACAGGGGAGAGCCCTGGGGGGTGACATGGTCCTGTCCCTTAGCGGGGTGACACGGCCATGTCCTTTGGGGGTGACACGGCCATGTCCCCTCGGGGGTGACATGATCCTGTCCCTTAGCGGGGTGACACGGCCATGTCCTTTGGGTGGTGACACGGCCATGTCCTTTGGGGGGTGACACAGCCATCCATGTCCCTTGTGGGGGATGACACAGCCATGTCCCCTGAGGGGTGACATGATCCTATCCCTTGTGGGGTGACACAGTGTTGCCCCTTGGGGGGTGACACGGCCACATCCCTTAGAGGGTGACATGATCCTGTCCCTAAGGGGGAGACACAGCCATGTCCCCTTAGGGGGTGACAAGCTCATTCCATGAGGGTGTGACATGATCCTGTCCCTTGGGGAGTGTGACACGGTCCTGTCCCTTAAGGCATGGCTGTCCCCTGGGGGGGTGACACGGCCATATCCTTTGGGGGGGGGTGACATGATCCTGTCCCTTAGGGGGTGACACGGCCATGTCCCCTGGGGGGTGACACAGTCCTGTCCCTTGTGGGGTGACACAGCCATGTCCCTTAGGGGTGACACAATCCTGTCCCTTGTGGGGTGACACAGCCATGTCCCTTGTGGGGTGACACGGCCATGTCCCTTAGGGGTGACACAGCCATGTACCCTGGGGGGTGACACAGCCATGTACCCTGAGGAGTGACCCAGCCATGTCCCTTGTGGGGTGACCCAGCCATGTCCCTTAGGGGTGACACGATCCTGTCCCTTGTGGGGTGACCCAGCCATGTCCCCTGTCCCGGAGCAAAGCCCAGCCCGGAGCGGCTCTGTCGCCGGCTCTGTCGCCGGGTCTGTCGCCGGCTCTGTCGCCGGCTCTGTCGCTGGGTCTGTCGCCGGCTCTGTCGCCGGCTCTGTCGCCGGCTCTGTCGCTGGCTCTGTCGCCGGCTCTGTCGCCGGCTCTGTCGCTGGGTCTGTCGCCGGCTCTGTCGCCGGCTCTGTCGCTGGGTCTGTCGCTGGCTCTGTCGCCGGCTCTGTCGCCGGCTCTGTCGCCGGCTCTGTCGCACCCGAGCCGCTCCCGGCTCCCTCCCTCGCTCTCTCCGTCTCTCCTGCTCCCCCCAGCGCGCCCGCCCGGCTCCGGAGCATCGCCCGCTCCTCCCGTCATCCCCAGGACGGGACCGACCCCAGGGTGTTCCCCCCAGCCATGAGGAAATTCCTCTTTTCCCAGAGCCCCCTCCTGCTCTCCACACTCTCTCCAGCCCGATCACTTTTTCTGGTCGCATTTTTCCCCCAGGTATGTAAATCCCCATTTTTCCTGCTCTGAACAATCCATGGAACAGGAGCAGCCTCCTAATCCATGGCTCTGGCTCTTGGCTCTTTTTTGGTTGCATCACTCAGGATATTCCACTTTATTTTATCCAAACACACAACCCCCCTGCTCTGTTTGCAGATTGGATTCTGTTTGAGAGCTCCAAAATTTGCCTTTCCTCTCCTGTTAATATCCACCCAGTTCTTTCCCACTGCTGAGATTTTCCCATTCCACCTGTGGGTTTTTGCCCAAATTCTCTCTCCTCTGCTGAGAGATTTCATTGTGGTGCCTGGTTCTGCTGAGAGCTCCTCTCCCACACTTTTGGTTCCACTATCCCTGAAGCCAGGAGCATGTGCAGAGGTTCTGTGCTGAATAAAGATAATTTTCCCTTTTCCCATGGGAAAAAACCCAACCTGAAAGGAAAATCCAGCACATCCACTTGGGAACCTCCCTGGGCCCGCTGCATTTTCGGGATTTGCATGATCTGAAAGGGATAAGTTATGGAAACCAGGATAGGAAGCAGGATCAGAAGGCAGGGGATGGACAGGTTTCTCAGGAAGCCTCAGGAAGTTCCCAGTGATCACCCAGTGGGAAAATCCTTTCCATATTTTAGAATAGTTATTTTTACCTTTTCAATCCATAAAAACTACCCTTAGTCTTTTTGAATTAATTGCTGAAATTATTATTAAAGCTCATAAATGATGTGTTGAATTGACCAGTTGAGATCCTGAAAAAATTTGTTTTAGCTGTTCAAAATTAATATTTTGAGTAGCATCTTGCCAACAGTTATCAATTACAAACTACTATAGCTGCTTTTACAAGGCAAATGTCTTATCCTTTACCAAGTCACTCTTTATTAAATTTTTTCCAAGAAATATCTCAAAAAATAAAAACTGTTAATAGATCTTGTTATGTATCTCAAAATTCCCTTCCTGGTGCCAACAAGTCCCAGCTTGCCCCTAATAAAGCAGATTGTGGGAAAGGCTGTGGCTTGTTAACCTGACATCAGGATCATGTGAGGAAGGAAGAACTTTAAATTTGGCTTTGCAGGTCAAGAACAGGAAAGAATTCCCTCAATTCTGCTGCTCTGCTCTGGCACCGGGTGGGGAAGGGGCTGCTGTGAAAACTCAGCTTGCAAACGGAGGGGGTCTGGGGTTTTGAGGGGATCCCTTGGGGTTTTTTGAGGTTCCCTCGGGGTTTTAGGGGATCCCTCGGGGTTTTTGGGGGATTCCTCGGTGTTTTTTTGGGGTTCCCCCGTCCCGGAGTCCCGCGGATCCGTTCCGGGGGTTCGGGATTTTGGGGGCTGCGATGTCCCCGCGCTCCCACCGGGTGGCGCCCGAGCGCCGCGCATCCCCAGCGTCTCCATGGCAACGGCCGGCCCTGGGTACCGCCCTCGCATCCGCATCCTGCATCCCGCAGCCGCAGCCGCATCTCAAATCCCGCATCCCGCATCCCCTGGCTCACATCCCCTGGCTCACATCCCGCATCCCCATCTTATATCCCAAACCCCACACCCTGCATTCCCTGGTTCACATCCCGCATCCTCATCCCGTATCTTGGATCCCACAATGCCCATCCTGCATCCCAACTTCCCCCATCCTGCATCCCCTTTCCTCATCCCCCATCATGGATCCCACATCCCTTATCCTGCATCCCGCCCCCTGCATCCTCATCCCATATTCTGTATCTTGGATCCCACAATGCCCATCCTGCATCCCAACTTCCCCATCCTGCCCCCTCCACATCCCTCATCCCCCATCCTCCACCCCAACTTCCCCATCCTGCATCCCAGCTTCCCCCTTTCTGCATCCCCCATCCCGGATCCCCCATCCTGCCCCCTCCATCCCTCATCTGCCATCCTCCACCCCAACTTCCCCATCCCACATCCCCCTCCCTTCATCCCTTATCCTCCATCCCCTATCCCCCTTCCCGCATCCTCCTTCCCACATCCCACTCCCCTTATCCCGCATCCCTTATCCTGCATCCCACCCCCCCATCCCGCGGGGTTCCAAAAATTCCTTCCTGGCCCTGGCACTTCCCAGAAGTGGAGTCTGGCTGTGCCCAGCACACCTCACTCAGCTCCTTCCTGGACCCTGGAGAGGCTGGGGTAGCTCCCAGCAGGATTAGGATGGGATGAGGGCAGTGTCCCCCTGGATCTCCGTGTCCCGGCAGCCTCAGGCTGCTCCTCCCAGCGGGATTAGGATGGGATGAGGGCAGTGTCCCCCTGGATCTCCGTGGGGTTAGGATGGGATGAGGGCAGTGTCCCCCTGGATCTCCGCGGGGTTGGGATGGGATGAGGGCAGTGTCCCCCTGGATCTCCGTGTCCCAGCAGCCTCAGGCTGTCCCTCCCAGCAGGATTAGGATGGGATGAGGGCAGTGTCCCCCTGGATCTCCGTGGGGTTAGGATGGGATGAGGGCAGTGTCACCCTGGATCTCAGCGGGATTAGGATGGGATGAGGGCAGTGTCCCTCTGGATCTCCGTGTCCCAGCAGCCTCAGGCTGCTCCTCCCAGCAGGATTAGGATGGGATGAGGGCAGTGTCCCCCTGGATCTCCGTGTCCCGGCAGCCTCGGGCTGCTCCTCCCATCGCTCCCCTCCTCTGCCTGCGGAGCTCCGGCTGCCACGTGGCCTTTTCCACTCCAGCATCCTGCTCTGGGCCTCGCTTTGCCTCTTGTTCTCCTTCTTTTTTTCCTCAGGAAACATCTGGAAGCTGAGAGAGAAACATTGAAAAAGGGGGGAGAGGGGGAAGAAAAGAAAAGAAGAGGAAAAAAAGCAAAGGGGGGAGGGGATCTTGGGAGCACCATATGATTTCACTTCCTAAGACAACTGCAATTATGCCTTTGAGGCTTTACCAGTCACTGTAGATTCAAACCATGCTGGATGATGTCAGTGGGAAAATATGAAGGCCCTACTGGCTGCTCAAAAAAAAAAAAAAAAAAGGAAAAAAATAGAGAAAAAGCTCCTTTTCTGGCATTTTATTTCCCATTCTGAATCAGAAGAAGGGTGTTGTCCAGATGGATTTCTTCTTTATTGCTTCCCTGGGCTTGATTGGGTCTTGCTGATCCCTTGGGAGAGTGGAAATGTCTCCTGGATCCCTCCAAATGATTTCAAATGATCTCCTCCTCTGTGCTGCTGCTGTCTGGGTCTGCCACGAGTCCCAAAATCCTCCTGGGCCATGCTGGGAATGGATTTCCCACTACTCAGACAAAAATCCTCCTGGACAATGATGGGAATGGATTTCCCCCTGCTCAGACACATCCCAGGCTGGGCTCCTCTTGCTCACACTCAGCAGGGCCCATGAATTTTTGGGAGCTGGTGAATGGGATGAGCAGGAGGTGTCAATCCCAGCTCAGCAATTCTTGTGAATTCCATGAAAATTCCTGTGTTCAGGCAGCTTCCAGTTAACTGACACTGGGCAGTCTGGGGAGTTTGGGCAGTGGTGAATCCATGGGGAAATTGGGATTGCTGTGAATCCATGGGCAGCCTGGCACTGCTGTGAATCCATGGGGAAATTGGGATTGCTGCGTCCCAAACTTTGGAAATGCATTTTAATCATGTTTAAGGATGATCTAGGACATGAAACCATGTGCTGAGGGCTCCTCTAGGCTAAATCAGAGAGCCAGAGCATCAAGAAATGTCCTGAGTTGGAAGGGACACCCCAACAATGCCACCCTGTGCCTCAGAGCTCCTTGAATTCTGCAATCCTTGTGCTGTGCCCGTTCCCTGGGGATCCATGGGATTGTCTCCATTCTGCAGCTGGGGCAAGGCAGGAGAGGAAAGGTTTGAATTTGTCCAATATTTGCCAGAACAGACGTGGTTCCAGGTGTCACTGGAAAATTGTCACCACAAATTGGTCAAACCTTCCCAGCAAGAGGCACCTGGGTGGTGATGGCACTGTTGGGTCACCTCAGGCTCTTTTTGTGCCTGGGCATGGCCACTTTTAGGGGTAAAATCATTGCCAGTTTTAGGGGTCTAATCATTGTTACTTTTAGGGTTCAAACCATTGCCACTTTTAGGGTTCAAACCATTACTACTTTTAGGGTTCTCATCTCCCTCAGCCTCTTTTCCTTCCCCAGACCCAAACCAGAGTTGTGATTCCAAGTGTCACTGGTATGAAATTTCTGGAAGGCTGTGGCTCCTGTCCCTGCTGTGTCCTGCTGAGGTGACAGTGCTCTGTGAGCTCCCCACTCCTGCATTCAGCCCACGCAGCCAGTCCCAGCCCAGCTGCCCTGGCAATGTGTGTTTTCCCTGCCCTGACCTTTCCAAGCTGTTTACACTGCTCAGGAGTCATGTCCTGAACCTGCTACAAGATTTTTCAGTGGTGACAGCAAAGAGCATCCCCTGACAAGTCTGTGGAGAGGCAGGTCAGGCCTTTGGGCAGTGCACCCCAAGCACCCTGCCCAGGCTGCTCTCAGCATCCTGCAAGGCTTTGTCTGCTGTTTGCAGACCCCCAGGGGGAGGCAGGAGTGCAAATGAGAATTCAGATATTCTCCAGCCCCTCCTTGCAAGGGATTCTCCTGTCCAAGCACCCTTTGTGTCACACAGACAGCACTGAAATTTTATTGAGGCACCTGAGTCCCAGTAGGTTCCATCAGCTGAGTGTTGAACAGGAGGTGTTGAACAGGAGGTGCTCAACTCCTCAAACCCCCTCCAAGCCCCATCTTTACTTTCTGGATCACCATATGAAGAAAATGTTATTCCTTCAGTGCTGTTCTTGATGGAGGCTCTTGCCCTGTGCTGCTGCAGCTCAGGTTACAGCTCCAGCCTCCCTGGCTGGAGCCAAAATTAATCCTAAATCGTGGATGGACACAAGGCAGGTGAGGTGGGGTTGAAGGCACTGCACCCAGGCCTGGCTGAGCTCCCTGAGCCCACAGACACCCTTTGTGTCACACAGACACCCTTTGTGTCACACAGACAGCACTGAAATTCTATTGAGGCACCTGAGTCCCAGCTGGGTGTTGAACAGGAGGTGTTGAACAGCAGGTGCCCAACCCCTCCAACCCCATCTTTGCTTTCTTAATTGCCATATGAAGAAGATGTTATTCCTGCAGTGCTGTTTTGATGCAGGTTCTTGCCCTGTGCTGTTCCAGCTCCAGCCTCCCTGGCTGGAGCCAAAACCAATCCTAAATCGTGGATGGACTCAGGGCAGGTGAGATGGGGTGAGGGCACTGCACCCAGGCCTGGCTGAGCTCCCTGAGCAGCCCTGGGAGCAGGAGGTGCCCTTCAGCCCCATCCCCAGGGCTCCTTCTGTGCCTCCTCCTCATCCTCTCCCTCCTGGATCTCCTCCCTCAGGGCTCAGTTCCAGCACAGCACCCATGGGTGCCCAGCACCTCGAGGTTTTTGGCTCCAAAAGTGCTTTAAAGCACTGAATTCCCCTTTACAACCCAATCAAAACGTTCTCCAGACTCGGATTACAGCAATTAACTCATTTCCATGTCCCCAGGCACATCTTGCTCACTTGCTGGGGCAGATTTAGGAGAAGCATTTGGGTTTCTGTCTCACTGCCCATCTCCAGCTCTGCCTTTGCTGGCTGGGAACTGAGCCTAGACATGAAATAATGAACTCAAACCCTTCCATGCATTGACCAAAGAAAACAAGCTGTCAACTAGAAATATTCCCTCTCTTCTCTTGCAGGCACACCAAATCTCCTTCCCATCTGTAGGTAGGGGAGCAGCAGGAGTAACTCAGCATGAAATTGTCAGCGACAGCATGTGATGCTGTTTGGAGAGCATAAATCAGTCTAGGAAATGAAAAGCATGATCTTCTCTCTCTTTCCCCCAGGTTTGCTCAGCGTTTTATCCCTCTGCAGGGATGTTAAGAAGGAGATTTTTTTTGGCAGCTTAAACCCAAGTCCAACATTTGTCGTTAGGGCCTTAATTATGTTCAGTCTTCTCAGTGCTGTTTGCATTAGGCCATAATATCTCCCTCTGCTGAGCTCCAGTGACTCCACTCGAGCATGAAAATGCTGCTGGAGAGGCTGAACCTCCCCAGGTTTTTCACTCTCAGCTCCTGGCTCAGCCTGAGGAGTGACAGGAGCTGGGAAATTTCACCTCCTGTCCCACCAAGGAGTCTGGGGGATGATGGCACAAACTGGGCAGAGATCTGTGGGTGCTGAGAGCTGAATGAAGGTTTGGGAAGGGCAGCTTTGGGCAGAGGCTCCCTGCAGCTGCCAGGGGGTTTTGAAGGAGGAGCAGAGTCTGCCACGAGTCCCAAAATCCTTCTAGACAGTGCTGGGGATGGATTTCTCCCAGCTCAGACAAAAATCCTCCTGGACAGTTCTGGGAATGGATTTCTCCCAGCTCAGACACATCCCAGGCTGGGCTCCTCTTGCTCACACTCAGCAGGGCCCATGAATTTTTGGGAGCTGGTGAATGGGATGAGCAGGAGATGTCGATCCCAGCTTAGCAGCCATGAGAATTCCTGTGTTCAGGCAGCTTCCAGGTAACCTGCCTGCCTTAAACTGGGCAGTCTGGGGAGTTTGGGAAGTGGTGAATCCACGGGAAAACTGGCACTGCTGTGAATCCATGGGGAAACTGGCACTGCTGTGAATCCATGGGGAAATTGGGATTGCTGTGAATCCATGGGGAAACTGGCATTGCTGTGAATCCATGGGGAGCCTGGCATTGCTGTAAATCCATGGGGAAATTTGCATTGCTGTGAATCCATGGTGAAACTGGCATTGCTGTGAATCCATGGGCAGCCTGGCATTGCTGTGAATCCATGGGGAAACTGGGATTGCTGTGAATCCATGGGGAAATTTGGATTGCTGTGAATCCATGAGGAAACTGGGATTGCTGTGAATCCATGCGGAAATTGGGATTGCTGTGAATCCATGGGGAGCCTGGCACAGCTGTGAATCCATGGGGAAACTGGCATTGCTGTGAATCCATGGGGAAATTGGCATTGCTGTGAATCCATGGGGAAATTTGGATTGCTGTGAATCCATGAGGAAACTGGGATTGCTGTGAATCCATGCGGAAATTGGGATTGCTGTGAATCCATGGTGAAACTGGCATTGCTGTGAATCCATGAGGAAACTGGGATTGCTGTGAATCCATGGGGAAATCAGGATTGCTGCGTCCCAAACTTTGGAAATGCATTTTAATCCTGTTTAAAGATGACCTGGGACATGAAACCATGTGCTGAGGGCTCCTCTAGACTAAATCAGAGAGTCAGAGCATCAAGGAATGTCCTGAGTTGGAAGGGACACCCCAACAATGCCACCCTGTGCCTCAGAGCTCCTTGAATTCTGCAATCCTTGTGCTGTGCCCGTTCCCTGGGGATCCATGGGATTGTGTCCATTCTGCAGCTGGGGGAAGGCAGGAGAGGAAAGGTTGGAATTTGTCCAATATTTGCCAGAACAGACCTGGTTCCAGGTGTCAGTGGGATCAAATTGGTCAAACCTTCCCAGCAAGAGGCACCTGGGTGGTGATGGCACTGTTGGGTCACCTCAGGCTCTTCTTGTGCCTGGGCATTGCCACTTTTAGGGTTCAACTCAGCCCCTTTTCCTTCCCCAAACCCCAACCAGAGCTGATCCCCTCGTTCCTGGGAGCTCTCCCTGCTCCAGGAGCTGTGAATTCTCCTGCAAAGCACCAATTAGTACCAATTTTCCCAGACAGCTGCTCCCATCTGCTCCGGGGGTTGTTTGTGTTTGTGTTGTGCAGCAAGCAGCTTTTTTTTTGCTGAACTCACATGGTTCTTGCAGTTGAGTTTGTCAGAGTGAGATGAGCCATTTAATTTAAGGCAGTCCCATTTTTATATTTTGATTTTGATTTTTAATTTATTTTTAATTTTAAGTTTTATTTTTATTTTTAATTTAATTTAAATTTCATTTCATTTAACAGAAGGAAGCTCAGAGATGGGCAAGGCAGCCCAAAGCTGCTGTGATTTGGAGCTCCTTAGGCTGGTGAAGCCCAGATGGGGCTGAAGGTGGGCACAGCTTGTGCCTGACACCAGGCAGAGCATTTGGTGCCACCCCTGTGCTGGGGGTGACCCCTCTGCCCAGTGCCACCAGTCCCCTTGTCCCAGCCCAGAGCAGCTCCAGCAGGACGTGGGGATGCACCTTGAGATGTCACTGCATCTGCTCTGGGGCCAAACCCTGGGATTCTAAAAAAATTTAAACATTTGAAATTCAAATTGAATAGAATGTCAAATTCAATTCAAATTCCTTTTTTTTTTTTTTTATATTTGAATTTTCAAATTCTCAAAGTTTTCAAACTTGGCAATTTGAAAATTCTCAGATTCGAAAAGGAATTCTCGAATTTGGAATTCTCGAATTTGGAATTCTCGAATTTGGAATTCTCAAATTTCTTCCTCAAAGAAAATGATTTTCTTTTCTGAACGAAATCAATAACCTTATTTCTGTCTTTGGCAGCCCCATCTGACTCCCATCGAGCCCTGTGGCCACCCCTTCCCTGTTTATGTGCCACCATCCCAGCTCATCCTGCCGTGATTAGAGCTGGCCTTTTTTGTTTGGACTGACTTCATCTTGCCAGCTTTTAAATTGCTGATTTTTATAAACACTTTAAAGCTCTGGATGCTCTGTTTCCTCAGAATATGGCACCAACCCAAGCAGAGCTAAAATCCAATCTGGACAATTCCATCACCTCCATGATGGCTGAACCTCCTGGTGCTGGGAGCCAGCCCCTCCTCCTGCCCTGCTGCTCTCAGGCTCCTGCAGCCAAACCCAGCTCGGGGATGCTTTTCCCTGGCTCTGGCAGCAGGATCCATGTGGGAAACACTAGATGGCAGCTTGAGGCCACGTGTGAGCATCCCTGTGCCCAGCCCCAGAGCAGGGCAGCGTGTGTGGCATCGCTGGTGGCTCTGCTGGCACTGCCAGGGTGCTCTGGGGATGCTCCCGCCTTTCTCCAGTTGCATTTCTGCCTGGAACTTCTTCAAAACTCTTCCCCTGGGGCCTCTGGGCCTCAGCCAGCTTTGGCAGAGAGCTTTGGGAGGAGTGTTGGCAGCTCTGCAGGCAAGGGGCAGCCTCAACACTGGGTTTGCAGGAATTTAGGGATCGTCTGAACACGGCAGATTGAGGGAATCAGGGAGAGGGGGTTTGTAACCTTTGTGCTCTTTGTCACTCCTGAGCTGCTGAACACGACCTGGAAAGAACCCAGGGACCAGGGTGTTTGTAACCCTTGTGCTCTTTGTCACGAGCTGGAAAGAATGGATATTCTTTTAGTGTCGTTTTAATATATCATTTTCTTTTAATATAATAGATATCATAAAATAATAAATCAGCCTTCTGAAACGGAGTCAAGATTCTCATCTCTCCCCTCGTCCTGGGACCCTTGTGGACAGCACCACACAGGGTGCAGCACCTGAGTCCACAGAGGGATCCCACACCATTCCAGGGTGGACAGCACAGGCAGAGCATCCCATCCCATCCCATCCCATCCCATCCCATCCCATCCCATCCCATCCCATCCCATCCCATCCCATCCCATCCCATCCCATCCCATCCCATCCCATCCATCCCATCCCATCCCATCCCATCCCATCCCATCCCATCCTCAAAGATCCCAGCCTGACCTGGGAGCCTCTGCCCACACCAACCCCAGGGTCTGCCTGATGAGTGGCTGCATCCCTCAAACCAAGAGCTGGGGGAAAAAAACCTAAACCCAAAAGAGGCACCAGTATTACAGACAAATCAACTCCCTCTTCATGATCCTAATGAGGAAGTCTCAAAATTCTGGATGGTGTAAGGGATTGAGCTGATAGGGAAGAGACCTAGAAAGAACCCCAGGGACCAGAGCAGGTCCCACACCCCTAGAGCAGAGGGAACTGCACCCCAAAATGCAGCCAGGCCTCATCCAGCACCCCCAGGAGCTGTCAGAGCATCCCCAGTGAGGAACCCCAAAACCCAGGGCAAACTGGGATTTCTGTTCTGACCAAGGGCCACTTTTGAGGAACAGTTTTTCCTTCCTCCTTTCAGGACATCTGTGCAAGCTGGAATGCCAGATTTCTTACTCTCCAGGGATCCAGCTGGCACATGAGGGGCTGGTTAGAGACATTCCAGGGCTTTTTAAGGACAGGGACAAGAGGTAAGGCACGACACAGGGTGCTGTGCACCTACAGCGACCTCTGAAGCTGCTCTGTGTCTCCAGGAGCTGTGGAAAACTGGGGAGCAAAGCAGGGAAGTGGGATACAAAGTCCTGGGATTCAGCTCAGTGTGTGATAGTAAATATCCCTGCAGCTCTTTGATTTTTGGAGCAAAACTTCACTAAAACAGAGGAGGTGGGAGCTGTGGGTGCCAGCTCGGAGCTGAATTCAGTGCAAGCCCTCCTGGAGAGCGGCTGGATCTGAGGTTTTTATCTGCTCTTGGGATTTTGGCTTTCAAGAGCAGCCAGGGGTTGGGACGTGGCTTTTCCAGGCTGATTTTGCAGCTTGGAGTTGTTTCACAGCCAGGGCTGAACTCCTGAACTCCTCCACGCTTCCAGAGCTGCAGCCCAGCCCTGAGCTGGCCCTGGCCCCTGTCCTTGGGGACAATGGGGACGTGGCTTCTCAGGGGTGGCTTTTTCCACCCGTGCAAGGGCTTGGGACTCACAATTTTGGGTGTCAAGAGCTGAGGGAGGTTACCAACAATGGGAAATTATCCAAACAACCAACAATGATGGCAAAACCTGTGTCCAGCCTGGGCACCCAGAGCAGCTGATCCAGGAATGTTCAGGCAATATTTAGTGCAAGATCTCCAGGGAAAAAGGGAAATTCCTCTGGTTTTTTGAGCACTGGAAAGGGGCTGTGATTAAATCTTGCAGCTCTGGGGGATTTAGGCTGGAAGGGACCTTAAAGATCTTGTTTTAATGGGCAGGGACACCTTCCACTAGTCCAGGTTGCTCAAAATCCCATCCAAGGTGGCTTTGAGCACTTGCAGGGATGGGACAGCCCCTCCAGGGCTCTTCCCCACGGATCTGGGAGCCCTGCAGGTGCTCAGGTCCCCGTGGGGCTGCGGGCTGTCTGTCAGGAGCTGCCGTGGCTGTGTGTCAGCAGAAGGGAATGTTCTCCTGCAGCATTTTCGAGGCAGCCTGACAGTCAGGATCCAGCTCTCATGAGTCACCTCCCCTGCACATGTGGGCTCCAGCAGAGCCAGCATCCATCCCCCAGTGCCAACAGCAACACGGCGTCTCCTAGCAATGGGAGCAAGCCCACCACAATAAACCAGTGGGATCTGACAGCAAACTGCATCCACTCAGCCTGCCTGAGGAGGAGTTTCCTGCTCTGTCCTGCAGGGAAACAGAGGGAAATCATTGTCTGAGGCAGCCTCCAGGTCAGGGCTGTGTCTGCCTGCAGCTCTCACACCTCTGTGGGGCGTTCGCAGGGGTGCCAGGGTGAGGGAAGGGATGGGAATCTTGACTCCATGTTTCAGAAGGCTGATTTATTAATTTATGATAAATTATGATAAAAGGCTGATATATTATTTTATATATATTATATTAAAAGAAAATGACATAACTATACTAAAAGAAGAGAACAATTTCATCAGTAGGTTAACAAGGAATAGAAAGGAAAGACAACAAAAGCTTGTGACTCTCAGACAGTCTGAGTCCCTTGACTGTGATTTGCCATTAATTAGAAACAACCAACATGGACCAATCAAAGATGCACTTTTTGCATTCCACAGCAGCAGTTAATTATTGTTTTTCTTTGCCTCTGAGGTTTCTCAGCTTCTCAGGAGAAAAATCCTGGCAAAGGGATTTTTCAGATAATATCATGGCGACACACCTCCTGCATCCTAATTGTCTTTCCCTGTTCTCCCGTCGTTTATTTTTCCATTTTTTGTTTTTGGATTTTTTTTTCCTAATGGTCAGGGTGGGTGCTCCTCCTTGAAAAATTGGAATAAATGGATATCCCTGATGCCCTCCTTCAGCACAGGATGGATCCTCTGCCACAGCCGGGGCAGCTGCTCTGCCCTCAGGAAAATATTTCATCTGCACTGAGGTGACTGTCCCAGCTCTGGTCATTTCTGCTGTCCTTCAGCTTAAAAAACACTCTCAATTTCCAAGGATTTAATGTCTCCACCTGCCTTTAATGGGGCTATTCTCACAGCTATTGCTGTAGGTAAAGACTTAAAGCCAGCCAATAATTACTCCCACGAAAGAAATGCTGTTTTCTTGTCATGTTCCATTAAACTGGTCACAGCAGGAGCCAAAGAATTAACAGCCTTATTATCTGGCCTGCAGGATAAATCATATTAGTGAGGAGAGGAGCACAGAAGACACCAGGGGTGCAGTGCTTGATGTGTTTTAAGGGATGAGGTGGCTTTGGGAAAGGGGAAGATGCTGGGTGTCAGAACTCAGTGCATCCCTCTGGGTGCCCAGAGTTGCCGAGGACCCTGCTGGGGGCTCAGAGACCCTGGCACACAGCCCAGAACACCTGGGGATTGGATTGTGACCCCTGGGGCAAGTCACCAGCTTTGTATGAGGACATGAAAGTCACACAGGTTTGAACGGTGTAATAATAAAATGATCTCAGGGTGAAAATGTAGATTTTAGGATTTTTGGTGTGGGGGTTCTGGGGACAAGATGGAGGAACTTGGGCGTGTCCAGCCTTTCTTCTTCTTGTTCTTCTTCTTCTTGTTCTTCTTCTTGTTCTTGTTGTTCTTCTTGTTGTTATTCTTGTTCTTCTTCTTCGTCTTCTTCTTCTTGTTCTCCATTTTCTGCAGTGATGTTGGCACTTTGGGATTGGTTTAGAGTATAAGTGCATTGTCTAACACAGGTGATAGGTGTTGGGAATTAAGTGTAAATATGTTATATTCAGTTTGCAGTATAAAAGGACAACACCACCTCAGGGTGGTCACAGTGCCTGTGGCTGCCCTGCTGAGCAGATCTCGGCTGGGCAGAAAGAAAATTTTATAGATAAGAATTAATAAACAACCTCAAAACCAAAAAGTGAAGAGTCCAGACTCGTTCTTCAGCTGCACAGGCTGAAACAGAGACATCCTGCACATCTCAGGACAGCAATGAACAACCAAAACCCGAGAGCTGGGCAGGGATGTCCCCTCCCTGCTGGGATGTCTGGGGTTTATTTTCCATGCTGGGTGAGTTCCCTCAGCTCTGTGCAGGCCTGGCTGGGCTGGGTGTGTTGTGGGAGGTATTTTTGCTGTGGGAGGTATTCCTGGGCTGGAATACACTGGTTTTTCCTGTGATGGAGCTGTCAGCTGGGGAAGTGGATGTGTGGCAGCCACGTGCTGGCAGCGGGAACCTGAGGTTCCTGTGATTAACGAGCGTTGTTGTTGTTGTTGCTTCCCCTGGAGCTGCAGAACCTGGCAGCTCAGCGTGGCTTGGAAGAACATCAAATCCCCCAGAGAGGAGAGACAGAGCTCCAGCCCTTCCCCAGTGCTGCAGGGCTGGTGCTGAGAGGGTTTGGAGCAGTTCCTGTCCCAGACACCTGCAGGCACTCAGGCATGAGCACATGGCTGGGGCTGAGCTCCTCCTGCCATGGGGCTGGTGTTCCTCCTTCCTAGGGATGATATTCCACCTTCCTGGGGCTGAAATTCTCCTCTACGGGGCTGGTGTTTCTTCTTCCTGGGCTGATATTCCACCTTCCTGGAGCTCATGTTCCTCCTGCCCACAGGGCTGATGTTCCTCCTTCCAGGGGCTGATGTTCTTCTCTCCTGGGGCTGATATTCCACCTTCCAGGAGCTGAGCTCCTCTCAGCCATGGGGCTGATATTCCACCTTCCTGGGGCTGATGTTCCTCCCAGCCACAGGGTTGATGTTCCACCTTCCTAGGCTGATGTTCCACCTTCCAGGGCTGAGCTCCTCCTGACCATGGGGCTGATATTCCACCTTCCAGGGCCTGATATTCCTTCTTCCTGGGCTGATGTTCCTCCTTCCTGGGGTTGATATTCCACCTTCCTGGGGCTGATGTTCCTTCTTCCAAAGGGCTGATATTCCACCTTCCAGGAGCTGAGCTCCTCCTGCCACAGGGCTGATGTTCCTCCTTCTGGAGGCTGATGTTCCACCTTCCTGAGGCTCATGTTCCACCTTCCTGGGGCTGAGGATGAAGAGATTTGCTCAGTGGGACAATGCTCAGCTTCCCCAGTCCTCGAGGGGTTTGGCTCACATGGGGACACTGGGTCAGGGCTGTGTCTGCCCCGTGGGAGGCCACCACCAGCCAAATCCAGGCCAGCTGTGCCTTGGATTTGGTGCCACACTTCCCTGGGACACGGTTTTAGCTGGGAAAGCAAAGCCAGGGCTGGCTCCATCTGCATTTCCCTCCTGGCCTGGGAAGTTTCTCTCTGGCTCACACGTCTGCCTGGAATCCCAAATGTGTCAGGCAGCCCAGGAGAGCACGGAACAAAAAGGGAATAAATCTTCCTTAAATTGCTCCAAGTTTTGAATTTTTTTAATTTATTTATTTATATTTTTTTTAGGTCCTTGCAGACCAAATGTTCTCCCTCCTCTGTGGATGCACAGAGCAGCTGGGACATTTTGAACAGCACCTTCCTCTGCTCATAACCAGCCTGGCAGGTTCCTGTGTGCACACCTGGCTCTGCATTGATTTCTTCACCTGTTTCAGGGCTGATATTGCTGCAAAACTTCAGCTTTGAAGACCCAGGGCCTCTGCTGATCCCTTTGCAGCTGCAGCCTGATGGCTTTCAGCTGCTTTGAATGATTTCTTAATTAAGGGGTCAAGGCCTAATGGCACTTCAGGGCTGAAAAATGTCCCTTGACACTTGCAGGGCATTCCAGGACATGGTTCTGGTCCTATAAATGTTATTTCACTGGAGGAATGACCTCAGGTAAGGACAGGGAGTGACACCAGGCAGGCCTGAGCACAGCTGCTGTCACAGTTGGAAATATCTCCATGATATCCAGGCTCAGGAGGGATCCCTGCAACCCCCCTGAACCTTCTTCATTCACCATTTCCAAAAGTTTATTTCATATTTATCCGATTTCTTTCATGTCCATTCAATTTCTGCAGGCACTGGAAATGTTGTGGCTTGGGTTTGTTTGTGGGCTTTTTTCATTATTTTCAAAATGTTCTGCTTTTCCCACTCCCTGTCTTTCCTCTTTTTCCACAGAGGCAACAAAAAGCCAAATTGCAGGAATGAAAAGGAAGCCAAGCTGCCTCATTAAGGCTTTAGGATTCACTAAATATCCCCACAGTCCTACCTGGGCACTGGGAAATGGAGTAGGATCAAGGAAATATCTTGGATTTCTTTGGATAGGGAAAAAATACAAATCTAATGCCCTCTTGTGGCTCCTGACAGAGCGTGGTGCTGAGTGGTGGCAGGGCTGCCTCATCTTTGGGTTGTTTTGGGGTAGGAAAGGTAATTTTGAGGTAGAAAAGGAAATTTTAGGAATTTAGGGCTCATAAAATTGCTGAGAAAATCTGAAATCAACCCAATGGTCACCATTACTCAACATCCCACCCCAGCAGTGACTTCCCACAGAGAAAGTGTCCTAAAATCAGGGAACCACAGCTCCTCCCTGCTTTTGTTTCAGTGTTTCTTCTTGGAAAGGGAAAATCTCTCATTCCAAAGAAATCCCCAGCTGATCGAGCCCTGTGAGCCTCTTGTGGTGCTGCAGGATCAGCAGCACTGCTGGGATGGCTCTTCAATATTTTATTTTTTTTTTTCCATGTGAAATTTTAGCAGCGCCAACTTTCCTGTCAAAATAACCACTTCAGGATTTCTGCA
Source organism: Geothlypis trichas (assembly GCA_009764595.1). Lineage (NCBI taxonomy): Eukaryota > Metazoa > Chordata > Aves > Passeriformes > Parulidae > Geothlypis > Geothlypis trichas. The sequence goes on from CM019920.1 coordinate 8,770,681, forward strand.
GAGATATTTTTGATTTGAAGTTTTCATCTGAATGCCAAAAATCAGCGAAAAAGTCGACTTTAAAGGATGAGGTTTTGGGTTTTTTATAAATTTCGCAGATTTTTGGTGGGAAGCCAAACTTATTTTCTTCGTGAAAAGTGTGAGCTGAGAGAGGGCAGAGTTCCTCTGGTGATCTCTTCGCACCCCAGGAGGAGGATGCTTAAAAATAACACTCAAGAGTTGAGACTGCAGATCAGCTCTGCAAACATCCCCCAGAGGGAGCATCCAAAGGGATCCTCCCTGCTGGGATCAGCTTTTCCTGGTCTTGGCCACAAGAAATGGGATTTATATGGACACAGCACAGAATCCCAGACTGGTTTGCACTGGGAGGGATCTTAAATCTCATCCCATTCCACAAGCAGGGTTATCTTCCATGATCCCTGTCCAACCTGGCCTTGGCCACTGCCCCGTTTGCAGCAGAAAAAGCAGAAAATGTGACCTCACACCCCGAGGAGCCCCTGGAAGATTTCCTCAAGCTGGGATGGAGGGGAAGGAGCGAGCAGGGATTTTGGCAGGAAGGCCCCACACATCTGCAGGCCCAGCACTCCGTGCTCATTTCTCACTTTTTCCCTTCTCAGCGTCCACTCCAGGCTGAGAAATGGCTGAGAACAGAAGGAACAGCAGCTCTGTTGGCTGCAGGCCTGGGGAGGATCTGCCTGGTGCCTCTGGGTGCTGTTGGGGGGCTCCCCAAGTTGCTTTTATGGTGTTTGGGAGTGGGATGGGAGGCAAACACGGCCAGCAGGGCCTGACAGCTGCTGCTGGGGCTGAGGGCTCAGATACTGTGACAAGGGAAGGGCTGCAGAGGGGATCTGGCAGCTTCTCCTGATGGTTTTGGGAGATTTCCCCTCCTTATTCCAGGCTCTGCTCAAAGCAGGGTGCTGCTTTCTGCCTTGAGAGCAGAGGCTCCTTAGAGGGGCTTTTCTTCCTCCCACCCAAGCACAGATCTATGCAAAGCACAGCTCTGCTCTGTGCCAGGAGCTCCATTTCCTCCAGGATTCCAGTAACTCCATTTCCTGGGAATCTCTTTCCAAGGGCTTTGTGCTGATCCTTCCTTGCCTCACTGTGGATGTTTGGGGTGAGCACTGAGACTGCTGGGCTGGAACCAATCCCAGCTGTGCCTCCATCAGTGCTTCCTCCAGGTTAAACAAGGCCTGGAGAGGACTGGGAGCATTTTCCTCTGGGTGTTTCCCGCTGGGATGTGCAAATCCAGCTCCCATTTCCATAACCAGGGAGCATCCCCTGGTCCAACACACAGACAGGTCTGGGGGTGTTTACACCATTCAGGACTCGTGGAGAGAGAGGCAGGAAGGTAGGAAATGGGAATTTTTGCCTCTTGCTGCTGCTTAGACCAAGAAAAAACGATGGAAAAGCCTCAGTCCTCAGGGATTTTTTGTGGCCTGGACAATGTGAGTTGTGCTGAGTTGGAATGCAGGAGGACACATAGGAGAGGATGGAGGGACAAGAAGCCCAGAGAGCTCGGGGCAGAGCTGGCGTGTGGCAGAGGGCTCCAGCAGGAGCCTTCCCAAGCCCTGGGATCAGCAGTGGGACAGAGGAGTAAATTCAACACATATTTTCCATCCTCAGCTCTCCACTCTGCCCCTAACCTGATCCCAGCTAGAGACACAGAGGCAGCTGCCAAGGAACTTTTATGAGTCACTGGAAAGGGAGCCTGCAGCAGGACGGCGCGCTCGGATCCAGCTGTCTCCTCTCTGCTGTTGTTTAGGGAGGACATTTGTGCTTGCTGAGCTCACCTAGGAAAGGGCCAGGGGGCCTCTGGATGCAGGGAAAACTGGTCCTCAGCCCAGTCTGGGAACAGGCTGTGTATTGCCTAAAAACGGGGAGGGATGGAGCTGGGCTGACAGGGAGAACAGCTCAAGATTTGGGGAGTGGGCAGCTCTGGGGGACCTCCCTGGCAAATTCCCTTCACCTTCACAGGCTTGAATAGAACCATTCCCCTGCCCCACTGTCCCCAGAGCACCTGGGAAGTGCAAATCCCTAAAGGGAGGGGATGGAGCTGGGCTGACAGGGGGAACAGCTCAAGATTTGGGGAATGGGCAGCTCTGGGGGACCTCCCTGTCACATTCCCTTCACCTTCACAGGCTTGAACACAGCCATACCCCTGCCCCACTGTCCCCAGAGCACCTGGGAAGTGGAAATCCCTGGATTTGGCAGCTGTCCTTTCAAAGCCCTCACCTCTCGTCTGAGAGCATCAGATGCACCCTAAAAACGGGCTGGTGTTCAACACAGAGACACAACCAAACCTCACCCAGGAAATCCAGAAAAATGAGACCTTAAGCCCCTCTGGGTCTCTGGCAGCAGCCAGATTCTGCTGCTCTGTGTTCCTGCCCCTACTGAGTCTCATCCCTGTCTTTAGGAACAACAGATCCACCTAAACCCTGAAGAGTGAGACTGAAAATCCCTTCCCAAATGCTTCCTGTTATTTTAACTCCAGTGATCCGTGCCATAGCCACCATGCACAAATTGCCTGCCTGTCCCCTGGTGTGCTTTAGTGTGTGGGACAAGGTGTGTGGCATGTCCTCAGCTGGAATGGGGGAAGAACCCCAGGAATGTGGTGAATATTTTGTGTTAGGAGTTCAGAGCCTGTCAAACGAGGCTTTGTTAGAGAAATGCATAATTTCTGATTCCAGGCTGGCAGCAGAAAGCAGAAGGTTTATCTTTAAAGCTGTGATTTTAAAACAAAATAAACCAACAACCCTGCTCCTTGTGAGGGAGAAAAGCAGGTTTGTGGTGTCTCTGCATTGCTCAAAATGTGGATCTACAAAACTGGGCCTGGAGAAGCCCCAGGATCAGAAATCCCTATCCCAGGCAGGGTTGATTTTTTAGGCAAACCCCTGACTTCTAAACATTCTACTCTCAGTGTGTAACAGGCCACATTTTTCCTCAGTACTTTGAAAATTTTCATGGAGTGGAATTGTGTTTTTCCCACTCATCCCTAGAATTCAGTATCTGCAACAACTCAGACTTGGCTTTTCCAGTTTCTGAACCCTGCCACTCCCTTAGCTCATACTTTCACAAGATTCAAATGAATACTATTAAAAAAAAGGCTGAGATTTCTGTACATTTGAATGATAGTGGAAAATGAATCATTAAGAAAAGCTCCCATGACACCAAGCCCCTTCCCAGGAAATGCCACTGTGTCCCCTGACAGGCCCAGGCAGGATCTTGCTGCCAGCTGCCCCCTCTGTGCCTCCAGGGCAGGGATTTCCAGCACCCTGCAGAGTTCCCCATCCTCTGCTGCCAAAAGGGTGCTGAGAGCCCTGGATGAGCTCCTGGGAAGGGCTGGTGTGAGGAGTGGGAAGGGATGGGTGAAGAGCTGCAGTGCTGGAGATGATCTGCAGGGCTTGGACCATGCAGGATCTACCCAGGGATAGGATTCCCTCATTTCCCTGCTGCTAGGGTTTAGCTTTTATGTTTTTCAGGTTCTGTGCTGCTTTAGGGTGTAAGTCTAGGCTTCATATGAGGGGATGGTGAGCTCTGTGCACAGAGCAGGGAGACAAAACAGTTCCTGCTCCAGCTGGGGACCAAGGACAAGTGATCCAAATCTCAGCCCCAAGAGCACAAACAATGTGGGCTGAAGAGAGGATGAAGAAGGATGGAACTTTGTGGGCTGGAGCTGGAATTGGACAATGAACTCCAATGTGCAAATGGAGCAGAACTGATAAAAGTGAGAGACCTTGTGACTGGTTGTGCATTTTGTGGCCATTTTGAGTTGTGCTGCCCAAGGTGGGTCCATTGAGGCCTATTAATAAATCCCTATTTATTCTTTAGCTCTGTCTAACCTCTCTTCTAGGTCAGCCTTCACAGGGCATCACTGGCACTGCTCCCATCCCTCCCTGGGGGTGGAATGCCAGGCATGGCACCCAGCAGAGCAGTACCAAGGGTGGAATGGCAGGCACAGCACCCAGACTGGTACCAAGGGTGGAATGGCAGGCACAGCACCCAGACTGGTACCAAGGGTGGAATGCCAGGCACAGCACCCGGACTGGTACCAAGGGTGGAATGGCACACACAGCACCCAGCAGAGCAGTACCAAGGGTGGAATGGCAGGCACAGCACCCAGCAGAGCAGTACCAAGGGTGGAATGGCAGGCACAGCACCCAGACTGGTACCAAGGGTGGAATGGCAGGCACAGCACCCAGACTGGTACCAAGGGTGGAATGCCAGGCACAGCACCCAGCAGGGTGGTACCCAACCCATCACAGGACCTGGATGCTGTCAGTGCTACCAAACCGAGACCAGCCCTGCCCTGCCCGGTTCCTGGGGGCTTTTGTGGCCACTGGGGTCCCCGCGGAGGGGACAGCCCCGGGCCCACCTCCAGCATCACTAGATGGTGCTCACGGCTGCCTTTTCCCAGCTCCCGGAGCAGCGGAGCCGCGCCTGGGGATGCTCAGGGAGCTCCTGGGGGTCGCCGGAGCCTTGGGAATCGCTGCCATTAATGACAGCACGAGGAAGATGTTCCTCATCTCTCCGCTTGTCCCCAGGCTGTCAGGAGGGAGGAACAGGGTCGAGGTGCTGTAGGATGTGTCCCTGGGGTGTTCATAGAATTCTGCTGCTCCTCCCAAGGATGAGCCCCTGTCCCCAACAGCTCCCTGGGGCTGTCAGGGGAGAGGAACAGGGTCGAGGAGCTGTAGGATGTGTCCCTGGGATGTTCACAGAATTCTGCTGCTCCTCCCAAGGATGAGCCCTTGTCCCCAGCAGCTCCCTGGGGCTGCAGGGCCGTGAGTCAGTGTAGGCAGCCCTGCACCACATCCTGCAGGACAAACACTCCCAGGAGCAGGACACGCTCAGGGCGCTCTCCCTCACAAGGAATTGCTTCATCATGAAGCATCAACGGACAGAAAAATAAAAAAAAAAAAATGAACCATGACCATCCATTTAATTCAAACCCAACAGCCAGGCCCCAGCCCAGAGGAAAGGCTGCTGTGGGTGTCGTGGTGTGAGGCAGATGCAGGGAGAGGGGCTGGGTGTGCTGCTCCAAAGCAGCTCCGTTCTGAGAGCTGATGGCCTGGGTGGCAGGGAGCTCGCTGGGGTGGCCTCTGCTGGGACAGCTTCTTGGCTTTATTTTTATAAATAATGAGCTATTCCTCAGCAGCTCGTTGGGGCACGAGGGAGAGGAGCAGCTGGGATTGCAGTGACACACAGAACTGGGGGGGAAGTTCCAAAATCCCCAAGTCCCCTTCCCTGGGCACAGTGGAGCACGAGTGGCTGCCAGCCCACAGGCTGCAACTAATTAAAAATCCACTCCAGCCTGCAACTGGGACCTTCATTTTGCTTTATCATCCCCTCCCTCCTTGGCTTTGAGGTTAGAAAAGCGCCAGCACCACACAACATCCAGAGTTCTGGTGGGCAAGGCTGGGTGTCAGCCACCCTTGGAATTTTGTTAATGGATGAATTGAGGAGCAAGTGAAGCCATTTAGGTACAATTGTCACTGCACAGTCCTGCCATGGTCAGGAAAAAATTCAGGCTGCAACACCAGCGAATTTCCTGCTGTGGGATCTGATTTGCCCTTGGTGATGGCAGGGCTGGGCTGGTGTTGGGAGTGTTTTCAATCCCACTATAAAAATGTCTGGGCAAAGCAAAGCAGAAAGAGAAGGAGTGGGAAGGACAGAGAGTGCTGGCCATGGGGACACGCTGGCCTGGAGCAAACTGGGAGGGGAAGGACATAGCTCCAGGAGAAATCTGAGGGAAAACCTAAGGAAGCAGAAGGGATGAGGCAGGGTGAGTTAAACACCCGGCTTTTCACGCTTTCACCCAGGACTGGAGCAGATCTGGCCCAACTGCAGGAGGATTTGGGATGGTTTGGGGAGTGCAATGCCCATGGGATGGGATCCCAAAGGGTCCCTGTGCTCTGTGGGCACTGAGAGCTGCCTGACCTCCTGCTCTGCCCTGGGAATCCAGGGAGAGAGGGAAAAGGAGCCGGAGCAACACGAGTGAACCCAAATGTGTTTCCACTTAGCTGCTCCTCCGAGGCCAAATGATGTAACTCCCGTGAAGCCCTGCAAGATGTTGGCAGGAGGAGCCCAGTGACAACTCCAACTGTAAGTTCCTGAGCTAATGAGCACAAAAGTTGAATAAAAATAATAATAAAAAAAGGCTGCTTTTTCTTTTTTTTTTTTCTGGCCTAACACAGTGATCCTCCCCGGGACTGTTTTCTGAGCAGAGAACAGCACAGTGAAGGAAAACTTCCAGCCCCAAAATCTCCTCTCCTCTGGGTCTGATGGGGCAAGGTGCCACCACCCATCAGGACAAGCTTTTCAAACCAATGGAGTTGGGTTTTCCTCATCCTGAGGAGATGCTGAGGCACATCCCTACTGCACAGGAACCTCCCTGCCACCCCCTTCTCCAGCCTTTATGGAGTTAACCCCAATCATTCCTCCTGAGGTTGGGTTTTTCTCTGTGTGTGTGTTACCAGTGAGGAATGTTTTACTACAGCTCTCCACACAGCCACCAGCCTCCAAATGGACCATGTTACAGGAGAGCTAAATATTGTGTCAGGGACCATGTGTTTCTTGTAAGACAGGCTTGAGCCACAACTGTGTAGGAAATTGTTTATCTCTCCCCCTTCTCCCTCTGCCTGCCTTTATCCTCCCACAGATTGCGTGGATGGCCGGGCCGCTGGCGATGGGAACTGGCCTGGGGATGCTGGCGGGGTTTTTTACAGCTGGGACTGTGGGGAGGGCAACTGCAGGCCATGAAATGTCCCTTGCTGCTGGTGGCATGTCCCTTTATGCTGGAGACATATCCCCTTCTGCTTGTAACTTGTCCCTTTCTGCTGGTGGCTTGTCCCTTTCTGCTGGTAGCTTGTCCCTTTCTACTAGTGGCTTGTCCCTTTCTGCTGGTGGCTTGTCCCCTTCTTCTGGTCACTTGTCCCCTTCTGCAGCCCCAGGGAGCTGCAGGAGGCTGGGGAGAGGGGCTGATCCTTGACAGAAGCAGCAAAGTTCCATGAACACCCCATGGACACATCCTAGAGCACCTCTACCCTGTTCCTCCCCCCTGACAAGTGGACAGATGTCCCCAGCCTGGGGACAAATGGGGAGATGGGGAACATCTTCCTCATCATTGTCATTAATGGCAATGACTCCCAAGGCTCTGGACACATGTTCCCTTCTTCTGGTCACTTCTCTCTTTCTGCCCAGTGTCACAAAAGTCCTGCTCCCAAAGGCCACAGATGGCTCTGTCCCTAAATTTGGGTGCCATGAGGGACACTGGGAATGGCCAGCACCCTGATGGGATCTGGCTCAGCACCACAACTCCCTGAGGAACATCTGTGAGGGGATTTGATAGAGCTGCCCCAGGTGTGCACAGGGAAATTTGGCCACAGAAGATGTTGCAGCCCCAGGATCGAGGTGGAGATGAAGCTCCTCTGCTTTGCTGGAGATCTCCATGGCTGCAGGGTGGGTTACAGAGCCAGGGGGTGGATGCAGAAGTAGAGCAAAGAGTCTGAAAATTGATTTATTGCTGCTGCAGCCAACAGGGAGCAGAGCAGGGGCTGCTGCCCGTGCCATGGGTGGCACACAGATGTCACTGTGAGCAGGGTGAGGGCTGGGCCTGCACTTCCACTCCTGACTGGAAACTCAGAAGATGCAGCACAGCAAAACCCCTTTTGCCTTCCCTGAGGCAGAGTCAGCAGATTTGAGGTTTGTTTATTCCCTGCACTGCTCTGCCAGAGGGATGTGAGGGAAACCTGAGCCCTGGTGCCTTCTGTCCTTGTCCTTATCCATCCATCTCCAAATGGAAAAAGGCACTTTTCCTTTTTACTGTCTCTGCTCTCTCCAGGCCACAGCTCTGTACAAAAGCATAATTGTACATAAACATCTGATTTCTTTTACTTTGTCTCAGTAATAGCTTGTAGCAACCCTTTCCAACATCCATTAATGCTGTGCTGAGTATTAGATCCAGACTGCAGAGCCCCAAATGTGACTGTCTTCCAATAAAGTGGGGGAAAGGCTGAACCCAGATCAAACATTTGCTCCCTGGTCAGCTTTAGATATAGTAAAATCTGCATCTCTATAAGTTTAGCAAAAGATCTTGCTTTTAAACACCTTGGACTTTTCTCTGGGTGAGATATTGGGGCTGAGGCCCAGCTGGAGGAGGCTGATGATCCTTAAATTTCAGTATCCAGAGTTTCAGGCAGCTGAACCAAACACAGAGCTGGAAAAGGGGCAGTACTTCCATTGGGAAATTGTCTTTCTCTGGCCAAACCCAAAAATCCACCCAGGTTCTAATGACATAAAGGCATGGTAACCCTGACTGCATCTCTGGGAATGGGAAAACCAGCCAGGGCTCAAACTTCCAGCTGGTTATAAACCCTGGGAAGTGCCCTCTGCCCTTCCTTGTTAGGACACCATCAGGGTACTGCCCTAGATTTTTAAAATATCAGGTTTTCCTGTATAAATAAACCATAAATCTGCATTCTCAGCTCTGTTTTCTTCCCTTGGAGCATGACAGCATCACTGGCAGTGGCTGGTGTGAGATGACAGTGACAGCTCTGGACATCCCACTGCTCCCTCAGAGTGATCCAACAGATGATCCTTAATGAGAAAAGGACACTGAAGAGTTTGGCTGGAGAGAAAAACTGTCTGGGAAGATCTGCTGGGGTTGTCTTGAGGTATTCAGGCTTTGCAGGGCTGCTAAAAGCCATCAGATTGTTTTTCCTCTCCAGCAGAAGCAGCAATTTGGGGATTTCCCTGGCTCTGCTTTGCTTCTTGCTGCTGTCACTGGTCTAAATTGGGCTGGGTGAAGGAAAGTGGCTCCTGGTGCTTGGAGTTATTAAAAAGCCTGACCTGAACCATGAACTGGACCAGCCTTTCAGATCTCAACCTGCTTTACCACCAGCCAAATTTCTTGGGCTGCAGCAGGGAATCTTCCCCCTTTGATCCACCTTTGCTATTAAACAGCTTCAGATAAAACCACTGAGCTCATTTCTAGGAAAGAGAACAACCCAAATCTTGGAGCTGAGCAGCAGCAGGGAGCCCATCTTCAAACTGCATCTCCTCAGCAGCTTCAGAAGCAGAGCAGCTCATTTTTAACACCCTACACAGCTCTTCAGCAATGATTAAAGCTCCTTAAACGTGCACCTTTTTCATCGCAGGCCCTGCTGCTGACAGGGTGCCAAGTACAACAAACCCCATCAAAAGCACTGTCCCTGTGATGGATTTAATTGTCCTTCTCTTGTTTTCTGAGCAAAGAGAGCTGGAGGAGGAATAAAATCTGGAGAAAAATGTCCATCCTCGTGCAGAAATAACCCTGAAAAGCTGTGGAGGAGCCGGCCTGCAGGCACAGGCACAAAAAGGAACACGGGGAAATAATGTCCTAAAATCCTTCTGAGGCCATTCATCACCATGGCTGCAGTGATCATCTCAGCAATAAATTCCCTTATCATCTGATTGGAATCTGATGTGAATGCCCTGCCTGTTATTTCAGAGGGAGATGGGCTGGAACTGGTGGGTAATTGGTAGGAAAAATTGCTGGTTCTAGCAAAGATCTGATTCCATCGGAGGAGTTGCACCATGAGAGAGGGGGATTAGAGAAATCTGTTTACCCCAAGGGGTTTATTCATCCTCAATAAAGGTGTTCACTTCCCAGAGCTTTCCCCTCACACCCTGATTCCCCTTCAGTGGCATCTTGACATCAGAATTAACACAGTTTTTTTCCCAGTCAGGAAAAGGAGCTGCTGTCTGTGCACAGCTGTCTGTAAAAATGATTAAAACCTTCTCATCAAACTCCCATTAATTTATGCATTTATTTCTAAGTTGTCTCAGCAAAGACAACTCTAATTTCTTAATCATTCACATTACTCCCAGTGCTTCTGCAAACACCTCCGCTCTGTGAATTTTTTCTCAGGCACATGGTGCCTGATTCAGGTTTTGTTTCTGTTTCTCTGCTGGAGAGACACGATTGGTTTATTAACATTTTTCTTTGCACCTGCAGGTCAACTTCCAGCCTGCTGTACCCAAATAATTGAGCCCAGGTTTGCAGGGAGAGCCTGCAGCCTAAACCAAAAATAGGACAACTGGAGCTCTCTGGAGAGAGTTGGGGCAGAGCCAGCAGCAAATCCAGAGGTAAGATCCTGGCTTTGCTGCAGCAAACAATCCCTGTGCCCTGACTCGATGGATCTTTGCCTTTCTCAAAGGTCTCTCCTGCTTTTTCCTTCCACTTCCCAGCTCACAGGAGACAGAATTTTGGTGAGCATTCCTGCTTTTTAAATGAGCTCCCCAGAGGATTCTCAAGAACAAAGCTGCAGGGCAGGGCTGCAGGAGGAGTGAGGCTGCTGCAGGAGCACCGGCACAGATTCCTAATAAAGCATCTGCATTCCTTGCACGGCTCTGACTGCAACTCCCCAGCGTGTCCTTCACCTTTCTGGGAAGGCAGAACTGGTGAGGGTGGTGGGAAAATTGCTTCACTGGAGCCAAAAGGGGTTTTGCAATCACTTTTAGTGGAGCCAGGGCTGCTTTTAACCCTGTGTGTTCCCATCTCTCTGGACCACCCCGAGGGCTGCCAGCGCTTTAAGAGTGATGGAGGAAAAAGAAATTATTCCTTTTCCATACAGATTCTCCCTGGGTGGTAGAGATGGCCCCTAAGCCTCCCTCTTTAGAAGCCTGGCTTTCTCTGCAAGGATCCTGACAAAATCCACCTTCCAGGCTCTACTTGTGAGCCCTGGAATGTGCCAGGCTGGGTGTGAGCACAGGATGATCATCCCTGTATCCTCTGTCCTTGGCTGGGAACAATCTGCTTCCTGCCCATGGCATCACCACAGGATGCCAGGACTTGGTGACAAAACACCCGGCAGCAAAATCCTTCCAAACCCAGGAAATTACCCAGGGAGAAAATCTGGCTGGAGCTTTTCTCAATATTCTGTAAAACAGAGGTTTGACATCGGCCTCAGAACAGGGACAGAGTGTCAGACCCTGAAACAGCAAGCAGAGCTTGGAGGGACGGATGGAAAATTTGAGCTCTGCATGAGCAGCATCTGAGACAGGAGGCTGGAACAGCTGCCCTGGCGCTGAACTGTCCCCTCTGATGGCTTTAGCAGTGGCTGGGACACAATTCCCTCATCCCTGGTGGAGATTCCTGCATCCCTGGTGCTGATTCCCTCATCCCTGGTGGAGATTCCTGCATCCCTGGTGCTGATTCCCTCATCCCTGGTGCTTATTCCTGCATCTCTGGGGCAGATTTCCTCATCCCTGCTGCTGATTTCCTCATCCCTGGTGAGGATTCCCACATCCTTGGTGGCAATTTCCACATCCCTGGAGCAGATTCCTGCATCCCTGGTGCAGATTCCCTCATTCCTGGTGCAGATTCCCTCATCCCTGGTGCCAGCAGAGGGAGGGAAGGCACAGGTACCAAGCCTCTGCTGCAGGGTTGGAACCTGGAGCTTGGATTCCTTCCTTCCAGCCATAGAAAAGTCATTCCTTGCCCCTGCAGGAGCCTGCTCATCCCAGCCTGCTCATCCCAGCGCTGCTCTGCTTTTTATGGAAGGTATTCCATGCAAAAAAAGCATCCCCAGAATGAATTAAAGGCCCCCCTGTGGTGGTGGCCACGTTCCTGCGTGCTCCTAGTGCTCTTCACTTGACTCACCAAGGAGGAAGCCAAGATATTTTGTGGAGGGTGTTTTGAAAGCACTTTAATTGATCTAATTCATGGCCAGAGCCCGTGCTGGACTTGTCCCCAGGATGGTGTTTAATCCCTGGTTGCCCTGGGCCCATGGAGATTGTGTCTTGTTCCCTCTTGGCTGCAGCCCTGTGCCTGAGGCCTGGGTATTCTCTGCTGGTCTTTGAGGCCATCAGAAGAATGAAAACATTTGTGACAGCCTGACCCAAGCTTCAGTTTCTCCTGGCTTTGTTGAAAGGCACGTTGCTCACCACAGACAAACCCGAGATGAACACGCTGCAAAGAGGCCAGAGAGTTCATAAATTAAACCCAGAATAATTGCAATATCCCTGAAAGAAGGGTTTTCTTATCTTGATTTTCTCCTTTTTTTTTCCTCTCTCTCTCTCCCCTCCTCCACCTTGGATTAATCACTCCCAGACCAGGAACCTTCAAACAGATTTGTTTGGAGATTTGGCTGCAGCTCGTGGTGCTGAAGCCTTCTTGCTTTCCCTACAAAAAGCAGAGCCCGTTTGGAGAGGAGGGAGAGGCCCAGCACTAAAATCAGAACCCAAACAGCAAACAAGAGGAGAAGTAGAAACCTCCCTAAACCATCTCTGGCTCCTGCACCTCTCCAATAGATCCTCTTCCCAGAGGCTGGAGTGGTGGAAATTGGGGATTTAATGTCTTTCTCAGCTGGAAATTTTAATGGAATATGACCCCATAAAAGACCAGAATCCCATCCCAAATTGCTGACACACTAAGCAGGGGCAGGAATGATGCCTGGGCAGGAAATATCTCCGTTTTTTGATTGTTTGAGTCATCTTGGTTGAGAAAATCACACAAGCATTGGCTCACACGTACACCAGGACACAGAGCAAAGTTCCTCCTGAACCCTTCTCTCACCTCTCTGTCCCAAGCTGCAAACACTCCCAGGGAGGTGGCACAGCAAAAGAAATGTTTTAGCAAAAAATAAACACCACAGAAATGAGATTTACATATGTTTTCTAGGAAAAATAACAAGTTTTCCCTGTTAAAAAATGAAGGTGTTGGAAACCAGGTTGTAAAAGGGATTTGCCAAGGGGCTGTCACCTGTAGTGGCTGCTCAGGAAAACTCCTCAACTTTCTGTCCCAAGGGGAATGTTCCTGTGGATATTTGACTGAGGGATTTGTGCAGGACTAAATCCTGGTCAGGGAAGTAACAGGAGCCTTCCCTGAATCCAGCAGTGGGAGAGGAAAGTTTGTGGAATGCAGAATTCCCCTCAGCTGGTTCCCAAGGAGATTGGGAGCACGGGTGAAAATGAATTTCAGGAAGCCTGGGGGTTCAGCCTGGCTGAGGGAAAAGCTGCTGGTGTCCATCCCAACACTGCAAAGGCGATTTTCCACTCACACCCCTGACATAAATCAGCTCTAAATGTACTTCTGCTGACATGCCAAGCTTTCCCTTGGATGTCATTCCACAGGCACACGCTCCTTGGACTGCAGGTGATTTGGTTTGATGGAGGAACCTCCAAGAGGGGAGATTTGGTGGATATCAGTGGGAGATCTGTTGGATTAGACACCTCAAATGGATGCCAGCAGAGACTCCAACCCAGCCAATGGGAATCTCTGCCTCCAAAGCAACTTGAGTCTGGAAAAACCACGTTGGAAATCTCTTAAGAGGTTTTTGATTAATGCAAATTGATTTTCTTTTTTTTGCAGCGAAGTAAATCTTTGGTTTCTATTCACCTCCCCTTGAGGCTTGTTGAGTCTGAGGTTTCTTTCTGAAACGAGCACAGCTTTTCTTTTAGATAGGACAAAAAGCTTCCCATTCCTGTATTCCCAAAGAATTCCAGTCACCAAAACACAACCAAAGACGTGAGAACAAGTCAGGCACTCCAGGCTCCTGTGGGCGGCAGGAAAGGAGAAACTGGGGCAAAAGTTGAACCAGGATTTAATTTTATCTGGATTGATTCATCTGTCCCTAATTAGTGACAGCTTCCCAGGGCATGATGTAAGAATATGCAGAGGTTTTTAAGGAACAACTCTGGGCTAAGATAAAGTGTAGCCGTTCTCAGAGAGTTCTTTTTTACGCCAGCAGAGATTTGGGCAGTCAAAGATGAAAAATAGATGAAATTCCACAATCACACATGTTGGACACTAAAATCTTTTAGTGTACAGATCCTGCCTTCTTGCCAATTTATTGTGGAAAAAACAGTAATTTTCCCATATCCTCTGGTTTAATATCTGTATTTAGTTCTACTCCTAAAACTGCACGATTCATGGTGCTGTGCAGAGGGCTGGTGTACAAAACCCCTGTATGATTGTTCTGGAAGTTCCAAAACCAGCTGGAAAAAAGTGGTGATGTTTAATGGCACTTCAACAAAATAAATGAAGCAGTAAGCTAAATGAAAAATCTCTATTTTCTGGCTTTGCATGGCAACAGTAAGAGACTGGGCCAGAGGCTGATCTTGCTCACTTTGTGCTGCACCTTCCCTATGTTTCCTGTGCTCCCAGTCACACCTGCAAGTCCAATTCCACATATTCCACCTCAGTTCTCTGTGTTCACACCCTTGGAACCCTTCCAAGCTGTTTTTCTGCCCTCTCCTCCTCCTCCCTGAGCCAAGCTGGAGATCCAAGCCCCAATTCCCCCCTACAAATGGATCCCTCTGGTGCCCTGACCATGTTCTGCTATTTCCACAGGCTGTGCAACATGGGAGCTCCTTCTCCTGCTTCTGTAACCCATAAAAACACAGAATCTTTCCCCAGAGTAGGGGAAAATCAGGATTTGGGGCTCCTTTGGGCTCAGGGATGCTGTGCACGGCCTCGCTGCAGCAGGACCAGGCCGGGACATGGTGAGCAGATGGATCCCTCTGGTGCCCTGACCATGTTCTGCTATTTCCACAGGCTGTGCAACATGGGAAATGTTTCTGACACCCATAAAAACCCAGAATCTTTCCCCACAGTAGTTGAAAATCAGGATTTGGGGCTCCTTTGGGCTCAGGGATGCTGTGCACGGCCTCGATGCAGCAGGACCAGGCCGGGACACGTTGAGCAGATGGTGGTTCTGGCCTGCAGCTGAGGCCTCAATTGCTGTGCTCAAATCCCATCTTTGATACACTTCCAGCTTTTATCAGCTGGTTCCACTCAAGCTTTGGCACGGCTGATGTGAGGGGAAGGCCAGGAGAGCACTCAAACAGTGAGGAGCAGCTGAAGGGCCCTGCACAGGACAAGGGCCCTGTCCCCAAGGTGCTGCCACCACACTCAAGTGGGGACTTCCCTGACTGCTCCAGCACTTCAATCTTCATTTCTCTGTGCAAAGAATAAAACAAACCCAAAACTCCAGCACTGCAGTGGTTACACAGCCTGCTCCCCCCTGCCACATCACACTGCAAGCAGCCTGCCCAGGCAATGTAAATCAAAGTTTCTGGGAGGATTGGGAGCATGTGAGCGTTTTCTGGGAGTTAAAAGCCTTTCCTGCCTGGGTTTTGGCTTTGGATGAGCCCTGCTCCTAATGCACTCCTCACTTCATTCACCCCTGCCAGTGCCAATGCTCTTATTTATGACTTCAGTAATGGCTTTCTATCAACAGGCCCTGCAAAGCTGCTCCTTCCACAGAACATTCCTCCAAGTAAATCCTGCCCCAGGAGGATTCCCAGTCCAAGCTCAGTCCACGGCCTGCTCAGGGCAGAGGAGAGGACTTTCAAAGGACTCCCACTGAGTTCAGCTGGCTCAGACCCCAAAAGAACACAGATCCACACCCACAGAGCTCAAATAAAGGGCCTGATGGAAGCTCACAAGGAGGAATCCAAAGCTCTCCCAAAGCCTTCAGGAGGCTCCGTGGTTGTTTTGCCATCCTTTTGCTGCTGCACATGGACCACAGGGTTTTACCCCTCAGGAGAGGGATCTCAGGCAGCCCCACAAAGCTGACTGAAAATCCTTCCACAGCACTGAGCCAGGGCTCTTTTTTCTCCCTTAACTTAAAAGCCACAAAAACATGGAGAAATGCCTGTGCAGGAGAATCAATCACACACACAGAGGAACCTTCTGGGTGCCGTGAAACAGCCTGTGCTTTCAGCCTTGGCAGTTTGTTCTTCCTCCTTTTGGGAGGCAGCACAGACATGTTTTCCATTTGGAATATCCCAGGGGTCTTGCAGCTCCTGCTGAGCTCTCAGAAGTAAACGAGCCACTTTTCCCAGCAGCAATCCCAGCTACAACTGAGAAATGTTGCTCTTTTTTCACCATACCCAGAGTGACACTTGGTTCAAGCCACAGGAAAAGTGGAGACAGAGGGTCCATCCCAGAGCAGTCCCAACAAAAACATAAATCAGAGCATCTTTAGCTCAGTTCTGCTCCATCCTCCTCAGCTGGCCAAGCCCAGACCTTCATTGGTGTCATTTACTCAGCTGTTGAGTGAGGGTTAGGGTTAGGTTTAGATTTAGGGTTAGGATTAGGGTTAGGGTTAGGAAAATTCCAACGTCCTTCAGATGCCTTAGCCCCAGCCAGGTGTGTGAACACAAAGGTGGCAAAAACCTCCCAGTTCTGCTACCTTGAGCTTCCAATTACCACCAGTCCCACTAGCACACCTAAAATGTGTTTAATTTAAATAAAAAAATTAAACCCATATTTTTTCTGATTTTTTCTGATTTTTTTCCCATGTTTTGTTCATTCATTTTAGCCTTCACTCAGGTTGCTAAGCTCCAACCACTGCCAAAGCCAGCACTGAGGATGGATGTTCCTCAGGGAGGAGGAAAACCCATCAACCAGAAGGAGAAGGAATTTGCTCCCTCCTGAAGGACACACTTGGAAGAATTGTGCCAGCCAAGTGTGCCCAAAAGTCCCCATGGAAATCATTCAACATGTGGGGGACTTTTTAGGCTAAAGTCTAATTCCATCTAGTTGCTGTTTGATTTCAGCCCTGTTTCTGTAGCCATTAAAGGAATTGTTGAAATGTCTCTGCTAAAAGCCTTTCTTGTTTTTTCCTTTTCGCCTTTTTCCTAAATCATCTGGAAAAAAAAAATAAAATAAAAGGGGTCGTGTTGCAACTCTGAGAGTTCATGAATGGCCATTAGCTTCCAATGATCCTACAACAAAGAGCCATGGGAAGCCTGATGTTTTCCCAGTGCTGGGAACTGACAGCTCTCAAATTCTGCAGAAGTGAGGAGAATTCTGTTGGTTGTTAATGAAACTCTTCTGGGCACGAGGCTCAGTTCCTGGAGGGAGATGGGAGCGTTGGAGAGGTTTGCAAACAGGAGGGAAGGTGCCCTGGTCTGGGGAGAGAAATAAATTCTACTTTTTGTGTGTATTCCCTAAGGTACAAAAATAGCCCTGGTTTTGGAGTTTCTCATAATTTTCCTCTCCCTCACCCACATTAATTTTATATTTTGCCCGTCTCATAGAACCAGCAGAGACAGAACTCTGGCTGGGCACTGGTGACTCCAGGAATCCACTGGGAGCTTCCCTTGGTACCAGGATCATCATTAATTATATTTCTCAGCCCTGGTTTTTAGCACAGCTGTCCCAGGAGAGAATTAAACATCCTGTGTGCTCCAAATCTGGCGAGTTTTCATGTTCTAATGGCCTGCAGCGAGGCCAAAGCCCTCCCTTATCAGTTCCTCAGAATCCATACACACACCTTCGAGCCATCCCTCCCAATGGCTTTTCCAGAGTTTATTTTTCTATCAGAAAATTAACTTTAGTTAACGTGTTCAGCAGGTTTTGGGAGAAGGAATAGAAAAGAGTAATGTTTTCCTGTCCTGGGAGATTCCTCCATTCCCCTGTTTCATTTGGAATGAAAAGATGGAGTTGGGATTGATGCTGAAAGGTGAAAATTATTTTTAAGATGTCCATAGAAATGCTTCGGGTTTATTCAATATTTGGTAAATAAAAATCGCCAAAAAAAACCCCACCACACACAGAAAATAATTAAAAAAGATGTTTCTTTCTAGGTTTTGCTGTTTCAGTGTAATTTTCCCAGGAACTTCTCCCTTCCCATGGGATTTTTTGGGAGTTGGAGCAGTTGGAAGAAGCTCCTGGATATGAAGTGGGTGGAAAAAGCAGTGGAAGGACTGGAGAGGGGCTTTTGTGGCTCCTTTAACACATCATGGAAGAGATGCTAGAGGAGACTCCCAGGCTCTCCCACCTCACCCAATGTGATCCCTCTGGAGAATGGAGGCAGGAGAGGCCTCCCAGAGCTGCAATATTCCCATTCCTGAGTTTTGTGTCCTCCAGAGGGGACCAGGACTGCATGAAAAGTGTCCTGAGTGTGGCGAGCCACAAGCGGAAAACTCAGAGCAGGGAGTGATCCCAAAAAATACAGGATTGCAATGCCAAAGGGACTGGATGGAAAAGGAGCTGGTGCCATCCCAGCCCTGGAAAACAGGGAGCTTGTTTGCTCTGTATTTTTTTTTCCCTATTTTCTCTTTGGCTCCTGCCTCTGCTCCAAGAAGCCAAATGAGCTCATGGTCTGAGGCTCCCGAGCTGAACATGAGCAGAAGGAAGATGACATTGGCTGGAAAGAGGAGCAGGAATGGAGCTGTTGGACATCCTACTCCCTTCTGGCCCTGGGAGGGAGCAGGAAACAACCTCAGGGCATGGACATGCACACAACAGCCCCCAAAACCACCTCTGGAATTGTGGGATCATGGAATGGTTTGAATTGAGAAGAACCTTAAACTCATCCAGTCCCACCCTTTGGGCAGAGACACCTTCCACTATTCCAGGTTGCTCCAGCGTGGCCTTGGACAATTCCAGGGATGGGGCAGCCACAAATTCTCTGGGCAATGTTTTCCATGTGGTTCCGTGGCTGCTGCTCATTCCCACTCCAAAAACACTTCACCTCCTTCACCTGGAATGTCCCACCCCATCCAGTGGACTTTGAGATGTTTCCCTAGAGCAGAGCCCAAATCTCAGCCAGGAATCCACAACAGAGATTTGAAAACCACAATATTCCAGCTGATTGCTTATCCCAAATTAAAATCCCTTGGAGCTGGTGGCTGCTGCCCCTCTGGCCACTGAAGCCTGCATGGATATGTGGGATATTTTTATCCAGGCAGGATAATGATATGGTGGTGACTCCTCCCTGCAATTCCATGAGGTCTCTCCTGCATTTGGCCATGGCACTTCCATGCTAAATAGCAGGAGGGAAAAGAAAGATCTCTTGATTAAAATCTGTCTAGACAGCCACAGCCTCCTCCTGTTTTTAGGTCCCAATTTAGAGGACCAAGGTATGGAGTGGTTGACATCACTTCCTAAAAATCTGATCAGTTGATTCCAATGGCCACTCCTCAATTTATCAGCACTCTTGGGATATTTGGTGCTTTCCTGGTGGCCCCAGAGCAAATGGGACCTGTAGAGGTGGAATTTAATCATGGATTTATAGAAGAGTTGGAGTTGGGAGTTGGAAGTTTTCAAGGTGGGACAACACTGATATCAAATGGGATATTTGGAGCCATCTCATAGCAGCTGACAGCCCTAAAATTTTGCATAACTGAGGAGAATTCTGCTGGTTGTTAATGAAACCCTTCTGGGCAAGAGGCTCAATTCCTGGGAAGAGATGGGAGCATTGAGGTGGAATTTAATCATGGAATCATAGAAGGGTTGGAGCTGGGATCTGGAAGCTTCTCAAGGTGGGACAACACTGATATTAAATTGAATATTTTGAGCCATCTCATGACTTTTGAAGGCTGGGGGTTGCTGTTCCCACAGAGAAGACCCTGCTAACTTTCAGACCATTTGTGTAGCTTAAAACTCTCCAAGCCCAGAACTTCCAGCTGCCTGTGGAATTTCTTGCCCAGCATCCACCTGATCCTCTGAAGGGAAAGCCTTCACACAGGGCTGATGCCCCAGGGGACTCCATGTGGCAGCTGAGCCTTTCCACTTGGAGCTCAGCTTTTCCCAATCCCAGCCATCCTAAGGATAAAACCTGGCCTTGAACAGCTGCTGGCAGGACACGTTTTTTAGGCTCAGCCTAAGAGCATTTTATTCTGCCTGTGGAAAAGCATCAGGATCCCAATCAGCTGTGCTGCAGGTGGCTGTGACAGCACAAAAACCCCGATCTGGGGACACTTTGAGGCCACATCTCCAGTGCAATTCTCACTGGTACTCACTGTGATTGGGAAATTAAGTCACTTAATTGCCCCATTATTTAAAGCTGTTGAGCAGAGCCGAGTTGAGGCTGTGTTTTCCATCCCCTGACAATCCTGGTGAGTGGTTCTGCAGCTCTCAGCCCTGGCTTTGGTTACAAACTCCACAATTATTGGCCTCTCAACCACTCTGTCGATCTCCAGGGTTAATCTGGCTGAACCTCTTTGGGCTCCACGAAGAACAAACAGTGGTGTGTGAGTAGGTGTGGAGAAAAGCAGGGTCTGGAGTGTTTGGGTACGAAATTGCTTCTGCCACAATCGATTTCTCCTGCAGGAGATCCTGATTTGGCCAGGCAGGGGTTGCTGGGGTTTGCTCAGCACTGCAAAAAGCAGTTTATTGAATGGTGGCTTTCTGATCTGGTGAGCTAAACAAAGGGAAATAAAGTGAGACACTAATTGAGGTGTAATTAAATTCATATTAATTCCTAAAAGGGTTAGGAAGAGAAAATGAGAGCTTTTTGGTCCTGGTAGAAGACCTGATTTGCAATTGCTCTCCTGAGCAGTGGCATTAAAAAAATGACAGGATAAGAGGAAAAATGAGGAATTCTGTGCTTTTACAAATCTTCTGTTCAGCTGGCCTTTGTGGCTCTTTCTTTTTGAGAAGTGCTCCATGCCCTGAGCGTGGAAGCAGCACCAGGAGGAGGCTGGCACTGCACATCTGGAATAAAGCTTCTGAGCTCTGTGGAGGTGGTGGGACTGCAAAACCTTTAATGAGAATCCCAAGCTTTCCAAAAGTGGCTGGGAAAGAGGGGTAAGGAGACAGCACAAAGTGCTTTTCATCCCGAGCTCAGGAGCAGGGAATGACTCAGTGTGTGCTGACTTTTGTGCCTGAGATGTCTTCAAGCCCTTAATGATTCCTCCATCCACAGGCCCACAGAGAAAGGTTTAATGTTCTTTAGATGTGAGTCACAATTCCAGCCCTTCCAAGGCAGAGAAACCCAGGGAAAAAAGAAGGAAAAAGAAGAAATGGATCTTTATTCTGCCTGGGGATGAGTAACCCCAGGCACCCTCTAACTTTCATCTCAAGGGTATCATTCAAAGCCAGCCTGGGGAGCCTCCCAGTGCCACACCAGGCTGGTGCCACAAGGCCAGGGTTATTTTGGGAGCTGTGTCTGGCTTTCCAAGGCCATGATCCCTGCTCCCTTTCCCTGTCAGCATCCCAGGCTTCTCCTAGCCCGGGACCATCCCAGTCCCTTGGATGACAGCTCATTTCAAAGGCAGACAAGGCTTCCCACAGCTATTGTCCTGTGGCTGTCTGCATATTTGAGCCCTTCCCTCGTCCTGCTCCCATTGGAAGCTCTGAACTTCAGCTGAAGGCACAAAAATTAAACTTTGAACTAAATAAAAGACACCCCACTCCCCCCTCCCCGTCCAACCTTTACTGAAATACTCTTTAAAAACAAATCCTGATATATTCTAAACTCAAAACCATCTGGGTTTCCAAGCCTCAGGAAATTACAACTCCCATTCTGGAAATAAAATACATGTTTGTCCATAGATTGTATTAATTAAACCCTATAATATGGAGGGAGGCCAGGCAAATGCTTTCCTGCTGGCTGGCAGATTTGCATAGCAATTTATTATCTCACCAATTGTTATTAATATTATTAATATTTTCATTATCATCATCATCTTTTCCTTCATGTGTGACAGGCAGAGTGTTCTATGCTGATCCAGAGAGAGAAGTAACTGGTTTCAAAGTGATCTAATTGTTATTGATCTGCCCTGTTTCCTGCTGGGGAATCCCAAATCCTTGGAGATGTGCTGACTTATTGATTGTAGGGCGTGAGCTTAGCAAGGAAAAGTTTAGGATGGAGTGATGAGCCTGGTAATTTATAAAAAAAACCATAAAATATTTATTTAAAAAATCAGTGGGTGCTGGAAGGTGCCAGATCTGCCCTCCAGGGCTGTGGTTGTGTCCCCCTACTCCTGTCCCATGGATCATTTGCCATCTGGGAAATGGGGAATTCCCTCATGGACAGAGCCTGCCCAGTGCCACCATCCCTGCTCCTGAGCTGGGTTCCTGCAGCTGCCAGCCCGACAGCATGGTAGGAAATGCCACATCAGAAACATTCCATGCTCTGGGCAAAATGCTCTGGGGATTGGGAAAAGTGCAGACCTCAGTTGTTCTTGGTGGGGTTTGCATTTTTTCCTGGTGAGGTGAAGGGCACGGAAAAACCACGGTGCTCTCTGTGGTCGGAGTTATTCCCAAAAACCAGAGCAGTTTCTGGTTGTTAAATCACTCTGAGCTCAGGGAAGGTGGGGTCAGCTCCTCCAGCAATAAACCCAACACCCAGTGGGTGCTGGAGCTCCTGGAGCTGCCCTTTCCCAGACCCCAACCCTTCCTCAGAGGAAGGGAGTCCGAGCAGCCTCCTTTAGCAATTATTTGCAAAGACAAGGCTTGAACTCGTGGATTCTGAGCAGAGGCCAAATTGTCTCGGACTTCAATCCATGCCTTCATTCCCCAGTTGTGTCAGCCCATCCTAAGTTGGAGAAGTCACTGCCAAAGGAAATCTGGACCCAGATTTTGAATTCCAAGCCCTGTAGTTGGCAACAGTTCTATCAAGAGCTATGAAAAAATTTAGGGAAGATTTTCACGGCCAACTTTTTCTGCCTGGATGCAGCTCGTGGCGTTCAGGTGCTCCAACACCAATACTGATTTTGTGAGGTATTTTAATGGCATTTTGCTGTGCCTTTGCAACGGGGAAAGGAGCATTATTTATTCAGGAACGATCTGTAGGAAGAGCACGTAGCAAATGCAACTTCTCATCCACATCCAAGGGGCATCAAAACAACGCTTGGAGCAGAAGTAGCTGCGAGCTGGATGTGGAGTGGCCATGCTGGTGTTTTTAGGGAAGGAGGATTTCAGGAGGCAGCCAAGAAACGTGGCAGTCTGCAGCTGTCACCGCCCTGCCTCGGGAGCAGCCCCAGCTGGCCACAGCGTGTTCAGTGCCCAGGAATTGCCATCGTGGCTGGCATCCCACCCCAGCTCCCTGCCCTCCCTCAGGATCCCTTCCCTGCCATGAACAGCCCAGGAAATGCAGATTCCATGTGGGACAAGCTGGGATCTGGTGACAGCTCCCTGCTCTCCCCTGATCAGGGCATGTTGAGAGAGACAAAACATCCCACTCCCCTCTGGTCCCTTGCTCAAATAAATGTCAGCTCCTCTGATCAGCCTCTGTGTACAAGCACACAGCCAGCAGGAGAAAATCAAACATCAAAAGGAAGGAAAAGCCCCGAACAGGATATTGCCATCAATAGGAGTTCTGGGGATGGAGATGAAATGGAAAATTGAGGCTCAATCCGGTGGAGAGAAGTTAAAGACTCCCTTAACCCTTGAGATGACATGAAAGGCAGGAGAGCTGGGAAAAGCTCTTGTTCCACAGGCACCTGGGCCATGCTTTTTTCAGGAATTTGAGGGAATTTGGCAGTTAAATTCCTTGGGAAATAATGCCACAGGTTCTTTGGGAATTGCCACTTTAATTGCTGCCATAGATCCAACACGGCACTGGGGAGAAACCAAATTTCCTTCATTTTTCTCTCACCATAATTTTTCCATTGTCCTTTTCCTGGAAAGAGCTTTTGTTGCAGTGATGAGGGGAAAAAATATAAAGGATGATAAAGGAGAAAGGGAGCAAAGGTACAGGACAAAATTCTCTGCCAGAATTTTTACTTTGGGCTGAGAAATAAAGAAAGAACTAAAAGAAATCCCTGATGGAGAATTCCTGGCAGCTTTAATGTCACAACCTCTGACCTTTGGCCACGTCAGCCAAAAGGCTCCTGCAGACAGCCTGACCTATTCCCAGCTCTGTGCTCTGGGCACTGGGTCAGGATTAATCCACCCCTGGTTGGGAAATTAGAGCCCAAATCCAGTCCTGGGGGTCAGCACTCCCACCCCATTCCCACTGAGCTGGACACCCCAAGCAAAGTCTGTGCCCTAAAGGGCCACGACCCCCTGCTACCACTTGAAATGCACAAGAGCTTCAGATTTATCCTTAGAAAACTCCATTTATTTTCCTAACATCTCTTTTTTGTTTATTTTAAGGAATGATCAGCCAGTTTGAGTTTGTATTAAGGACTGTCTCTTCTGGCACATTTTTATCTGACAGAACAAAGGGATTTATTTCTGCAGTGAAGAAACAGAAAAATAACTCGTAAAGGCGACTGTAATTCTGTCTATTTGAAGTTGTTTCGAGCTCTGCAGCAGCCCCAGATAACTGCAGGAGCTGTAAGCGTGGAAGGGACTTTTATCTCACTGCCTGGATAAGCATCTCCTTGACTTTATCTGGGATTTCTCAACATGAGGCTCTTGTTTAATAACAGGAAGCAACATCATAGAATTATTAATGTTGGAAAAGACATTTGAGATCATAAAGTCCAAATCCCCAGGTCCAAATTCTCCCCAGGACTTGGGATGAGAGAGAACCTGGCTGGCTGGTGGGAGACCCCTCTCCCCAGAAAAGATCCATGCCATGGGATGGATTTGGGAGAAACACAAACCCGTTTTTTCTGCTGGCTCTGGACATTCCCAGCACTCCAGGGAACCTCAGCACAGAGAGAGAGGAATAAAAGAAGAGAAGAAAGAGGAATAACTCCCAGCAGGACAGGGTGAGCAGGTCCCACCCTGACCCAGACAGACACATTCCCACCAGGAATTGGGTCTGGCTGTCCCTCGCTCCGGCCGCTCCGACCGTGCCAGTTCTTAACCAGCACCACTTGCCTGGCCTGAGCTGACCCCGCCAGTACCTGGAAGCAATGAAGCAGAGAAGCCACGGAGGCAAAGGGGTTGTTATTTAACAGCTTTGACCAGCAGGGAAAAGAGAATCTGGACCCTCACTCCGAGATTCCTGAGGTGCTGGTGCTGGAGCTTGCGATGTCACGACTGCAGGAGCCCAACCCTGTCCCTGTGCTGCACCCACAGCCCCTTCTGGGTTTGTTCTCCTTAATTTCAGGTCTTCTACTGGCATTGCTTCCCCTGTTTTGTTGGAATAGCCTGAATTATTCCCTGTTGCAGCAGGATCAGGACAGAGTTGATGAATTGCAGATTTTCCTCAGGCACAAATTCCCACCGATGCCTCGCTGCCTTCACGGGCAGAGCAGTTGGGATTGCACTGGGAATTTTGGGATAAAACACCCCAGAAGGGCAGGAGGAGGGTGGGGATGCTCAGGATGAGCAGTGAGCACATTCTCATGGCCAGAGAAGTTGGGGTTGCACTGGGAATTTTGGGATAAAACACCCCAGAAGGACAGGAGGAGGGTGGGGATGCTCAGGATGAGCAGTGAGCACATTCCCAATCCTGCTGTGCCTTTTGGGATGTCAGCCATGCATCCCAAAGGTGGTGACACAGGACATATGGAGCTCCAGGTTCCAACATACATTTTCCAAGAGCTGTTTAAGGCATTCCTGTGCTGCGAGTAATGTGCTGGAAAGGAGCCAGCCTGGGGGATGTTTCTCTAAACACGTCATCCCTCGCTGCTCTCCCACCTCTGAAGGATGTGGTGTTTCCCTCTCCTGCTGTGGAAAGCTTGGATGTCACTTCAGATTTTGCTGGGCCATTAAAGCTCAATTTTTCATTTTTATCCAGCCTTCAGGTTCAGCACAGTCCACGTCAGAAAACCTCTGGAGCTTTTTTCATATCGCTGGTGCCTTGAGGAGATGATTTCCTAGAAAAAGCCTTGGATTTCTCCAGCTATGCAAACATTCCCTGGACATCCTGTGTGTGGATGTGATTAAACACAGCACACACACCCATTGCACTGGGGGTTCTGCTTTTATTTGTTAGAATTGTCACATTTCCTCCTTCCAGCCTGGTTCCAAAATAGCTGAGTGCCCTAAAAATGGGCATTGAACCCCTAATTCCACCCTCTAGGAAAAAAATAAGCATCCAAATTTGTTCAGGAGTAGCAAATTGTTAGGAAGAAGCTCTAGATTTCTATTTCTCTAGAAGCAGCAGGATTTCTGGGGGCTGCCCTACAGGAGGGGATAAATAAGGGCATGGGCAGAGGGATTGAAGGGGATGTGCAGCCTGGGGCTCTGCTCTGCTGAAAGATGTGGGAGTTTTAATCCTTATTTCCCTGCCCTGCAGCATCCATATGTTTCTCAAGTAGCTCCTTCTCCCCAAATCATGAGGGATCAGAGGGGATAGAGTAATTTTCTAGGTAGCCCAACAAGCAAAGAACTACACAAACCCTGCTCATTGCTTATTAGGATGTGTTTAATTAGAGTCACAAGACAATAATTTAGGACCATGTTTTTACTTTATCTTAAAATGTCATTAAATTCTTTACATCCAAGCACAGACCAGCAGCTTCTGCTGTGCTTTGCTCTCCTGTTGCAAGCACAAAACTTCCCTTTTAATAAATGTTTTCCCTCAGAAATCCAGAGCAAACCGATGGAATTAGAGCAGGACTCACGTGTCTGTGTTCAGAAAGGAATATCATTAAATCCAGTTTGCATTCAGAGCAGGCTGGAATTAAATCTAGGGCTGGATCCAGATATCTCCAATTTTATTCTAAATGCTAATTGGAGTCTGGGGCTTCTTTGATTGAGGGAACAAGGCAAAAAAAAACCAATGTACACTTTCCACAGACAAGGAGAATTGTCCTCCCAGTTTAATTTGTCGTGAGAATCCCTCTCTGCATAATTTCCAGCTCTTCTTAACAGAGCTGGAGTGTCCTTCCCTGTGTTCTGGTGGGAAGCAGCTGTAAATCCATCGTGCTCCTGGGATGATTGCAAAACTTCCATGAAACCTGACTCACAGTCTAAAAATGCGCCTGTGGAATGGTGATTGCATCACGTAGGTGCTGCAGAGCCACCAGAAATTCAGGAATCTCCTCTCCTCATCCACTCTCCTTCCTGCCACGCGTTTCCTCCTCCTCCTCCAAGGGACTGGGAAACACTGGAAGTGCATCTCCAGGAATCTGCAGCCTCTCCTTCTGAAAGGGATCTGAGAACTCCAGCTCCTGAGCTGATTCCTGCAGTGGAGCAGAATGTGGGAGAAGGGAAGGGAGAGGAGAAACATCTGGAGCTTGGTTTGTGGCAGCTCAGCCCTCGCTTGCAGGGAGAGGAAGCTGCCTTGTGGATAACTGATAGGAGTGTTTGCTCACTGGGGTGCAAAGGGGAATTCCTGAACGCCAAGAAAAACACAGGGAGGAAAAAAAGTGGATTCTGCAAGAAGTAACACCCCGTGGAGGAAGGCAGCCAGCTGCTTTCCAGGGATGGGCACCCTGCACGGGGATGTCCTGGAGTGTGTCCTGGTGTTCTGGCATCCTGCAGTCCATCCCTGGGCTCCACACTGCCCTTGGGAACATGGACCAGCTGCAATTCCTCACATTTTGTCCATTTTTGGAGCCATCTTGCAGCATCTCCCAGCTCCTTTGTGATGTGGCACCAATAGTGAGGGGAAAAGAAAGGAAAAAGGAGAAAGGAGAGGGAAAAAAAATAGCAAAGCAACACCATTTTATGTGACTCTCCTCTGGCTTCTGCCTCCAAAAAATCCATCCATAAGGATGAGGGCTTTGAGTGAGTGACACTTTAATTTGGGTTGTATTAAAGCAGCATGTTTTCCATGGACAGCACAGAAAGGGAAGGGAACCAAGAGCCTCTTCAGCTCCCAACGTGTGCCCCAGATGCCATCACAACATCTGTGACAGGCAGGCCAGGGGACTGAAAAGGGGGCAGGAGGGCTCAGCTAATTGAAACCATTGTTTTATGATAACCAAATGTCCCACGTCTTGTGCATCTCCCTGAGATGGCAAAGCAGACTGAAAAAAAATTTAAAAAAAGAGAAATAATAATAAAGCTCTGTCCAAGATCAAAGGAGCTCCTGGAAAGAAGAGCCCAGTTGTCCCTTGAGTGCATCTGGGCTGCAGACAGCCTCTGGAAAAGGCTTTTCCTTCATCCAGGAGGCTGAGGAATGCTGTCTGGGTGCTTGGAAAGTGCAGGGGCTGATGGAGGAGGCTCTGTGGGAAGGGAGCTGAGGCACCTCAGAGTGGCTTTTGTCACCTGTCCTGCCATTGCTCTGGGGTCCTCTGCTCTGGGGTGTTCAGCAGGAGACACAGCTGGGGCTGTACTGCTGGGAATGCTGATGGGCCTGGGATGGGATAAAATGGACAACTGGGGAGTGGGATAAAATGGACAATTGAAGAAAGGGATAAAATGGACAATTGGGGAGTGGGATATAATAGATAATTGGGGAAAGGAATAAAATGGACAATTGAGGAATGGGATAAAATGGAAAATTAGGGAGTGGGATAAAATGGACAATTGAGGAGTGGGATATAATGGATATATGAGGAGTGAGATATAAGTCACAACTGGGGACTGGGATATAATGGATATTGGGGAAAGGGATAAAACAGACAATTGAGGAATGGGATATAATGGACAGTTGGAGAATGGGATAAAATGGACAACTGGGGAGTGGGATATAATGGATAATTGGGGAGTGGGATAAAATGGAAAATTAGGGAGTGGGATAAAATGGACAGTTGGGTAGTGGGATATAAATCACAACTGGAGAGTGGGATATAGTGGAAAATTGGGGAGTGGGATAAATGGACAGTTGGGGAGTGGGATATAAATCACAACTGGGGAGTGGGATATAATGAATAATTTGGGAGTGGGAAAAAAAGGACAGGTGGGGAGTGGGATAAAATGGACAATTGGGCAGTGGGATATAAGTGACACCTGGGGAGCGGGATATAGTGGACAATTAGGGAATGGGATATAATGGACAGTTGGGGAATGGGATAAAATGGATAACTGGGGAATGAGATAAAATGGATAACTGCAGTGGGATAAATGGACAGTTGGCAGTGGGATAAAATGGATAACTGCAGTGGGATAAAATGGATAATTGGCAGTGGGATATAATGGATAATTGAGCAGTGGGATATAAGTGACACCTGGGAAGAGGGAGATCCAGTGTGGCCCTGGATTTGGAAAGCACAGCTCCCTGTCACTCCTGGGGTACTCCAGGGTGAGCAGCCTTCTCCAAATGAATCCCTGTTAGGACAATGTGCTCCTTGAAAGCTTCTTGGCAGGAACATTCCTTCATCCGTGTGCTGGGAGCCCCCAGCTCTGCCCACACCTGCTCCAGGCCTGGATCTGCTCCAGCAGCTCTGGGTGCAGTGAAGCTTTCCCTGAGGAGCAGGAGGTGCTGTCCACACGAATCAGGATCATACCAGCCCTGCTCAAAGCAGATGTTCCTCCTGGGATGGCCCTGACACGTTCCTGTGCAGAACATCTGCTCCTGCACACCCAGCTGCTGCTGCTGCACCCTCACCTTCCTGCTCCATCAGCTCCAGGTGTCCAGGAACCACTCAAAAAATGGCTTTGCCTCTTCAAAAAGGAGAGATTTCCCTTTGTTTTTAAGCTGTCACTGTTCTGCAGTAAGGGAATGGCAGTGCCTGAGGGTCAGGTGGTCTGAAGGAGCCCTTAAAGGCTGTAAACTGACAGAGATTTGGGTTAGATGGGATCCTGGGGAGAAATCCTTCTCTGTGAGGCTGGGCACAGGTTGCCCAGATTTGCTGTGGATGTCTCATCCCTGGCAGTGCCCAAGGCCAGGCTGAACAGGGCTTGGAGCACCCTGGGATAGTGGAAGTTGTCCCTGCCCATGGAACTGGTTGGAACTGGATGATCTTTAAATTCCTTCCCAACCCAAACCATTCTGGGATTCCATGAACTTTGCTGTGCCCAAAAGGGACTGACCTGATTTCTCCCCAAAAAAGGCAAAAAGGTCACCAGGGTGCCCTAAAACACAGCCCAGACTGAGCCCTCATTCCCTGAGGGAAAGGACCAGCCCTTTTCCTCATTGCAGGCTGAATCCCGACACAGGAAAAATTAAAAATAACACGTACATGATTAGTGGAAATTAGAAACAGAAAATGGAGGGGAAAGGAGAGACTTGTTCCTCCAAATTTGTCCTTGATTTGGCCCTGCTCTGGCAGCCTCCAAGGATGCCTCTGTCCCTTGCTCATGGAGATATTTCCGAGGAAAATGGGAAGGCTTGGATGATTTTGGAAGGCGTCTGATTGCACCAGATGGTAAATATATATTTTTTCAGTCTCCTGGGTGGCTGCCCTGTGAATCACCTAACAGGGTTTTATTGCTTTCTCCTGCATCCCCTGGCAAATTTCTGAGTGCAAAAACTCGGTTTTGTTTGCATTTATAATGAGGCCTTTGGAAACATCTGCCAACAGCTCAGCTTCTCAACCAGACAGAAACCCCACTTTCCTTGATGGTATTTCAAACAGCAATTAAAATGACAGACCATCTCCTCCTCCTTCCACCAGCAGAAATCGGGGAATGGCCTCTAGAAATCCAGAGTAACTGGAAGCAGAGCCTGCTCCTATGCAAGCATTGCTGTGAATACAGAACATGACCAAAACCTCCTTTATTAAATGCACAGCACCGAGAGGAGAGCTCAGGGAAACGTTTCTGAGCTATTGGAAAATTCAAGTCCAGCCCTCGCGTTTCATCAGATGGACAGGACCCAGATGGCAACCTCAGCTCTGGAATTTGTCCCTGCTGCTCCAAAGGGAAGGGAAGGGGATGCAGGGCTGGCTTTGAAGCTGTGGGAGGACGGTGCCACATGGACACTGTGAGCTCCTCATCTGCATGTGACCAAGGCATGACCCGAGCCCTGGGGACATGGCAGGGACAGGGCAGTGCCATGGAGAGCATCTGAGCAAGGAGCAGGCAGTGTCCCTTTGGGGTTTGGGGAATGACACAAACGGGGGTGTCACCAGAGCCAGACCTGCTTTGAGGTTGGAGTTTGAAGAGGGAAAAAGCTCTGGGAGAGTGGGATGAGCCCTTCCCTAAAATCAGGCAGTTTTTCTTTCAGCAGGAGGTTAAAGGTGGTGAAGCAGCTTCAGCAAGAGCCCTTATGGGTCTGCAGCTGAGTTTTGTCTCATTCCTGATGTGCTGCTGGAATCAAGGCCTCCTTGGTGCCTTTACATTCCCATGGCAGATTCCCTTTCAGGTGCCAGGGTTGGCATGAGTGACATTCCCCGAGTGTGCATCAGTTTTATCACATCCTGGTGAGCCAGGAGAGCCAGCGTGTGAGGAGGAGGAGGAGGAGGAGAGCTCTAAACTCCTGTCTAATTCCTGACTTTCCATCCTCACCTGTCGAATCTGGCATTGCACTTGGTGGCAAATTGGGGACAAGGCTGCACAGAGGGACACCTTCAATGAGCCCCTCATGGAATCCCCAGATCAGAGACAGGATTTGGGGATGACAAAATGCAAGTGTCAGGCCAGAGAGGCACTAAAGGCTGCTGGAGAAACCACAAGAGGGGGAACAAACAGATTTCACCAAGCCATGTTTGCTCACCTCTGTTCAACCTCTCATCCTGGGTGCAGCTCATGGCAAACCCCTGGAGAATTTTCCAGGGAAAAGCGAGTGCAGAGCAGCTGGGTGGGCTCCATCCCACCCTGCCCTGCAATTCCCAGCTCCCTTCCCTGAGCAGGGACCTTCAGAGAGCCCCGTGCAGTGCTGGTGTTTCACAGACATATGTTTGTAAAGGGAGCAGATGTTGGGAATGCTGTCTGCCAATTCTCTCTGGTTTAAGCACTGCTCTGGGAGCTTTCCCCTTATTTATTGCCTTGGAAAAGCAGGAGTGTGGTATCAGCCTTCACGGAGATGCATTTTATTGATCCCACTTTTTCCTCCTCCCCTCGCCCTGCTCAAGAGTTTCTCCTTTCCCAACCTCCTGGCACCACCATGGGCACTCAGATCTGGGCACTGAGGGAAGATCTGCATCCTCCTCCTCCCATTCCCCCCCTCCTGCTCCCCATCTCACATTTTGGCAGAGCTCTAATGGAGAAGGAGAGAGGGATTTTTATTGCACACGCAGCTCTGTGTATCCTTCCTTTAGCATTTGTTTTTCCTAGATATACATGTGTTTATCCCCAGCCATTTCTGCAGGCAGAGATGTTAATTTGGCGTCCTACGTGGAAAGTCTGAGGCATCTGATCAGAATCAGCACAAGCTTCTGGGAGCTGCTTGCCAGCTGAAGGAGAAAGAAAAGGCCAATATTAAAAAGAAGCCTTTCCTTAATCAACATAAGCACTGCAAACATAAACATTTAAAACCACTATTAACTGCATTTAGAAAGTCCTGGTGAATCAATAAAGTGCTGAGGAGAAAGAGTGAAGTAGAGGCAATGAAACACCAACTTTGTGCTGTTTTCTTCGAGTGCCCTGACAGATCCAAGCTTTAAAAATCCACATCCCACCCTCCATGGATGATTTCCTTTGTGCAACCTCCAGTGTTTGCTTTGGGCATGACCCAGAGTCCCTCAGAGTCCTGGGGCTGCTGCAGTGGGGCTTTCCCCCAGGCCTGGGTGCTGCAGGATCTGTGCCCTGAGGCAAAGGATGTCCCCAGTGTCACCCACGGAGTGCCACCAGATCAGCTTGGCAGCTGCTCTTCAGCCATCCCTGTGCAGCACACAGGTGGAAACCTCAGAGCCAGCCCTCCCTGCACTCCTCCTTTAGGTTAATCCTAAACCACTTGGGCCAGATGGGGAATCTCACATCTGCTCTGGTTTAAATTGGATATTGGGAAGAAATTCTTCCCTGGAAGTGTTCAAGGCCAGGTTGGACAGGGTTGGGAGCAGCCAGCGATAGTGGAAGGTGTCTCTGCCCATGGAAGGAGGTGAAATGGGATAAATTTTAAGGTCCTTTCCATCCCAAACCAGTCTGGGATCCCATGATCCCACTCCACCTTCATTCCTGCTGGTTTTAGAAGCCATGGAGGCAGCAACTCTGCATTCAGAAACTCTGCATTCAGAAACTCTGCAATCAGAAACTCTGCATTCAGAAGCTCTGCATTCAGAAACTCTGCAGTCAGGCAGCTCACCCTCCTGCTAAGGAGATGTTGGTGACCCTGTGAGCTCTTCCTTTTTTAATCTGGGTTTTTCCCCTCACACGCTCAGGTCTGGCATGTCCAGAGCTGCAGGTGTGAAGTGCAGAGGAAGCCAGGCTGGGAAAACACCACGATCTTTCCAGAGGGGACTGAAGTGTCTCAGGGAGGACTTTCCTGATCATGCAAAAATCAAATCCTCCCCAAATCCCCAACAAATGCTCCAGGGACACCCAGAATCCTCCTGGCTGCTGCCATCCCTGAGCAAACTGTCCCAGGTCCCCACCCTCCCTGCAGGCAGGTGTCAAAAAGCCACCTTCATTTTCCTGACGTGCTTTTCCTCCTCCCAGGGCTGAATTAACACCAAATGAGGCCCAGATTCCTCTGTAATTAAGGGCCTCTGTCCCTGAAGATCCTCCTGTCTCAGGGCAACTTTCCTGCTGCTTCTTCTCCTTCTCCAACCCCACCATCCCAGATTTCCTCTTTCTCTTTCCACTCCTTGTTCCCAGTGGACCCAGCCTCATCTCCCCCCTGTGCTGTCAGCAGGGATGGGAGCACACAGAGCTGATGGATTTCTCCCACCACTTCCCCTGCTCCCTGAACCGAGGAGGGAGCACATGTTTTTCATGAATGAGAAAGCAATTGGAAGCCATGCAAATAAAAAAAAAGCAGCACCAACCAAACCTAACAGGACAAAATCATGCCTGGGAAGGGTCAGAAAATCCTTGTTCTCTCTTTTCCCATGCAAGCTTTATTTCTTTCCCGCCTTTCCATTTTCCAGCTACCAAACTTTGAGGAATCTCAAGAAAGGGTTGGGAAAAACCTCCGCAAAGAGCTCATTTGTGAGGATGTGCTTTTATATCCGTGTGATTTTGCAGGTTGTGGTAGGATTAGGCCTTGTCTCCTCCACTTAAGCTCCAGCACATGTTCCTGGCTCCCTTGGAGGCACCACTGGACAGCCCATGCCAGAGACAGCTCCAGAAACTTGACCTTCTCCTGAACTTTGGGGCTATTTTCTCCTCTGCCCCAGCGCTGTCTGGCCAGTGCATCCTGGCCCTTGTGGATGGAAAATGTGTCAGCCTGCAGGGGCCCTGGCCAGCTGTGTCCCTGACAGCCCTTCCAGCCTGCTCCTGCTGCTGCCCCGCTCCACGAGGGGCCTCTGCAAAGTCCCTGCCCTGAGGGAGCATCCCCTGGGACAGCTGGCCCTGCCCAGTGTCCCCTGCAGCCACCAGGAGCTCGTCCATGCTGCAGAACTTCATGGAGGATTTCTCTTTTCCCTCTTTCCCTTTTCTTTTTCCTCTTCTTTTTACATTTCCCTTTTCTTTTCCCTCTTCTTTTCCCTTTTCCTTTTCTTTCCCCTCTTCTTTTTCCTTTTCTTTTCCCTCTTCTTTTTCTTTTCCCTTTTCTTTTCCCCTTTTCCTTTTCTTTTCCCTCTTCTTTTTCCTTTTCCCTTTTCTTTTTCTTTTTCCTTTTCCTCTTCTTTTTCCTCTTCTTCATGCCTACCTTTCCCACTGCAGCCACCAGGACTCTCCTCCATGCAGTAGAACTTCATGGAGGACTTTTCTTCTTCCTTTTCTTTTTTCTTTTCTTTTTCCTTTTCTTTCTCCTTTTCATTTCCCTTCTCTTTTCCCTTCTCTTTTTCCTTCTCTTCGTGCCCAGCTTTCCCACTGCAGCCACCAGGACTCTCCTCCACACAGCTCAACTTCATGGAGGACTTGACTTTTTCCTTTTCCTTTCCTTTTCTTTTCCCTTTTCTTTTTCTTTATGCCCAACTCTTCCACTGCAGCTATGAGGATTCTCCTCCATGCAGCAAAACTTCCTGGAGAACTTCTCCTTTTCCTTTTATTTTCCCTCTCCATGTTTCAGTGGTATTTTCCCCCATCTCCCAGGGTTTTAGCACAGGGTTTGGGGTGATCCTTGTCCTTCCCCTGGCAGCAGCTGGGGTTGGATTGCTTGGGCTGGAGATCAACCCAGTGACCCTCCCAGCTCAAAGCAGTGGGATCTACCCCACCCTAGGGCACTTTGTGCTGATATTTCAAATTCCAGCACTGAGGATCTGCACGAAGCTGTAATTGAATCTCACAGCAACCTCAGCTTTGTTCCTGGGGTCACCAGCCCTCACAGGGGATCCCAAATCTCACCAGGCAAACCCCACCACGAAATCCCTTCCTGGAAGGTCAGGGACAGCCTCAGTACTCCCAGGCCACTTCCCTGTTTGTTCTGTGCTTGCTGCCTCAAAGGGAGATCTCTGCCTCAGTGCTGCTTGCAGTAACCCCATTAACGAGCCTTTTAATTAGTGTCCTCTTTTTTTGCTAAGTAATTGCAGCAGCCTGAGATCCACTTGGGAGATGCAAATGAGCTGGAAGGAGGAGGATGCTGGGAGGCAGTGCAGGAGCTGAGTGTTGCTGTTAATGCCTCCTGACAGCCCTGGGAGGAGCAGGACAGGCAGGAACCTGCTGCATTTGGAGGCTTTTCCTTCCCCACACCTATCCAGGGAACCAAACCCACCTGCAGCTTTTCCTGCTGTGTTTAATGGATTCTGTGTGGGATTTGTAATCACCTGGGGGCAGCCCAGGTTCCCCTCCAGCAGCACAGGGGCTATGGGGGCACTGATGGGGCTATTTTAACCTTTGATGTGAATAAAATAATTTCAAACCCCCTTAGAACAGCACAAGGAGGCACCACCTGATCTTTACTTCAATTCCATCATCTCTCAGTGCTCCCAAGCCCAAGGACACCACCCAGCCCCACAGATCCCAGCACTGCTCTCACCACAGTGATTTTGCTTTCTTGTTTTGCTCCTAGGCTGGTGCTGGAGCTTTTTTGGCTCCCAGGCAGATTTCCCTTCCAAGGTTTCCATGTTGGAGGACTGTTTCCCTAATCCCCAATAGTTGCAGATTATCTCCTGCCAACTATTAATCAAAATCAGGATCTAGCACTGCCTGCTTGTGCTGGTGCACTTGAGCACATAAAAAAAGAACTTTTCTTCCTCTGAAGAAGCACAGTTGTAGTTTTTTCATCTGTCCCTGATTCCTCCAGCAGCTCCTCAGCCCCAGAGCAGCCACAATTCTCCTTCAAAGCTGAATATTGTACCAAGATGCCAACAGGGCCAAGGGGGCTTTAAAAACACGAGGAAAACAAGCAAACACCAATTCAGGGAAAGCTTCAAATAAGCCAGAAAACAACAAAGAAACTTTCTTATATTTTCTCCTTCCCCAGCCTGCTCCTTGGAGTGCAGGAGAAGGAATTGCCCTGTAAAACCCTGGCATATTGATGGGCAATTAACTGCTGCACTGACAGGGGTTATAGAGCAGGAGATGGATTTTTACAGCCCCTTCCATATGCCAGGCTTCCAAACGCCTTCCTGGAGATGTGAATTAGATGTCACTGATTTTTTAGGGTCGCTGGCTGGAGCAGCTCCTTCTGCTCCAATCGTGTTTCAGGGTTGGTTGGTACAGAAGAGGAATCCCACAGGAACAAGAAATCCACTTTAGGGGAGTCAAATTCCACACACAGGTTTTGTCCTGGGGTTGGGATTTCTCAGGTTTCCCTTCCTCAAATCCATTCTGGGCACTCATGGCCAAAGACTGGCAGCCAGGGAGTTGGGGATCTCCCCTAAAAAATTGAATTTTGAGTGCACAAAATGCCAGGAGGAGCTCTCTGGGTGCTGCATCCCTAGAAACATTAAAATGCAATCCCAATTGCTATAGGAAACAAGAATCTTTCCTCCCATGGCAGAACCTCACTGGGACTGAGTGACACATGGAAATGCTCCATGACCCCACTTTGGACTCCAACAATTCCAAATCCTCAGGCAGGAATTCCTGCTCTGGGTGACCCAGTTCCATCCAAACCTTTCCCACCACTGCACACCTTCTGCAGGGGTTTATTTCCCACTCCCACCAGCCCAAGCTGCCTCTCTATTTCCATCTCTCCAGGCTAAAAACAAAACCCTTCCCCAGCACCCCAAAATGGGAGAGTTTGTGCTGCTGTGTCAGATTTAATCCCTGGCATCTCTTTTCCTCCAGCTGGCCATGTCTCGGGTTTTGGTTGTTCATTGCTGCCCTGAGATGTGCAGGGTGTCTCTGCTTAAGCTCATGTGGCTGAAGAACGAGTCTGGACTCTTCACTTTTCGGTTTTGAGGTTGTTTATTAATTCTTATCTATAATATTTTCTATCTACCCAGCCGAGGTCTGCTCAGCAGGGCAGCCACAAGCACTCTTTGTGTTGTCCTTTTATACTACAAACTACCTATAACATATTTACACTTAATTCCCAATACCTATCACCTGTGTTAGATCACCTGTGTTAGACAGTGCACTTCTACTCTAAACCCATCCCAAAGTGCCACCATCACTGCAGAAAATGGAGGAGAAGAAGAAGAAGAAGAAGAAGAAGAAGAAGAAGAAGAAGAAGAAGAAGAAGAAGAAGAAGAAGAAGAAGAAGAAGAAGAAGAAGAAGAAGAGAAGAAGAAGAAGAAGAAGAAGAAGAAGAAGAAGAAGAAGAAGAAGAAGAAGAAGAAGAAGAAGAAGAAGAAGAAGAAGAAGAAGAAGAAGAAGAAGAAGAAGAAGAAGAAGAAGAAGAAGAAGAAGAAGAAGAAGAAAGGCTGGACAGGCCCAAGTTCCTCCATCTTGTCCCCATAACCCCCACACCAAAAATTCTAAAATCTACATTTTCACCCTGTGATCATTTTGTTACTACACTATTCAAACCTATGTGACTTTCAGGTCCTCATACAAAGCTGCTGACTTGCCCCAAGGGTCACAATCAAATCCCCAGGTGTTCTGGGCTGTGTGCCAGGGTCTCCGAGCCCCCTGATGGGGTCCTTGGCAACTCTGGACACCCAGAGGGATGTGCTGAGTTCTGACAGTCATGAACAAGTAGGATAAAGCAGCACAAAAATAATTTCCCAAATGCTGAGTCCTGCCCCAGCCCTGCCTGGGATGGGGTTTGGTTTGTCCTGCTCATCCCAGGGAAGGTGCTGCCCCCAGGCTGGCACTGGATCCCCTGCTGTCCCCTCCAGGCTGGTGCTGTGCACGGCTGCCAGCTCACCCCAAAAAAGCCAACAGGAGATAAAACCCCAGCCTTGGCTCAAGGTGTGGTTTGAGATTTTTTCCTGGAGAATTGGAGCTCTGAGGGCAGCTGCATCATCCTCCCAAAGCCAGGCAGGGCTCAGCAGGGCCAGAGGAGCAGTCACTGTCACCAGAGCAGCTCTGGGGATGTTGCTCAGGCTCTGTCTCTGCCCCTGAAGCTCCTGGCAGGAATTTCACACCCTCCCAACCCTGCTTTGAAATCAAGGTGTGCTTGGATCTTCTCCTGGAGAAGTTCGACCAAAATTTTGCACGAAACCCAGCAGAAAATGGGAAGTTCCCATAAAATCATCATCTAATAACCATGAAGGGCTCAATTTGTAAAGGCTGGAATGGTTCTGCCTCCTCTATTTACCAGCCAGCAATTATCCTCACTCGAGTTACTTCTTATTTAGCTGCTCCCAAATTGGAATGAACAGGAATGGCATTTCCTTGCTAAAGCATGGAATGGAAATCCTGTCTTAGCTGAGGAAGCACCAGACAAGCCCCAGCCCTGGCTGCACCCTCCACGTGCAGCAGAGACCTGAGCTGGGCCCAGGCTGCAGAGAGGGGGATGATTTTAGGCAATGTTGTTATTTTTTGTCACACCAGAGACACAAAATCCTGCTGGGCTGGGCAGGATTGAGGACAAAAACCCTGCAGCTGATCCAGCTGTTCCCATCCTTTACTAGGGGATATTTGGGGAGTCCTTGTGAGCTCCCAGCAGGGTCAGAGGGAGAGTTACCTGTGGCAGTCACATTTTCTGGAAAAATCCCTTTGCCCTCACTCTTTATAATAAATAAAATATTTATTTTATTTATAAAATAAATCATTTCCTGCCCAGCACAAACCCTGTGCCAGCCCCGTGCTGCAAGGCAGGAGGCACACAGACCTCCCAGCTTTGGGAATAAAAGAAAAAGCCATCAGCAGGCTTTGAAAAACCTTTTCTAATCCCCATCCCAGCCTGCAAATGTGTCACCTTGGAGAGTTTAGCCAAGGGAGGCACATCCTGGAGCTCTGTTCCCTCAGTGTCAGCTCTTTCCACCCTGGCTGGGGGGATTTTG
Source organism: Geothlypis trichas (assembly GCA_009764595.1). Classification (NCBI taxonomy): domain Eukaryota; kingdom Metazoa; phylum Chordata; class Aves; order Passeriformes; family Parulidae; genus Geothlypis; species Geothlypis trichas. Next base: position 8,809,450 of record CM019920.1, read on the forward strand.
GGATTTGTGTGTGTGTGTCCCTGCCCTGCCAGCTCCCTGCAAGAATGGATCCATCTGTCCTGCCCTGCCTGTTGAATGTTCACAAGTGAGACACTGACTTACACTTTCCAGCAGGCTGGGACAGTCTTTTGGCCTCCAAACCCTGCAGAAGAATGAAAAGGTCTATTTACAGTAGCAAAAGCTCTGTCTGTTCCCTCCTGGGATGGATTTCCTGCCCTGGGATTTCTGAGCAGGCTGCTTTCTGTCTCACAGGCAGTGTCTTGGCAGCTCCCTCCCAGTGCCAGGTATCACATTTTTGCACCATTACCACGGGATTTATTCCTCCAGGGGTTGTTTTGAGGGGGAAGGGAGGGAGGCACTGCTCATCCCTGTGATGGTGTTCACAGGGGTTCTGGGATGAGAGAAGAGATGAGGATCTGACTCCATGGTTCAGAAGGCTGATTTATTATTTTATGATATATATTACATTAAAAATATACTAACAGAATAAAAGAAAAGGTTTCATCAGAATGCTGGCTAAGAATAGAAAAAGAAAAAATGATAACAAAGGTTTGTGTCTCGGACAGAGAGTTCGAGCCAGCTGACTGTGATTGGCCATTAATTAGAAACAACCACATGAGCCCAATCACAGATTTGTTTGTTGCATTCCACAGCAGCAGATAATCAATGTTTACATTTTGTTCCTGAGGCCTCTCAGCTTCTCAGGAGGGAGAATCCTAAGGAAAGGATTTTCCATTAAAGATGTCTGTGACACATCCCCCATCCCCAAGGCCTTGGGGAGCTCTGCTGCACCCCCAGCACGGCAGCTTTTCCCCTTGTAGGGGTAATTCTGCTCCTGGATTTACAATCTCTGAGCTAAACTGGGCATGGAGCTGAACTCTTGATTGCCAAAACTCCTGTTTTGGGGAGATAAACAAAACTCTACAACTTTTGTGGAAGTTGTAAAGCTGGTGTGTTTATTACAGTGCTGGACACAGGTGGGAATTGTTCTCTTAAAATGATGTGCAATTTTGGGAACTTCAGGTTCCTTTTTATCTTCTTCTCAAATCCATATGCATACAATTTCACAATAGGTTCATACATATTCATTTTATGAATTTTGTGTTACATTTGCTGCTAGTTCTTCTTTATCAGAAAGAATTCCTAGGTGAGGTTGACCTGCTCTCACAGCAGTCTTTGTCTTTCTCTATTACTTTCTGTCTCTCTTTTTCTCTCTTCTCAGTTTCTCTGAGCTTAGGCTTTTGCAGTCAGACTACACAGCAAGCCACATACTCAGAGATGTGCATTCTGCTTCAATCAAAATGGATTTTTACTCTGGAAAATTTCTACTCTGCTTCACTGCAGGCTGGTGTTGCTGGAGGCAGTCAAGGGAAATAAAAGCCCAGGAGAAATGCAAATCCCAGCTGGGAGTGGGATGTTCCAGGTCACAACTGGGATGTCACCTCAGTCTGGTGGTGCCACTTGTGGCACATCAACCCCTGAGGCGTTCAGGGTTTCTTCCTTGCTGCTCACACATCCTGGAGAACACAAATTTTCCATCCCTGAGTTCCCTCTGCATCCCAGAGTCGCTGAATTTAACGATTCCTAAGGCTGAGCAGCTCATAAATTTCCCATTGCATGAAATGGATTGCTCTTGTTAAAAACCCAAACAACATCCCAGCTGTTCCCTGTGTCCATCCCAGCCCTAACAAGGGGAAAAAGGAACCTTTGTCCAAGAGCCTGGAGGGCTGCAGCTTTTTCCATAGGATATCTCAGAGGGCTGCTGGATTCATTATGGTGCCTTGGAGCTGCAGGATGTGTTTGGCAAGGCAAAAATCTCCTTTTTTCCTCCTCCTTGAGTCAAAAGCTGTGAGAAATGCAAATCTCTTGGGTTGTTCTGGAAGGGAAGGGAAGAGGATGAGGTGGATTCCACAGGGTGGGATTGAGCCTGGCCCTGGCTCTCCCTGCTGTGTGTTGTCAGCTGGAGTTGCACTGTTGTCAAACCTCTGGAAGGATCAGTGATGGAAATGGCAAAGCCAACAGTAATTCAGCTCTTGGAGGAGGCTGATGTGCTGTGCTGTTTTTTCCTTGGAAAAAAAAAATTAATTAAACCTTCCTAAATATCCTGAAAATGCTCATGTTTGGCTCTTCCACAGATGTGAAACAGAAATATTTGTATTTTTTTATTTAATCCATATTCATGCCGCCTGCTCTCCAGAAGTTCCAAATTTTCATGCAGGATTTTTACAAGCTCCGGAGAAAAACATTTTTTATGGCACTCACCTCGTCTTTCCACCTTCCCCTCAAGTGTGGCAGGAATCTTGTCTCTCACCTCTGAATGTGGGGATTTTTCCAGACTAAATCCAAGGAAGAGACACTTCCAAAACCCTGGGAAGAGACGGTGGCAGTGCCAGGGTGACAAATCTGATTTATTTCAGGATCTGTGGCAGCAAGGGTTGGGTTTTTGCTGTTCCCCTGGCACAGAAGTGTTTCTGAATTTCTGCTGCACCCCAAAAGCTGCTGCAGGGGGGACAATGCAGAAATTCCTGCTTTTTTTTGGGACAAACACGTGCTGGGTGCCCAGCAAAAGCTGTTTGACAGCACTGCTGGGGAGGGATGCTCAGAGAATTATCAAAATTGGACTTTTCAGCCCCTCCTGCTGCTAACAAAGGCCACAGATTATCTCCTGCTCATATTCCTGGGCTTTAATGGGAGTGATGCTATGGAGAGCAGCTCTTCTCCTCCTCCCCAGGGTTTTGGTGCCAGCAGAGCACTTGGGGAACAACAGAGCTGCTGTTGGAAGCAATAATATTAACAGCCTGGCGTGGCAGGGCTGCCAGGCTGAGCTCACCCTGGTAATTGCCTTTGGCTCCAGCACAGCTCGGGGAGGGCTCTGCCTGCTCTGGGGCACGAGGGATGGGGCTGGGAGTGAGTGCTGGGCTGGGAGAGAAGGTGGAGATGGTGCAGAAGGGTTTGCAGCCCAATTCCAGCAGGGGAAATCAGTGATTGAGGCTCTGCTGAGGAGCTCCATGGGCATGGAGTGCTCCACATCTGTGATGGTGTTCACAGGGGTCTGAGGGTGAGGGAAGAGATGAGGATCTGACTCCATGTTTCAGAAGGCTGATTTATTATTTTATGATATATATTACATTAAAAATTATTAAAAGAATAAAAGAAAGGATTTAATCAGAAGGTTAGCTAAGAATAAAGAAAGAATGAATAACAAAAGCTTGTGATGCTCAGAGAGTCAGAGCCAGCTGGGTTGTGATTGACCATTAATTATAAACATTGAGACCAATCACAGATGCACCTGTTACATTCCACAGCAGCAGATAATCATTGTTTACATTTTGTTCCTGAGGCCTCTCAGCTTCTCAGGAGGAAAAATCCTAAGGAAAGGATTTTTCAGAAAACATGTTTGTGACACACATCCACAAGGAATCCCTGCAGACACATCTGTGGGATGCTGGGCTCATCCCTCTTCTCTTCAGGGCTTTCTCTTTCTGCCCATTCTCTCATCCCACACCACTTTTCCCCACTATTCTTGAGATAAAACCTGTAAATCCCTAAATTATGTATGATGTGACTGAACAGTATCAATTCAACACTGCCCAGGCACCCAAATCTGGCACCCCAAAATTAGCACTGAATTAAAGCTCTCCATGCCTGAAAAATAAAAAGAGAAAAAGAAAAATCCACTTCTGCATTTTTCCTGCCTTGGATTGGATCAAGTGAAAAGCCACAGGTGGAAGAGTTGCAGGATATATTTCTCAGAGCTGTCTGAGAATGATTTTGACATGTTTGCTTCCTTTGGGGTTGGCAAGCTCTGCTTCTCTGGGACTGAACCCTGTGGAAACTTCTCATTTCTCTCTGCTGGCTGGGGAGGGGCAGGCCAGGTGTAAATCTGTGCTCTGAATCAGTTCTGCAGCTCAACAATACCCAAATTCAGGGCTTTTCTCAGCAGAACTTCTGCAGCCAGCGCAGAAACTGCTGCTCAGCTTTGGGGATTGATTCTCTGAGAGTCTGTGGGAGAGCTGGGAAAGATTTCCAGTTTGTTCCTCATGCCAGTGGCTCAGTGAATGAGTCACTTTTCCCTGGGTTTTCATGAAAATCTAGAGCCACTTTTCATGGGTTTTCAAGAAAACTCAGAGCCATTTTCCCCTGGTTTTTCATGAAAATCCAGAGCCACTTTTCCCTGGGTTTTTACACAAACCCAGAGCCATTTTTCCTTGGGCTTTCATGAAAACTCAGAGCCATTGTTCCCTGGGTTTTCATGGGTTTTCTTGAAAATTCAGAGCCATTTTCCCCTGGTTTTTCATGAAAACTCTGAGCCATTTTTTCCTGTGTTTTCCTGAAAACCCAGAGCCATTTTTCCTTGAGTTTTTATGAAAACTTGGAGCCTCTTTTCCCTGTGTTTTCCTGAAAATCCAGAGCCATTTTCCCTTGTGCTATTTCTCCTCCTGGAAGGGTTTGTTCCACGGGGATCAGCTGCAGGAGGATTTTGGGGATCTCTGACAGCATTTCCCTCCCCAGCACAGAGCTCCTGGCACCACCAACCCTGGCAAATCCCATTTGGCATCATGGCACGGAATCAGCCATGCCTCCTGATTTTCCTGCCTTTCCCACTCCTCTGGGATGGCATTTCCCCCTCCAAAGGGAGCAGGAGCTTTCCTTTGACATTTAAAGATGTTGGGAGCAGACTAATCCTGGTTTAGGCTCCACAGGATTGGAATTACAGAAGTTAATTTGTCTTTAATCCCTTCTGTGTCCCACCGATTTTAGGGCGGCCTCACAAAACTCCTTGGGATAAATTGTCTTAAACAGAATTCCTGCAGGTGATTCCAGCTTTTCACAGATTCCACAAGCAGGGATTGATTCCCTGCCTGCAGAGACTCAAATGCCACATTTTCCTTTTTTTTCCCTGGCCATGCTTCCACCACCAATAACTCAGGAAAGCCTTTGGGCCGTGCCCATCCTTGTGTTTGTTCCACCACTGCAGTAAAACAGTTTTTACTCCAAACTCCTCACTGCTGCATCAACAGCCTCTTTATGCTTAGAAATGATGCTCAATCCCTGAGGAAAAAATGATTTAAACAAACCATTTTCTCAGCTGCTTCCACTGCAAAGGCCTCTCAACTTCCAGATAATTTCATTTTTCACCAGGACTCTTTCTCCTGCCTCTGCTCAGCACTGAGTAACTGCAGGAGGTTTGTTGCTGGGTTAAGCACCCAAAAACTTCACTCTTTTCTAATCTGATTTTTAAAGATACAACCTTGCTACTGGGTTAAACACCCAAAAACCTCACTCTTTTTCAAATCTGATTTTTTAAAATACATCCTTGGGGATTGCAAAGTCCACAGAGTGACTCCATGGGGAATTTGCTGCTTTTTTCCCTCTGAGCTCTGCATCACCACCTCAAACAATGATATGTTATACATATAATGCATATAAAATACATATATTTTATATGTATTATATGTATAACATATATAATATACGTTATATAATATCTATTAAAATACATATTATAGATACATATTATCTACATATATACATATTAAATACATATGCATGTATTATCTATAATATGTAGTTATGTTATATATATGATATATAATTATATATACCATATTACATTATATTGTATTGTATTATATTGTATTATATTATATTATATTATATTATATTATATTATATTATATTATATTATATTATATTATATTATATTATATTATATTATATTATATTATATTATATTATATTATATTATATTATATAGTATTGTATTATATTATATTATATTATATTATATTATATTATATTATATTATATTATATTTATTATATTAATTATTATAAAATTATAAAAATTTATTTAAAATTATTATAAAAATGATTATTAAATTATTATAAAAATTTATAAAAAATATAGTGATTCCAAAACTAAGTCTAAAAAAAACCTCTTAAACCTCCAATAAAAAAAATCCACATCTCCTCTGAAAGAGCCCGGGATGGAGCAGGAGGCAGCAAATGTGGAAAGCAGATGTGAGAGGGGAGGAAATCAGGATTGCAGGAGCCAAGGAGAGGAAGCACAGAGCCCACAGGAGCAGCACTTGTCCTGCTGGATCTGGGATTTTCTCCCAAAAAACCCCTCTGGAGCAGGGCAGGCACTGCAGGGCTGTCCCACAGGCTCTGCTGGTTTGTGTCCGTGCAGCAGGAAATATTCCAGCCTGGGACAGAGCAGGGACTGGCATGAGAGCTCCCAGCAGTGAGATGGGCAGCTCTGATTGCCCCTGACTGAATTTCGGTGTCTGTCACAGCTCCTGCTCAAACTCAGCAAGGAGAGGAAGGGTTCCAATCCTGGCAGCCCTTACATTGTCATTCTGCACTTTAAGATGCTTTTCTTGGGGTCATGTTTGGTCCCACTGAGCAGTTTTTCCTCTCCTTTGGGTCCCTGGCCCCAGCAGCAGAATTAGATGGGGAATTTAATTATATCTTAGCCAGCTAAAGTGCTCAACAAACACCAGTTTGCAGGAGGACATTTATGAGCAGCATGAAATTGCCATCCTGGAAAAGCCCAAATCAGGGCTATAAATAGGGAGGGGGCTGGAATCTGCACAGGAATTGGGAATATCCCCTGGGAACAGGGCCTGGCTCTGGGCAGGACAGCCCTGCTAGCCCAGCTTGAGCAATGCTGCACTCTGAATTATTTTATTTTATTTTATTTTTTTAAAACTGGCAAGATGCCACCAAACCTTCCCCTAATCCCTCTCCTTGCAAGGATGGGAATAACATCTGGCCAGGCTGACAGTAGTCAGGCTTTGGAGGAGCTGAGAGCTCTGAAAACTGAACCTCCTCGAGCCTGGTGTGCATTTATCTTCCTTTGCAGGACATTAGCAGGCAGAGTTTGTTTTCAGTGAGTTATTTAGCAGAAAGAGGGATTAGACCTTGGGCTAGCATTGATTAACCCCTGCATGTTGAGTTGTTTAACAGCATAATGGATTAGTCATGTTTGCTGCTGACCTTTGTCAATTGAATCCTTCAGCTGGAGCTCCTCGTCTGGCCTTTTAAAATACACAACTCCTAAAAAAAAAAAAAAAGGAAAAAAAAAATGGGATTTGTGCTAAAACAGCCCTGGAGTGAAGAGCTGAGCACAGAACTGGGGCAAAGAGTCCCAGAATTTCTGGTGTTGGGTTGGACATGGCAGGAGTGGAGCCCCATGGATGGAGCTGGCAGTGATGGTCCTGAGGGCTCTGCAGGGATGAACCAGATGGAAAATTCCTGCAGAGGGATTGGGTTCTCTGTGGGGCTGTAAAGTGAAAGTCCAGTTAGCAATGGGATTTATGGCCATCCTGGCAGAGGAATCTGTCATGTTGGTGATGAAGAGTTGACTTTTTAAAGGAAGGGATGGGGCAGAGGTGCTGTGAGCAGCAACAGCTGAAGCCTCGTGGCCTTTGATGGAACCAAATTAAATCACTTGAGCACTTGAGCTGGCTAAAATATAATAAAAAATCCCCATCTAATTCTGCTGCTGGGGCCAGGGACCCAAAGGAGAGGAAAAACTGCTCAGTGGGACCAAACATGACACCAAGAAAAGCATCTTAAAGTGCAAAATGGCAATTTAAGGGCTGCCAGGATTGGATAAAGAGCCCTCACAGAGATCACATTTGGACCCAGGAGAATGTCTGAGCTGAGGGTGTCTCCTCAGACCTTCCATTCCCTCAGCACTGCCACAAGAAGCTGTTTCACTTTGACTTTTTCATTTTTTTTTTAACAAAATACCTTCCTGCTGCAGCCAGGAGCTCATTCTGGGCTCGTTCTGCTGCAGTACAAGTCAGGTCAAGGAGTTTGTTTGGTTTACTAAAAACGATCCTCCAGTTCAAACAAAACTTAATTTGTGGAAGCCCCGTGGCCTCTGTGAAACACAAACCCCTCTGGCCTCCTGATTTATGAGCACAGAGCCAGGGGGAAGCCTAGCCAGAGGAAAAGGAGCTGGGGACAGGTCCAGGAAAGGCAGGAAAAGGGGGAAAACCACCCAGAAATGGGGAAGCACAGGGATGGGAGCTGGAACGAGCTGGAAAAGGCTCTGCTGGCTTGGTTCTGTGGGAAGGGAGAGGCTGAGTTTAGGACAGGTAACTCCAGGATTTGAGTTTGTGTCTGAATGGGGAAAGGTTTGGAAAGAAAGATTTGGAAAGGTTTGGAAAGGTTTGGAAAGATTTGGAAAAGTTTGAAATGATTTGGAAAGATTTGGAAAGGTTTGGAAAGGTTTGGAAAAGTTTGGAATGGTTTGGAAATTTCGGGAAGATTTGGAAAGGTTTGGAAAGGTTTGGAATGGTTTGGAAATTTTGGAAAGGTTTGGAATGGTTTGGAAAGGTTTGGAAAAGCTTGGAAATTTTGGAAAAGTTTGGAAAGGTTTGGAATAGTTTGGAAAGGTTTGGGAAGATTTGGAAAAGTTTGGAATGGTTTGGAGAGATTTGGAAAGGTTTGGAAAGATTTGGAAAAGTTTGGAAAGATTTGGAAAGGTTTGGAATGGTTTGGAATGGTTTGGAAAGGTTTTTCTTTGGTTATTGATGTGTTTGAAGAAGTTCTTTTTGCTGCTTTTGACCAGATTTGATTCCAGCTAGGCCTTGCCCTTCCTTATCTCATTTTTCTTATTCTGCTAACATCTCTTATCAACCAAAATGTACATCCCAGGGAGATCGAGGAAATTTTGGGATCAGACACCCAAAGTGAACCTCTGGAGCTGCTGCTGGCTCTGTAAATCTGCGACCCTTAATCTTCAGTGGTGATTATGATGAGCAAACAGGAGCTGCAAAATGAAGTTTGTGGTGTTCAGTGAAGCCCTGGTGGGGTCAGGGGGACTTTGGGAACTTCTTCAGTGCTTGACCCTGGTGGGGATCAGAGGGCAGGGGCAGCTCCTGGTTTCACACCACACTCTGTGTATGCCCAGGGATTATCTCTGCAGTCCAGACAGATTATCTGGGTTTAGCCTGAGCCATGCAGAGCAGGGGGAGAGGGGGAGATCAGCCCAGGGATGGGGAATGGCAGCTCCTCCCTGGCCCCCAGGCTGGCCCTGGGCATGCACAGGGCAAGGGCAGCTGAGTTCAGCCTCCTCACAGAGCAATTCATCCCAAATTTCACAGCTTGGGATGCCTCAAACACATCCAAGGCTTGGCCTCAGCACCCTGGAGCTGAACAAGGCTGGAAAAAGAGGAGGAGTGGAAAGTCTGTTCCCTTTATAAAGCTATTTCCTCTCTTTGACAGAGCTGTGAAACACCCAAACATGCACAAAAACAAACCCCACCTTGTGCTGCTGCTCTTTCCACGAACGGGGCTGGTCCTGGTGCCACCTCATGGCAAAAATTCCCATTTCAATTCCCACTGGAGCAGCAGCTGGGACTGGGGAGAATCGGTGCCCAGCCCCTGCAAAGCCCCAGCAATGCCCAGCCTCAGGGGGATGGGAGTTTGTGGTTTTTTGGGGGAAAAAATAAACTTTTGAAAGAGTTTTCCTTTTAATTCTTGCTGTTTGGGAGGTACCTGTTGAATATTTCATCATGCCTGGGTTCTAATTAAAGCATTAATTATCTGTTCTGCCTGAAAACCTGTGGCATTCTGCTGTCAGTGATGATGGGCTGCCCCTCACCTCTGAAAATGTGGGTTTGGGATTCAAAGCAGCGTTTTCAGGAAGGTTTTGGGGGAAATGCTGCCACTGTGCAGGGTGGGAATGGGTGTGAACAGCCCTGGATAATGCACTGAGCTCCTTGTTCAAATTAAAGACCACCCAGAGCTCTGAGTCTGGGGCAGTGCTGAGCTCTGGGATTCCAGATGTGAAGTTCCCTCTGTGGATAAATGGGGACTTTCATTTGCTCCATCCAAAATGTCTCTTTAGGGCTAAATCCTCGATTTTTTTAAAGCTGAATTTGGGAGCAATCCTTTCCAGGTGTGGGATTCTAAATCAGGAGTGGGATTGGTGATCTCATCTGGGCACAGAACAATTGATAAAAATTGAATTAACGGCAGAGATGCAATCGTGTTTATAAATTTTCCAGGAGCAAAGGCTGGCATTAAGACTGAGGAGGGAAAATGTGGATTTTATAGATGTGTTCTCCTCATAAATGGTATTGGAAATCATTGCTGGGAGCAGCTGCCTGTCCTAATTATTTATACAACAGCTCAGCTCATTTGAATTCCTCATTTCAGCCTCTTCCCCTCAGCTGGCCATGGGGTGTTAGTGGTCATCAATAATTCCTTCAGACTTCTCCCAATCCTTTCAAACTCCACAGCAAAGGCTGAATGCTGCTGATGATTTCATAGCACATAAATTATTTTATTTTTTTTTACACTACCTATATGCCTTAAGCCTTTTTCTTTATTTTCAAAGCCACAAACATCTCCTCCATCCCATAAACACCCCCCAGCTGGGCTCAAGATGCATTTGGGCAGGAAAACACTTCCACAAAGAAATTTGTTCCTAAAGAAATTTGGCCCTCAGCCCCTGATGTATTCCCGTGGCTGCTCAGACACATCCCTGGATGCTGCTGGAGGGGTTTGGGATTGGGATTTGGGGTTGGGGTTGGGATTTGGGATTGGGGTTAGGGATTTGGGATTTGGCATTGGGCTTGGGGGTTGGGGTTGGGATTTGGGGTTGGGATTTGGGATTTGGGATTGGGATTGGATTTGGGGTTGGGTTTGGGATTTAGGGCTGGGATTTGGGGTTGGGATTTAGAGCTGGGATTTGGGATTTGGGATTGGGATGTGGGTTGGGATTTGGGATTTGGGACTGGTGTTTGGAGTTGCGATTTGGGATTTTCGTTTGGGATTTGGGATCTGGGGCTGGGATTTCGGACTGGGATTTGGTGTTGGGATTTGGGGTTGGGATTTAGAGCTGGGATTTGGGATTTGGGATTTGGGATTTGGGATTGGGATGTGGGTTGGGATTTGGGATTTGGAACTGGAGTTTGGGGTTGGGATTTGGGGTTGAGATTTGGGGTGGGATTTGGGGCTGGGATTCGGGGCTGGGATTTAGGTTGGGATTTGGGGTTTGGGGCTGGGATTGTGATTTGGGGTTGAGATTTGCGGTTGGGATTTGGGGTTGGGATTTGGGGTTGGAATTTGGGATTTAGGGTTGGGGTTTGGGCTAGGATTTGAGATTTGGGGTTGGGATTTGGGGCTGGGATTTGGGGTTGGGGTTCGGGATTTGGGTTGGAATTTGGGTTTGAGATTTGGGGTTGAGATTTGGCTTGTGATTTGGGACTCGGATTTGTGATTTGGGATTTGGAGCTGGGGTTTGAGGTTTGGTGTTGGGATTTGGGATTTGGGGTTGGGATTTGAGGCTGGGATTTGGGGTTGGTTTTGGGGTTGGGATTTGGGGTTGGAGTTTAGAATTTGGGGTTGGGATTTGGAGTTGGGGTTGTAGTTGAGGTTTGGGATTTGGGGTTGGGATTTGGGGTTGGAATTTGGGATTTTGGGCTGGGATTTGGCGTTGGGATTTGAGGTTGGAATTTGGGATTTCGGGTTGGGATTTGGGGCTGGGATTTGGGATTTTGGGCTGGGATTTGGGGTTGCCATCACCCCTTCAGCTCCTGTGACCCCTCCTGGAGCTCCCTCAGCTGCTCTGCTCCTCTCCACTGCGGGCTTGGCTGCCAGAACCTGGCACGTGCCCGCTGGAATTTTCCAGTTTGCCACCAGGAGCTGATTCCTGCATTTCTGCTGCTGCTGAGGAGGAGCAGACAGGTCTGAGCAAGCTCCCAAATCACCTGGGAACAACTGGGAACTCAGACTTCCTGCTCAGCAAAAGCTCCTGGGCCTGGTTTTCTGCTTTGCATCTGATCCAGGTGCGGCTTGGGATGTTTTGGTGTCAGTCTGGAGCAGGAAAAAGGGAGCTGTGGGAGTTCAGTGCTCTGAGCTGCTTCAATTTCATTGTCTGACCTGTTTGGGGGATTTAGGAACCCCTTGCCCGTGGCTGAGGGACTCTGGAAGGGCAGGGAATGGCTGGGAGGGGGGTCCAAGGGTTTGGGATTTTCTCTCACTGCTGGAGAAGACAATCCAGGTGTTTCTGAGCTGCTTGTAGGCAGAAATCAGGGAGGGAAAGGTCCAGAATCCTGGAATTTGGGGCAGAAATGGGACTGCCCCAGGTGAGAAGACACCCATGGAAATCCTGATTCCTTCGATGCCATAATCAGGGATTATTTGGAATCACAGCATTAGAGAATAATTTGGGTTGGAAAACACCTCAAAGATAATCAAATTTGAACCCAAAGGCAACTTAAATATCATCAAATTCCACCCCATTTCTTGTATGGCAGAAATTAGGGAGGGGAAGGTCCAGAATCCTGGAATTTGGGGCAGAAATGTGACCCCCCAGATGAGCAGACATCCATGAAAATCCTGATTCCCTTGGTGCCATAATCAGGGATTATTTGGAATCACAGATTAGAAAATGATTTGGGTTGAAAAACACCTTAAAGATCATCAAATTCCAAGCCCAAGGGACAAGGGAGGGGATTTGCAACCCACAGGCTCTGCTGGTGCTTTCACCACCCTGCTTCCAAGCCCAAATTCTTGGGATATTTCACAGTCTGAACACATGGAGGGGAGAGAAAGGATCCCCGTGGGGATGTGGAACAGATTCTGCTCCATGGAGCCACTGGGAGACTGTGGGAAGGCCCAGCTGGGAATATTGGGATAATTTGGGGCAGGAGAGAGGATGAACAGTGTCAATCCCACAATATTGGGATATTTTGGAGCTGGAGGGAGGATGAACAGTGTCAATCCCACAATATTGGGATATTTTGGAGCAGAAGGGAGGATCAACAGCGTCAATCTCATAATATTGGGATATTTTGGAGCAGGAGACAGGATGAACAGTGTCAATCCCACAATACTGGGATATTTTGGAGCTGGAGGGAGGATGAACAGTGTCAGTCCTGGGATACTTTGGAGCAGAATGAAGGATGAACAGTGTCAATCCCACAGTATTGGGATATTTTGGAGCAGAAGAGAGAATGGATGGAGTCAATCCCACAATATTGGGACATTTTAAAACAGAGGAGAAGATGAACGGTGTCAACCTCAGGATATTGGGATATTTTGGAGCAGCAGGAAGGACAGACAGTGTCAATCCCGGGATGTTTTGGAGCAGGAAAGAGGAGGAACAGTGTCAATCCCACAATATTGGGATATTTTGGAGCAGAAGAGAGGATGGATGGAGTTAACCCCACAAAACTGGGATATTTTAGAGCAGGAAGAAGGGTGGACAGTATCAATGCTGGGATATTTTGGAGCAGGAGAGAAGATGAACTCTGTCAATCCTGAGATGTTTTGGAGCAGGAGGGAGGATAAACAGTGTCAGTCTTGGGATATTGGGATATTTTGGAGCAGGAGAGAGGATGGACAAGTCAATCCCATAATATTGGGATATTTTGGAGCAGGAGGGAGCATAGACAGTGTCAGCCCCAAGACATTGGTATATTTTGGAGCAGGAGGGAGGATGGACAAGTCAACCCCATAGTATTGGGATATTTTGGAGAAGGAGGAAGGACAGTCAGTGTCAGTCCTGGGATATTTTGGAGCAGGAGGGAGCACAGTCAGTGTCAGCCCCAGGATATTGGGATATTTTGGAGCAGAAGAAAGGACAAACAGTGTCAGTCCCACAATATTGGGATATTTTGGAGCAGGAGGGAGCACAGCCAGTGTCAGCCCCGTGTTCCACCCGTGGAGCTCAGCACAGGTGCCTGCAGGGCTGTGCAGGTGCTGCCCCGGCAGATCTCACCTGCAGGCTCCTCCTGGAGAGGCAGCACGGTGTGATTGACCTGGGTACCCACAGAGACGGGCCTGGAGGGGTTTTCACACCGGGATGTGCCCGGGAGTGCCCCTGGCACCGTCCCCACACGTGCTGGTGCTGCCTCTGCCCGCCCTGCCCCGGGGCCGCAGCCTCTGCCTCTCACCCCCGCCTGCTGAAAGCTCTTCCAGCAGGGCAGCTCCTCCTGCCTCTGGCTCAGCTCCAGCTTTTCCAGCTCCACAGCGAGCCTGGAGCTGGGTCAGAGGCAAAGGGAGGGATTTCCTGCAGCTCTTCCCACTGAATCCTTCAGAAACCTTCCCTGAGTGGAGTGGGAGCATCCCTTTCCCACTGCTTGATCCAGGGGGTTTGGCCTCCTGTCCTTTTAGGTTTTGGTGTGTTTGGTGCTGATTATCCATCCTAGTAACTCTCATTCCACCAGGTCAAAGATTTATGGCTAAAACTCATCATGGTGCCAGGTTCTTCCATCACTCAGCCAAATCCAGGGACAGGATGAGCCACCCCAAACTCCTTCACTGTCCCTGCATGGGACATTGTCCTTCAAACCCCAAATCTCAACCCCAACCGCAAATTCCAACCCCAAATGGGATGGGTCAAAGATTTATGGCTAAAACTCCTCATGAGACCAGGTTCTTCCATCACTCAGCAAAATCCAGGGACAGGATGAGCCACCCCAAACTCCTTCACTGTCCCTGCATGGGACATTGTCTTTCAAATCCCAACCCCAAATCCCAATCCCAAACCCCAACCCCAAATCCCAACCCCAAACCCCAACCCCAAATCCCAAATCCCAAATGGGATGGGTCAAAGATTTATGGCTAAAACTCCTCATGAGACCAGGTTCTTCCATCACTCAGCCAAATCCAGGGACAGGATGAGCCATCCCAAACTCCTTCACTGTTCCTGCATGAGACATTGTCCTTCAAATTCCAACCCCAAATCCCAACCCCAAATCCCAGCCCCAAATCCCAACCCCAAACCCCAACCCCAACCCCAAATCCCAAATCCCAAATCCCAAATGGGATGGGTCAAAGATTTATAGCTAAAACTTCTCATGGTGCCAGTTTCTTCCATCACTCAGCAAAATCCAGGGACAGGATGAGCCACCCCAAACTCCTTCACTGTTCCTGCATGGGACATTGTCCTTTGACATGGTCAAGAATTTATGGCTAAAACTCATCATGGTGCCAGGTTCTTCCATCACACAGCCAAAACCAGGGCCAGGATGAGCCATCCCAAACTCCTGTATTGTCCTTCATGTCCTTCCTTGAGTGCTGGGTGACCAAACCCACCAAGAAATCAGAGTCCAGGTTAGGCAGAGGTGGGAATTCAGCTCATGAAGTGTTTTTTCCCCTGTGGATAGTGAGGGCCTCAATTCTGCTGCTGTGCAGAGAGTGGACAGGGTTGGGATGCTCTGGTGTGGCCCAAGGTGTGGGGTACAGGGGACATCAGTGCTCTGGGGAAAATGAGCTCCAAAGGAGCTGGGACTGTCACCTGGCTGTGCCATCAGTGGTGCCAGCAGTGATGTGCAGGTCCTTGATGGCCCTGACACAAAGTGTTGATAGCAGCAAGCATCTTCAGGGCATTTATTTCAGGAAAAGGTTTGGATTTTGTTGTTTTTCCTTCTCTGGTCTCTATTTAATCTGGTTTTTGTTTTGTAGAGGGGTCTGCAGCATTGTGGGCCACAATCTGCAGTGGGTCTGTCCTCTCCTGGGACAGGAAAAGAACTGGAGCTTCTGGTTTTCTATGGAATCAGAAAAAGGCTTGGCTGGGAAGGAGCCTTAAGGATGATCCAGTTCCAGCCCTGTTCTGATATTGCAGTGCCAGAACACTGAAAGTTGTGTTCTTATATATATATATTCTAAAGTGTGGGCTATCTGTTGTCACTGCTGTGGTGACAGTGACAAAAGGGACCAGCAGCTCTCTGTCCCTTCCACCCCTTCCCTGCCAGAGGTGGATTTTGCCACCCCAACTCCCACTATCCTGGGAAGGGAACCCCCTCCCCTTTCCCCTCCTTGTTTGCCCTATTACCCCGTGCACACACTCCTTTTTGTGCCAAATCCCTGCATTTCCCACACCCCCATCTGATGGAATCACAGAATACCCTGAGCTGGAATGGGCCCACGAGGATCCAGCCCAGTGCTGACCCCAGAATCCCACCCTGGGCAGGGTCACTGAGCTCTGGCACCATTCCCTGGCACCTTCTGGCTCTAAAGCCTTGCCCTGCTGTCCCACCCCACCCTCCTGGCCCTGCTCCAGCCATTCCCTGCACTGGGCAGCACAGGGGATGTGGATTCTTCGTTTCCTTTTTCTGCCAAGGTCGGGATTAAATGTGTGAAATGGTATTTCAGATGTTTATTAGTTTTTATCTACATTACAAGCTCACAAAGTGTGAGTTCTACAGGATTTCTTTCTAGCAAGTTAAAAATTGAGGCCGTGTCTCTCTCTCTCTACGAGGTCTTTTAAGGATAAACTGTCTAATTAGGAAATGACACTTAAATTCTTTTTACTTTTAACCCAATAACCAACCACTCGTGGCTGCAATGTGGATTTTTTATCCAATTACACAATATCATGCCAACTCATGAAGAAGAGGGTGAAGAGGAAGAAGCAGCTTTCACCCTAAAACTTCCATTTTGCCTTCTATATATTACTATATTCTATACCTTTAAGTTTTCTATATTCTATAAACTGATCTATTCTAAAACTATATTCTAAAACTTTAAATTCTATATATAGAATATATATTCTAAAACTTTGTTTTCTGCCATGCAATATTACACACATCTACTCAAACTTTACAATCATAATCTCTAGACTATATTCTATAACTTTAAGTTTTCTATATTCTAGAAACTTATATATTCTAAAACTTTTTATTCTACATATAGAATATATATATATTAAAGCTTTAAGTTTTCTCCCATGTGATAGAAACTTTATAATCACAATCTCTATACTATATTCTATAACTTTGTTTTCTATATTCTATAAATTCAAACTTTATGATCATAATCTCTATACTATATTCTATAACTTTAGGTTTTCTATATTCTATAAACATATATATTCTAAAACTAGATTCTATATATATAATATATTTATTCTAAATGTTTAGGTTTTCTACCATGCAATATTACACATTTCTACTCAAACTTTATAATCATAATCTCTATACTGTATTCTATAACTTTAAGTTTTCTATATTGTACAAACTTGCATATTCTAAAACTTTATATGCTATATATAGAATATATATTTTCTAAAACTTTTTCTACCATGCAATATTACACACTTCTACTCAAACTTTACAACCATAATCTCAGTTCTATCATTCCATTTTGGAAGTTTTCTCCTTCTCCTCAGTGTTCCCTCGGCTGGGGGGGGTCACCACAGAAAATCTAAAATTTTGACTTTCCATTCCTCCAACAAGGGCACAACCCGAAAAACACAGGGAAAAGCGAGGAGACGGCAAGAGGCGGAAAAAACTCCGTCTGCTGGGGGGAAAAAAAGAGGGAAAAAAAATTAAAAAAAAAAAAAAAATCTGATTTGGGGGCCGGGACATCCCGGGGGCGGGCGCTGGGGGGGCCGCTCCGCCCGGCCCTGATTTGCTGCGCTGCCCCGAGATTGACAAACTCCTGCCTCGGGTTTAAAAGAAGGGGGGAAAAAGGGCGGTGTGGGGAGAGAGAGAGAGAGAGAAGGGAAAGGAAAGGAAAAGTTTTGCGGAGCAGCCGGCGAGGCAGGGCCGGAGCTGAGCGCGGCGGAGCCCCCGCACCCTCCGCCCGCCCCATGGCTTTATAAAGGGCTGCTCCCCGGGGGGGGCTGCCGGGGGGGCTGAGCGCCTGCTCTGCGCTTCTGGAGACAGCTTGGATTGGGGATTTTAATTTTTTTTTTTTTTTGGTATTTTTTAAATAATTTTTTTCATCCTCCCTTCGAGCTGTCCCGAGCTGGTGGCCCGTTTCGTTGTTTTTTTTGGGGGAGCATGGATACGCACACGCGGTGGAAAAGGCGCAGTTGGATACGGAGCTGCTCGGTGCCCGCTGCGCTGCTGCTCTTGGGTGCCCTGTCCCTCGGCCGGGCAGGTAAGGGGGGTCCCCCGAGCCCCCCCAAAAGCTGCGGGGTCGTGGGGGAATGGGAAAGGGGGGATTTGGTGCGGGGGCAAAACCTTCTTGGCTTTCCTTCCTCCCTGTGCATTCCAGCAAAAAGGAAAAAAAAAAAACAAAAAAAAAAAAAAAAGGAAAAACCACCCAACAAAACCCACCCAACCTCCTTTAGCTGCCCGAGTCTCTGAATGCCATTTGTCAGGGGGCCCGTAAAAGGGGAAAAAACTTAAAACAATTCTTTATTCGCCTTCCTTGGAGCAAGAGCCGCCTCTTGCCGGGCTGCTTTTTCCGGAGGAAAAGTCGGGGATGAGTTTCTGGAGGCTCTGGCTCTTTCTCTCTCGCCGTGGATATATATGTGAATGTATATTTAGTCCCCTGGAAACCTCCGGGCTTGCGTAGTTCCTCCTCCTTGAGGAGCAGAAAGTTTTTGGTTTTTTTTTTTGTCCCGCAGGAATCCGCTCTCCCTCCGCACATCAAAGCTCGGGACACAAAAGCTTTGGAGCCACCCGGGGACCCCAAAGCTCTCTGCCCCTTCCCCAACCCCAATCCCGCAGGGTTTCCCCCTAAAACCGGGGCTGAGTGCAGCAGGAGGAAGCTCGGAGCTTCCAGATGTGCAGCAGCACAGAAAACCACTGGAATGTCATTTTTTTTTTCCGTGCAGAAAAGGGACTGAACACATTTCTGCTTCCCTTTGGGGCCGTGCAGTTTTTTGTTTCCAAAGCTCTGCTTCCCAAATTTCTGCCTTCTGGGGAATGCCAGGTCGGAGGGAATCACAGAATATCCTTTTTGTGGGGTGCTGGAGGAGTTTTCTGGGTGTTTGCAGAGCTTTTTCCCGGTTTGTGGGGGACACTCGGAGGCATCGAGCTCTGTTTGTGTTGGATTTCAGGGCAGGATTTGTTTGGCCGAGCCGAGTTTTGAAATCTGCAAAGTTAAAACTCGAGTTCCTCAGGGTAACTTGAGAAGCCGAGAAGTGCCCTGAAGAGCTGGGCTGTCTGGGATTCAGCTTCCCTGCCCGAATTCAGTGGTTTTTTGCAGGGTTTGTTTGAGTGTTAGCAGTGGGATTCTCTGTGTCAAGCAGCGGGATCGCCAATTATTTTCATTTCTGGCCTCTCCAAATGACCTTAAGGAAGAAGAGGTGGGCGTTGGAGGAATGCTTCCATTAAGGCTTTGCTTGTGGAGGCTGAGCAGGGTGGAAAAAACTCAATGAATAAAATGTCCTGAACATCCCAGCAGGGAAATGAGGGGGCAGCGGGAGATCCCCGAGTTTGGGGTTGGGATGTTGGAGCGCTGGAATGCCACCAGCTCCTCTTGTCAGGCTCGGGTACTTTGTATCAGCTGAAAATTGAATTATCACCAGACCTCTCTGCTCCAAAGAAAAAGCAACAATTTATTCCTTTCACTCAACCCTCCCAGAGCATCCCCAGGCATTTCCCTCTCTGTGTTGATCCTCCAGACAATCCCAAACAGCTTTTGGGAGTTCCCAGGTGACTTTGGAACCAGTTTTGGGGGCAGCTGCCGGGGCTGGGAGCTTTTGTGGGGCCAGCGTGCAGCTCTGAGGAATGACTCTTGCGGTGAAAGGCTTTGAGTTTTCCTAATGAGCCGCCTAATAGGACATCAAATCATTTGGGTGAGGGAGGAGCCAGACTGGGGCTGCTGATGGCATTGACTAATGGTCTTGATGGCTTTTTTTTTTTTTTTTTAAATTTTTTTTCCACGTTGTCTCTGGTTTTATTGCAGCTCAGAGCGTGTTTTAGTTTCAGGGCAGTTGGTTTCTCTGTGTGTGGAGGGGTAAAATTTCCCTGTAATCTGTGGGATGGCACCTGGCACAGAGGATTTCCAGCAAATAACAGGGAAATAACAATGTCAAAGCTGCCTCCCACCGCTGCCCATCCAGCTCAGATTTTCCCATATTTGCACAGATGATGTCACCCCAAAATCAAACCCACAGACAGAGCTGGAGCCCCTCTCTGCTCTTACAAATCCCTGTAAAAACCAAATCGGGTTTCTGGGTGAAACTTTTTTTGGATGCAGCAATTTCCTTTAGTGGCAAAGAGTAATGAGGATCCAAACTAAAATAAAAATGCTGGAAATTATGTTGTATCCTGTTACCTTGGCTCTTCCCCCAGTCACCTAAACGAGCTAAAAAAATCTTTATCCAGGCAGTTAAAAGACAGGTTTATTTCAATAGTTTGCCAATCAAAAGTGTTGATATTGTTTTACAAGAAGAAATCTGACTTTATAGGTCTGGAATGGGTGGCAATTCCAATTTCCCCTGTAAAAGCTGGATCATGCTGTCAGTGCCCTGCCAGGTTGCAATGGGAATTTGGAATTTAAAGGCTGTGGGACCAGCCTGGCCAGGGGACAGCAGAGGGGACAGCAGAGGTCTTGTTCTTCCAGGGGCAGGTGGAAAACTGTGCTGAGCATTCCCTGATTTCAGGGAATTCCTTAAAATTTGGAAATGGGAGGAATCCCATTTCGAATCCCATTCCGAATCCCGTTTCCATTCCCAACCCCATTTCCATTCCCATTCCCATTCCTACTACAAATCCCATTCCCAGTCCCATTTCCAATCCCATTTCCAAACCCATTCCCATTTCCATTCCCATTTCCAGCCCCATTTCCAATCCCATTCCCATTTCCAGCCCCATTTCCAAACCCATTTCCATTTCCATTCCCATTTCCATTCCCATTCCCAACCCCATTCCAAACCCCATTTCCAGCCCCATTTCCATTCCCATTTCCAACTTCACTTCCAATCCCACTCCAAATCCCATTCCCAATCCCATTTCCAGCCCCATTAAATTTCTTTGGGGCATCTCTAAGGCAAAAGCCTCTGGGGAGTTGCTGGTTTTTGGTGTGCACACAGGGACAGCAGTGAGGACTCACCTGGCTCTGACCAAAACATGTTTTTAATGCAAGTTTAAATTAAAAAGCTGCCTTGGTGTTGTTTTTAGTGTTTATTGTGTGCTCTAGGAGAAATCAGGAGGGGCTGGAAAGGGGTTGTGAATCCTTATTTTAAATGGGTGCTGTCCTTTCCCTATAGGATTGGGAATTGGAGATGGATTTTTCAGGTTTTCAGCGCTGCAGGGTTTGTGGTGATGTCTCTCAGGTTTGGGGGGCACTCAAATATCTGTTCTCTCCCTGTGAGTGCTGCAGGTGTGGAGATGGGACACCCCTGATTTAATTTGAGTTAATTTGGGTCCTTTGCCCTGAGTGTGGCTGCAGCAAGGGGTCAGCACAGAACCCCTGGAGTTAGAAAAGATTCCCAAAGCACCCTCAGCAAATCACAGCTTTCATTCTGAAGGAGATTTTCTGTTTTTCCCATTTTGTGGCTGTCCCAGAGGCCCTGAGTGGCACAGAGATGTCCCTGTCACCCTTGGCAGGGCCTGGCTGCTTTCCCTCTGCCCTGAGCTGTGCTCAGCTCCTGGTGCTGTCTGTCCATCCCTGTCCCCCTGTCCCCAGGGCAGGATCTGCATTCACTCCTGCTTTGAGTTAGCTTTGATTTCTGCCCTGAGCCAGAGGAGCAGCAGGAATTGCTGTGGGACAGCGTGCAGTGGCATTTAGGGATGTTTTGAGTTTAGTCTGGACTTCAGGAAAAATCTGGGAAGGCTTTCCAGGAACCTGCTCTTCACTCCAAAGGGTTTATCTGCTGGGCAGTTGAAATTGGGCCTTAATTCTTTCAATAATTGCTTTTTGTGTCCTGATTCCTGGAGCTGCTGGATCTGGGAGCTGGTGGATGGATGGATGGATGGATGGATGGATGGATGGATGGATGGATGGATGGATGGATGGATGGATGATGGATGGATGGATGATGGATGGATGGATGGATGGATGATGGATGATGGATGGATGGATGGATGATGGATGGATGGATGGATGGATGGATGATGGATGATGGATGGATGGATGATGGATGGATGGATGATGGATGAAGGGATGGATGGATGGATGATGGATGGATGATGGATGATGGATGGATGGATGGATGATGGATGATGGATGGATGGATGGATGATGGATGGATGATGGATGATGGATGGATGATGGATGATGGATGGATGGATGGATGATGGATGGATGATGGATGGATGGATGGATGGATGATGGATGGATGGATGATGGATGGATGGATGGATGGATGGATGGATGGATGGATGGATGGATGGATGGATGGATGGAATGTAGTCCCTGTAGAAACCTGCAGGGAGCAAAGAGCTGGGATTGCTTTCACAGACATTTAGGGGTTTTTTGGCCCTTTCAAATCTGACCTTGGACACTTCCAAGGATCCAGGGCAGCCACAGCTGTGCCAGGGCCTCCTCACCCTCACAGCCAGGAATTCCTTCCCAACATCCCATCCAAACCTTCCTTCTGTCACTTTAAAGCCATTCTCTCATCCAAAACCCCTCACAAATTTTCTTTTCAACACTTGAAGGGACTCTGAGACTCTTTGGGCAGAGCAGCTCCATTTAGATCTGGTGCTCTGCTCATGAGAATTCACTTTAAAGTGAGCAGCCCCCAGGGCAGGGTAAATCAGGATGAATCTTGAATTTCATCCCCTCTGGTTTTCATTCACCCACCTCTCCTTTTGCCTACTGAGTTTAGCTGGAGTTTGATCCTCAGGACGTTCTAGAAAATTGATCATTTGGCAGAGAAAAGTATAAAATATTGTATAAAGAGTATAAAATATTGCATGGCAGAGTATCAAATATTGTTTGGGCATGGGTGTCAGTTTGTAATACCCAGATTTTGGTAAATGGGAAGTGCTGGTTAAATGAGAAGAATTCTCTGGGAAATGAAGTGAATTCCCTTTCCTTTTCCCTCCTCTCTTCCTTGGGAAAAGTTTCTTCACTTCCAGCCTGGCCTCACTTTATATCAAATATTTCACTCTTCCTATTAAATTTGATGTGACTGGGAGTGAATTTTCAGTCCTTAAAAACACAAGAAAACCTTTGTGTGAAACAAAGCAACACCGAGGATGGGAAGAACGAGCAAAACCAGGGGAACAAAAAAAAATTTAAAAAAGAAAAAGGTTGAGACATGAAAGAATGGAAACATTTTGTTGAAATCTAATGTTATGTGGAAAAAATTGGGTTGGCAACGTGGTATAATTAAGCACTGGTTACTGTTGGCAAGTCCCAAGGCTCCTGAAATTCAGCCTAGCACTGGCTGGAGCATCCAAATGATGTCGTGGTTTCTCTGTGGACGTGTCTGGAAAATCTGTGGAACTAAAATAAATAAATGAAGGAACTACACAAAAGGCATTTTTGAGGTCGGTTGCTCCAAGTCTGGGCTCTTTTTTCTATTTTTTTTTCTTTCCAGAAGCCAAGAGGACTCTTAACATCATCTGGAAGCTCTCACAATGATGAGATGTCATTTTTTAAAAGGAGGAAAGTTGTATTAATGTATTTATGACAGAGTTTGTGTAACAAGCCTGGGAGAAAAAGGAGAGTTTGGGGATGAGTGAGTGGAAAAGCTGCATCAGAGCTCATCCCTGTGGATTTTGTCCCAGCCCTGGGTTTCCCATGGGCTTGGGGCTGATCCTGCATCCCTGTGGGGAGCCTGACCCTGAGGGATGCTTGAACACGATTTTATTGCTGATGTGCCAATAAAATCTGGGTTTTCAAGCAGCTCCAGGATTCTCTTGATGGATTCTTTCTACCTTAAAAATGCTTTTCCTCTTTGGGATATTTTTTTTCCTGTTGGGCATCCCCAGTGCTCCTCGCCCATCAAATCCAAGAGGTCATTTGGATTTTATATTTTCAATTTTTTACAGATTATACCAAGACCTCTATAATGTTCTGTTGGCTACTCTCAGAATATTTTGAATTAGATCTGCAGAGGAAATTTGGAGCAGAAGATCACTTGGGAAGCCACACAAAAATCCCTTAAGTTTACTGGAAAAAAATCCCCTTTTTGGGGTGCAAATGGAAGGGAGATGTGCTGGATGGTGATGAACTGGAGTTCATCTCTAATAATGTTTTTTTACTTTAAAAACACTTTTCTTCCTTGGGCATCCCCAGTGCTCCTCACCCAGCAAATCCAGGAGGGTATTTGGATTTTGGCTTTAGATTTGGACAGGATTTTTACAGATTATACCAAGAGCACGGTGCTGTTCTGTTTGCTACTCTCAGAATATTTTTAATTATATCTGTAGAAGAAATTTGGAGCAGAAGATCACTTGGGCAGCCCCAAAAAAACTTTCAAGCTTACTGGAAAAATACCCTTTTTGGGGTGCAAATGGAAGGGGATGTGCTGGATGGTGATGAACTGGAGTTCACCTTTAATAATATTTTTTTACTTTAAAAACACTTTCCTTCCTTGGGCATCCCCAGTACTCCTCACCCAGCAAATCCAGGAGGTTATTTGCATTTTGTATTTCAATTTGGACAGGTTTCTTACAGATTATACCAAGACCACCGTACTGGTCTGTTTGCTTCTCTCAGAATATTTTGAATTAGATCTGTAGAGGAAATTTGGAGCTGTTTTCCTAAAGAGGGATGTGCTGGATGTTTGGTGGCCTCTCCTTCAGCTCCATCAACACTGGAATTATTTTACCTTCAATTTATATTTTATGCATTTATTATTCCATTTATTTATTAGACAAATTATTAACACATATTTGCCTAAATCTCCCTGTCAGCTGGCAGATCCCTGCCTGCATCCAGCTGTGCATCTGCAGCCAGGGCCACAGGAATCCTTTCAGAATAAATAAAGCAAAAATCCTTCCTGAGCTCAACTTTTCACCAAACTCCTTCAAAGCCTTTTTTCCCTTCTCTTTCTGCTCCAAGTTGCAAAGGAGGGAGTTTGCAGCTCTCAGGAAGGAGCTGGGTGGGAAAGGAGAGGTCACTGAGGGAATCCCTGCTCATCACTGTCACATTCAGGAACCAGATTTTGTGCTCCTTGTGCCTGTCAGCTGGAGCTGCTGAGGAAATTCAGCAATGAGCCCGAGCTCATCAGCCTGCCTGGCCTCTCCTCCTCTGCTTTTCCTCCCTCCACCCCCTTTTTTTTTGTTTCCAAGACAATACTGGAGTAAGAATTCACAGCAGCCGAATTCCTGGAGATGCCATCCAGTTTCCCAGGATCTCTCCTCCTCCTGCAACGTTTTACTCTGGGATTTTTTTGCTGCAGCTCATTCAACTCTCAAATATGAACCAAGCAGTGAGTTTGTGGGATTTTATTTGATTTTTTTCCCCGTGCTGGATGTGCTGGAATGAGATACTTACTGTGTGTGTGCTCTTGTGTGCTGCAGGGGAGAGATCTGCTCCGAGGGCTGTGGTTCACCAGCTGAATAATGCAAGCATTGTTTGGGTGCCCTTATTTCCAGCTTGCACCATTAAAAGTGAATAGAAAGGTCAAGGAGATGAGTCACAGTGAACACAAGTGTCATTCTGCTCAGGAGAAATGGGAAAAAGGAGAGAAAAAGGAGCTTCCAGGCGAGGTGTTCCAGCTGGTGCCAGCCCTGGACTGGCAGGGAAAACCAGAGGAAATCTTGGCTGGGATCTGCTGGAGTGTCCAAGCAGCTAAAAACCCCAGGAATTCCCCCCCAATATCCTCTACAAACCTCCCTTCTGGGCTAGAGCTGGGGTCTGGCAGCTGGGGCTGCAGTGGGAGATCCAGGGGATGCTGTGGAGAAGTTGCTGGGAACATCCAGGGGATGCTCTGGAGAAATTGGGTTCTGTTTGGAGCATCCAGGGGATGCTGTGGAGAAATTTCTGAGAACATCCAGGGGATGCTCTGGAGAAGTTGCTGGACTCATCCAGGGGATGCTCTGGAGAAATTGCTGGGAACAATTTCTGGGATGCTCTGGAGAAGTTGGGTTCTGGTGGGAACATCCAGGGGATGCTCTGAGAAGTTGGGCTCTGTTTGGAACATCCAGGGGATGCTCTGGAGAAGTTGCTGAGATCATCCAGGGGATGCTCTGGAAAACTTGGGCTCTGTGCTGGGCTTGGAAATCCAACCCCTTCCCTGGGGAGGGCTGGCAGCTGGGGCTCTCATGCACAGCCACTGGCACCCAGAAGGAAACAATTCCTCCAGATCCACCTGGAAATTCCTTCTGCTGATCTAGAACCATCTCTGCTCAGCTCTCAGAGCCAGGGTGGAGTGAAGGTTCTCTTGGAGAGGGATTTGGACCTGGAAGCAGTTTGGTGAAAAGCTGAGCTCAGGAAGGACTTTGTGCTTTATTTATTCTGAAAGGATTCCTGTGGCCCTGGCTGCAGATGCACAGCTGGATGCAGGCAGGGATCTGCCAGCTGACAGGGAGATTTAGGCAAATATGTGTTAATAATTTGTCTAATAAATAAATGGAATAATAAATGTATAAAATATAAATTGAAGGTAAAATAATTCCAGTGTTGATGGAGCTGAAGGAGAAGGAGAGGACACAGGGAAAGGACAAGGGGGAAGGGGTTTAAACAGCCAGGGGGACAATGGGAGGGAATTGTTCCCTGTGGGGATGTTTCAGCTCTGGCCCAGGGTGACCAAAGCAGCTGTGGCTGCCCCTGCATCCCTGCAAGTGTCCAAGGCCAGCTTGGAGTGACCAGGGATAGTGAAAGATGTCCCTGGATGAGCTTTAAGGACCCAAACCATTGTCATTCCATGATTATCCCTGAAATTCTGCTG
Source organism: Geothlypis trichas (assembly GCA_009764595.1). Classification (NCBI taxonomy): domain Eukaryota; kingdom Metazoa; phylum Chordata; class Aves; order Passeriformes; family Parulidae; genus Geothlypis; species Geothlypis trichas. Next base: position 8,835,952 of record CM019920.1, read on the forward strand.
GGATTTGGAGTGGTGGGGTCACCACCTCTCCCTGCAGCATCCCAGGGAAGGACTGGAGCAGAGAGCCCTGGATCTGAGCACAGCCCCTTGCCCTCCCCTCTGCAAATGCCCTTTTGTAAATGAAACTTTTTGAATTTCCTGCCCAAACCCTGCCCCAAGAAGCCCCAGGCAGCTGGGGAAGCCCTGGCAGAGCCCTGGCAAGGGGAATTTGGCTGAGGAGCTGTGCCAAGGGGGTGCCATGGGCTGGGGACCTGGCCACAGCTTTTCCCTTGAATTGCTGCTGGAATTGCAGGGCACAGAAGGAATTCAGGGTTTGTTAATGCTTTTTTAACAGGGTGGGGTTTAAATCCTGGGCTCCTGTACCTGTGGGTTTCCTTTTTTACACCCTCCTGTGGGTTTATCAGTTTGGCTCACTGCTGTTCCCTGTCCTGCCAAGGAAACAGCCCCAGTGATTTGGGATCGTGCTGTGCTGCCACAGACTCCCCTGCACACTGCCCAGCTCTCCTTTGGGGTTCTGGCAGCATTTAAGCCCTGAAAGTACAGAGGAATATTGAAATTTTTGATTTCCAGCCATTAGATTTTTCAGTTCTGAAATCACTGTGCTGGTGTGAAATAGATATTCCTCTGAAAAAGTGAGAAAGCTTCAGAATCCTGATTTATTCTGCACATTCAGAACACACCTTCAGCAGGGAGCCACAGCCAGCCCTGCTCCTCGTCCCTCTGGTGGGGGCTGATTTCCATAAACAACTTTGCAAATGAATTTTGCCAGTTCAGCTTTGATCCCAGGTGGCCCAAAATTCCACCAGAATTCCAGTGGGTGTCAAATGTCTGGGAACTGGGACTGGTTTGCTGGGGAGGCAACAGAATCATGGAGTGGTTTGGGCTGGGAGGGAGAGGAGAGCAGAGCTGACCAGGGCTGGAGCTGATTTTGGGGGTGCTGAGCCTGGTTTGGGGTGAAACATTGGGATTGAGCTGGTATTCTGTGGAAATTTGGGATTTCTGCAGAGAGATGATGGTGGGAGCAGAGCTGCCTGAGGGCTGGAGCTGATTTTTGGGAGCTGAGGCTGCTTTGGGGTGAAATATTGATTTGTGCTGGTATTCCATGGAAATTTGGGATTTCTGCAGAGGAATGGGGGGCTCGGATATGGTGGGAGCAGAGCTGACCAAGGGCTGGAGCTGATTTTGGGGAGCTGAGCCTGGTTTGAGACAAAACATTGGGAATGTGCTGGTATTCTGTGGAAATTTGGGATTTCTGCAGAGATTTCTCAGGGAGATGGTGTGAACAGAGCTGATTGAGGCCTTGAGCTGATTTTGGGGGGCTGAAACATTGGGATTGTGCTGGTATTCCATGGAAATTTAGGATTTCTGCAGGGAGATGAGAAATTCCTCAGGGAAATGATGGGAGCAGAGCTGATTGAGGGCTGGAGCTGATTTTGGGGAGCTGAGCCTGGTTCTGGATGAAACATTGGGATTGTGCTGGTATTCATGGAAATTTAGGATTTCTGCAGAGGGATGAGGGGATGGCGATGGTGGCAGCAGAGCTGGGGTGTGATTCCATGGGAGAAGCCTCAAAGCAGGGCACAAACCTTCCTGGAAATGCCCCTTGGAGGGGTTTTAGTGCAAAATAGGAGGCTGTTCATGCCTCAAACACAGATCTGCTGCCTGGGGGCTGCTCAGGGGGTTCCTGAAGGATCAGCCCTGGTTTCCAAGGCTCATCCTGAAGGATCAGCCCTGGTTTCCAAAGCTCATCCTGAAGGATCAGCCCTGGTTTCCAAGGCTCATCCTGAAGGATCAGCCCTGGTTTCCAAGGCTCATCCTGAAGGATCAGCCCTGGTTTCCAAAGCTCATCCTGAAGGATCAGCCCTGGTTTCCAAAGCTCATCCTGAAGGATCATCCCTGGTTTCCAAGGCTCATCCTGGAGGATCATCTCTGGTTTCCAAGGCTCATCCTGAAGGATCAGCCCTGGTTTCCAAGGCTCATCCTGAAGGATCATCCCTGGTTTCCAAGGCTCATCCTGAAGGATCATCCCTGGTTTCCAAGGCTCATCCTGAAGGATCAGCCCTGGTTTCCAAGGCTCATCCTGATGCTCTCCTCATTCCCTCTCTTTGGGGACAGTCCCTGGGTGTCCCCAGTGGTGTCTGTGCTCCAGGAGAGGCAGCAGGGCTGGGAGGGAAGGGGATTTCTCCCTCTGGCACTCGGGATCAGATGGAAAAGTGTGAGGAATGTTCTCAGCAGGGCTGGCCGGGACGGGGACAGGCACATTATCACGTCCTGAGCACTTGGGGGGAGAAAGTCCCTCACTCTGCCTCTCTCAAATGTTTAAATTAAAACAAGCTGGCTTTTCTGCAGCTCTTGGATGCTTTCCCTGCTGACCTCAGGAGCTGGGATGGGAGGAGGAGCCAACAGAACTGAACTGGCTCTGAGATTTTAAAATTTATTTTATTTTTTATTTTTTTCCCTCCAAGTCCTAAATCCCTGCAGGATGCAGAAGAGCAGAACAATGAGGGCCATATCTGCTCTGCAAAAATCCATTTTTTTCCCAGTGCTCTGCTGTTAAGGAGCTGTATCAGGCAGCTGGGAGGCTGCAGGGAGCAGCACAGGCTTTTCCAGGCCCAGACATTCCCACAGCAGACTGGGAAAGGCTGGGCAGGATCAGCCCTAAAACAAAACAGCAAAGCCAGGAAAGAGCTCCAGAGCCTTTAACAGCATCCCTAAGTGTGGTGGGGTTTGAGGGTTTTCAGGAGGAGGGAAGAGATGAGAAACTTGACTTTATATTTTAGAAGGTTGATATATTATATTATATTATATTATATTATATTATATTATATTATATTATATTATATTATATTATATTATATTATATTATATTACATTATATTATTATATCATATCATACCATACCATACCATATATTTTACATATAATATATAAGTATTTATATAAATATATAAACATATATTTATATAAATATATACATATATACATTTTAAATATAGAAGTATATATTTTATATTTTGATATATAAATATATATAATATATTATATATTGTATATTATATAATATATAATATTGTATATTATATAATATATAATATATGTTATATTATATACAATATATATTATATATTATATATTATATATTATATATTATATATTATATATATCATATTATATATATCATATATATAATATATGATATATATTATATTATATTATATATACTATTACATACTATCATATCATATCAAAAGAAAATGATATATTAGAACTATACTAATAAAAGAGAAAGGAGACATCAGAAGGTTAGCAAAGAATGAATAATAAAAACTCATAATTACTCACGATCTCAACACAACTAAACACTAATTAGTCATTAAATAGAAACAATTCACATCAAACCAATCAAAACTACACTTGTTAATAAACCATCTCCCAGCCACATTTTCCAACCATCAAAAAATTGTTGTTTACGGTTCTTTGCTGAGACTTCTCAGCTTCTCAAAAGAAAAATCCTTTCATAAAATATTTCAGTGACACCTCAGGATGCTGAATCCTCCATCCCCAAATTCCCAGCCCAGCTGTGCTCTCCGTGCTGGTAATTCTGCTTGGACTCTGATCCTCAAGGTCTTTTCCAGCCTCAGTGAGTCTGAAATTCACCCCAGGGCTCTGCTCTGACCCTCTGAGGCTCAGCCTGAGTTCTGTCCTGGCCCAGAGCCCCTGGCTGGGCAGAAATGGGAATTTTTGGCTCCCTGGCTGTGCCTCAGGCTCTTGCAGCACTGGCCTGGTCCACGTGGAGCTGGGGGTGGATCCAGGGCTGGGAGCAGCCTCTGCTGGGTTTGGGAATTTGGGAGGGAAGAAGCAGAGCAGCATCAGTCCTGAACGACAAACCTGCCCTGCATCTCCTCCTGCTGCTGCTCTCCGTGCTGGCACAACATGGAAATTTGAATTTCTGCAGGAATCCTCTCTGCACTGCTCAGTTTAAACAAAATTTAAAGTGTTCTGCAGGGCAGCATCACTCCCAAATTACAGAACTTCCTTCATCTCCTCCTGCTGCTGCTCTCCGTGCTGGGACTCCATAGAAATTCAGGATTTCTGCAGGAATCCCCTCTGCACTGCCCAGTTTAAACAAAATTTAAAGTGTTCTACAGGGCAGCATCACTCCCAAATTACAAAACTTCCTCCATCTCTTCTGCTCCCGTTCTTGATGTGCTGGTACTCCATGGAAATTTAGGATTTCTGCAGGAATCCCCTCTGTGCTCCCCACAGGAGCTTTTGGGAGGTTTTCAGGATTTTACAGTTCTGGGTGGGATTCAGGGCAGGAAAACAGAGTGGGATTTCTAATGGCAACAGGGATAACACCAAACTGATCCAGATTTTGCCTGTGAAATAGGAACCAGAGCTTGGTCTGGGTGTGGAAATGCCCATAAAGAACTTTGTGCTCCTCATCTAAAGGGAATCAAAACCCACCCCAATAAACCCTGAGATGCTCTGGGACAGGCAGAGCACAAGTTCAAGATGTTCTGCAGGGCAGCATCACTCCCAAATTACAAAACTTCCTTCATCTCTTCCTACTGCTGCTCTTGATGTGCTGCCTTTGCTCCCCACGGGAGATTTTCAGGATTTTACAGTTCTGGGTGGGATTCAGGGCAGGAAAACACAGTGGGATTTCTTATGGCAACAGGAACAACAATCCAGATTTTTCCTGTGAAATAGGAACAAGATTTTCCTTGTGAAATAGGAACCAGAGCTTGGTCTGGGTGTGGAAATGCCCATAAAGGACTTTGTGCTCTTCATCTAAAGGGAATCAAAACCCACCCCAATAAACCCTGGGATGCTGAGAGGCAGAGCCTGAGTTAAGGATGTTCGGAGGGATGCTGAGAGCCCAGCAGGGTTTCCCTCCCTTCTCCAAAGCCTTGGCCAGACAGGCTGGGGCCCTCCCTGCCCTGGGGACACCAATCCCAAACCCTGAACAAACATTTCACTCCTTTTAGCAGCAGGGTCCCTGCCAGCCTGCAAACAGCTGAGCCTCTGCTGCGGCCCCATTCTGGTGGCCTGGGATGGCTTTTTATGGATTAAGCTGAAATATCTGCTTTTGGGGGAGTGAAATCTGCCCCAGTCCTTGCTCCAGCTCAAAAACCCAGAGTGGGATTTGGGGTTTTGTTGATGATTTTTTCTGATGGTGGCAAAATGCCCAAACTCAGTTTTAGTCAATAGAAAGTCTAAAAATAGATGTGGAAAATGAAAGGGAGCTTCTGGGAAACTGAACTTGGGGTCTCTGATGCTGAGTATCTAAAGTGCCCCAAGACATTCATTTTGGGGGAATTTCCTTCCTGTTTTATTGAGCCAGGGATGGCAGGGGAGGCAGTGCTGGGGCACACAGGTAGGGCAGGCCTGTGCAGTGTCAACTGACACAGGAAAATGTGGGAAATTCCTCTGGGAACTCAGGCCTGGTTGGGAATAATCACTGGGAAACCCTGGAGGTGAAATAACCCAGAGTTATTAACCCAGAGTTAAGGGTTGGGTGTGAGGCAGGAGCTGCTTTGGAGCTGAATTTGACCTGGGCTTGATATGATTTTTATATTACCCTGGGTAATACCCTGGTGTTGGAAAAGATTTTTATATTACCCTGGGTAATATGCTGGGGTTGATATGATTTTTATATTACCTGGGGTAGATATGATTTTTACATTACCTGGGGTAATATTCTGGGGTTGATGTGATTTTTGTATTACCTGGGGTAATACCCTGGGGTTGATATGATTTTTATATTACCTGGGGTAATACCCTGGGGTTGATATGATTTTTACATTACCTGGGGTAATATTCTGGGGTTGATATGATTTTTATATTACCCTGGGTAATATCCTAGGGTTGATATGATTTTTATATTACATGGGGTAATATCCTGGGGTTGATATGATTTTTATATTACCCTGGGTAATATCCTAGGGTTGATATGATTTTTATATTACATGGGGTAATATCCTGGGGTTGATATGATTTTTATATTACCCTGGGTAATATCCTAGGGTTGATATGATTTTTATATTACATGGGGTAATATCCTGGGGTTGATATGATTTTTATATTATCTGGGGTAATATCCTGGTGTTTAAATTAAATTATTCAATTCTCTGTGCATGGCAGTGATGGGCTTAGAGCTGGAGATGTTCTGCATCCATATCCTGGTGGGTTTGGGCAGGAGGAACCAGGAAAAGGGTTCCAAACTCCCATTTGGAGTGTTGCCCACAGCTGGTGTTGTATTTTTTAGGAAGATTTCTCCCTTCTCCTTGCTCTGGAATAATCTCTCAGCGTGCTCATGAAAGGATCACTCTGAGTGATCTCTTTGCATGATAAAGACAACATTTCTTTTCCTGTAGCTATGGAAAATCTCCCTTCCCTCTGGGTTCAAAATGAGGGCACAGAAAAATGTCCCCAGATCAATTTTAAGCCCAGCACTAAGTTGTTTATGTGCTGTTTATTTAGTGATGAGGAGAACATCAAAATGCTCCATGCAGGAATCAATCTTCCTAAAATACAGGATAAAATATGCTGATAACTCAGCATCTGCCTTGTCTCCAGGATCCTAAATATTTCCTTCCCTATTGCTCTCCCAGTGCCTTTAACTCCTCAGTGTGCAGGGTAAAAACACCACCCAAAACTTCTCCCTGTTCACAAATGCTTGGAAATGTCATCCTGGGCTTTTCCAGATGCTGCAATTGTGATCCTTCCCTCATTTCTCCCTATTTTCCCCTCATTTCTCCCAAATTTTGATCCTTCCTTCATTTCTCCCTAATTTTTCCCCTCATTTCTCCCAAATTTTGATCCTTCCCTCATTTCTCCCAAATGTCCAAGCCACTGGAAGGAAGGACAGAGGGATTCTTGTCTCAGTTTCACCCCAAGCAGAGCAGGAGCTGAAAGGCAACCCCTAAAGTGTGACCCCAAAATTGGGATTTACAGCAGGATGGAGCAGCTGTTAATGGGGAAAATGGGATTTGGCTTGGTAGGGAGGGAATGTCTGGCAGGGAAGGATGGACTGGGGAGTCAAAGATGAATTTTATCGTGGATTTCTTCCCAGCAGTGCAAGGCAGGGAAGCAGCAGCTTCCCTGGGAAGGGCCTTGCAGTTGTCCTGGTTCCTTTTCCTGGATGATGTTTTGGGAAAGGTTTCTCGTCCTTCTTTCCTTCCCCTGGATGATGTTTTGGGAAGGGGTTCTGGTCCTGGTTCGTTTCTCTGGGTGAAGTTTTGGGAAGGGATTCTGGTCCTGCTTCCTTTCCCTGGGTGATATTTTGGAAAGGGTTTTCTGGTCCTTCTTTCCTCTCCCTGGGTGATGTTTTAGGAAGGGATTCTGGTCCTGGTTCCTTCTCCTGAGTCATGTTTTGGGAAGGGATTCTGATCCTGGTTCCTTCCCCTGGGTGATGTTTTAGGAAGGGTTTCTGGTCCTTTTTTCCTTTCCCTAGGTGATGTTTTGTGAAGGGCTTCTGATCCTGGTTCCTTTCCCTGGGTGATGTTTTGGGAAGGGTTTCTGGTCCTGATTCCTTTTCCTGGGTGATGTTTTGCTGCTCTGGGTGCCAGGCTGTGCTTGGCACAGGAGCAGTGCCTGGATCCTGTTTTACCTCAGTGTTTTCCAAAGCCAAACCCCACTCTGGGGTGCTGAAGGAGAAAACCTGGAGGTGACAACAGCTTTGGGGGGGGTTTTGGGCACATTCCTGCCCCTTGTCTGCTCCCCAAAAACTGTCAAGGGACAGGGGGACATTGGTGGCCATCCCAGGGCTGGGAAGCTGAGCAAGTTCTGGTGCTTGGGGTGGGGAAGTGATGATGATTTTGGGGTGGGGAAGTGATGATGATTTGGGGGTGTGAAAGCCTCCAGTTTCAGGTTTATAAAGCAGGTGTTTAATTAAGCCTTAATGAGGAACGTGGGTGATAAAGGAGAGCTCTCCCTTCACTCTCCCTGCCTCCTGTGACCCTGCTGGAGCCCTTGGTGTTATCACCCTGCTTATCAGAGCAGAGCAAAGGAAATCCAGCAGAGATTTTGGGAGCCTTTGAAGCATTTAAAGGGATAATGCCAAGGTAAACTCCCTGTGCTGTGGAGAGAGCAGCTGAACAAGGGGTGGATGTGGCAGACATTGATTTCTTGGCTGCTTTTTACTCATCTGTGTCAGGAATTGGTTTCTTGGGTGCTTTTTACTCATCTGTGTCAGGTATTGGTTTTTTTGCTTCTTTTTATTCATCTCTTCCCAACCTGCTGCTTTTTGCACCCTGCTGCTTTTCTCACCCTTTGGAAGGGTGAGAATGATGTGGGATCTGCTCGTTCTGGAGTCAAGACCTGGGCAGAGAACAAATCAACCCCGATCTGTTCAGAGCAGTGATGTGGGATTGATCCTTTGGAGCCAAAAGCTCCTGTGGGGCTGCAGAATTCAAAATCTCTCAGCCCTGGGCTTTGGGCACTGATTTTGCTGCTGGAGGAGCTCAAGGTGGCTGTGCTGGATCTTGTTTGTGTCTCTGTGCTGTGATTTCACTGCTCAGCACCCTGAAAATGAATGGTTTTGTGCTGTGTTCTTAGAGAAATGTGATTTTTAAATTTATTTTTATTTATTGCCCATCTCTTAGAGCCAGGTTCTGCCAGCCTCATTAAGAAATTAACACAGAGCAAATTTGGATTGTTGGAAAGTAAAGCCATGTGTTGTTCCTCAGTGAGATTTAGGATTTAGGGTCTGGAAGAGTTCTGTGGGGAGATTCTGCACAAAACCTCCCCTCCAAAATCAGATTTATTTCCAAAGCTGGGCTTTGCTTGTTTGCCTTTTGAGAATTCAGTTGTCTGATGGTAAACTGACTCTTCAGTGTTACCAAAAAGCAAAATAAAACTAAAATGTGGTCACTGGGTCCTTCCCTGCAAGGCAGTGATGGGAATATCGAGTTGTATCTCTTTTAAAATACATTTATCTCTTTTTAAATACATTTATCTCTTTTTAAATACATTTATCTCTTTTTAAAATACATTTATCTCTTTTTAAATACATTTCACAAAACTGGGAAGGGATTTAGGAGCCAGCACCTGAAGCAATGATGGGAATGTTGAGTTTTATGTATTTTTTAATAGATTCCCCAAAATTGGGAGCATTGAGGAATAAGAACCTGAAGCCATGATGGGAATGTTGAGTTTTATCTCTTTTTAAATACATTTCACAAAATTGGGAGGGATTTAGGAGCCAGCACCTGAAGCAGTGATGGGAATGTTGAGTTATCTATATTTTTAATAGATTCCAAAAATTGGGAGGGATTTAGGAGCCAGCACCTGAAGCAGTGATGGGAATTTTGAGTTTTAAATCTTTTTTAATAGATTCCAAAAAATTTGGATTAATTGAGGAATAAGCAGTGATGGGAATGTTGAGTTTTACATCTTTTTTGATAGATTCCAAAAAAATTGGGAGTAATTGAGGAGCCAGCACCTGAAGCAAGGATGGGAATGTTGAGTTTTATCTCTTTTTTAATACATTTCACAAAACTGTGAGGGATTCAGGAGCCAGCACCTGAAACAGTGATGGGAATGTTGAGTTATGTATATATTTTTAATAGATTCCCCAAAATTGGGAGGGATTTAGGAACAAGCACCTGAAGCAGTGATGGGAATGTTGAGTTTTATCTCTTTTTTAATACATTTCACAAAACTGTGAGGGATTCAGGAGCCAGCACCTGAAACAGTGATGGGAATGTTGAGTTTTATCTCCTTTTTAATAGATTCCAAAAAATTTGGATTAGTTGAGGACTAAGCAGTGATGGGAATGTTGAATTTTATCTCTTTTTTAATACATTTCACAAAACTGGAAGGGATTTAGGAACGAGCACCTGAAGCAATGATGGCAATGTTGAGTTATATATATTTTTAATAGATTCCAAAAAATTTGGAATGATTTAGGAATGAGCACCTGAAGGGATGATGGGAATTATGAGTTTTATCAACTCAGTGATGGGAATGTTGAGTTTTATTTCTTTTTTAATAGATTAAAAAAAAAAATCCCTTTTTTAATGGATTTGAGAAAATTGGAGGGGATTTAGGAACCAGCACCTGAAGCAGTGATGGGAATGTTGAGTTTTATCAACTGAGTAATGGAAATGTTGAGTTTTATCAACTCAGTGATGGAAATGTTGAGTTTTATCCCTTTTTTAATGGATTTGAGAAATCAGAAGGGATTTAGGAACCAGCACCTGAAGTAATGATGGGAATGTTGAGTTTTATCAATTCAGTGATGGAAATGTTGAGTTTTATCCCTTTTTTAATGGATTTGAGGAAATCAGAGGGGATTTAGGAACCAGCACCTGAAGCAGTGATGGGGATTGGAGGCTGGAACAAGTCAGGAAGGGAAAGTTCTCTCTGGAGACTCAACATGAAGGGATTTAAGTGTTGAAGATTTGCTCAGATTGCTGAATTTCATCACTTTTTGTGTGGGGCTTGAGAGTCCAGGTCTGCTTTGGGTGCTCTGCAGGAAAGGCTCATCCAAAAGAAGCAGAGAGGCCAAAAAATGCCAATTCCAGGGGTTCTGGTTGAAGCCCAAAATGCCAATTCCAGGGGTTTTTGTTGAAACAAAAATGCCAATTCTGGGGGTTTTGTTGATGCCCAAAATGCCAATTCAGGGGGTTTTGTTGAAGGCAAAAATGCCAATTCCAGGGGTTTTGTTGAAGCCAAAAATGCCAATTCCAGGGTTTCAGCCTGAACCATCCACGAGTGGACATTTCTGACCCTTTTCCCGTCACTTTTCCATTTCCCTGCTCCATCCCATGTCCCAATCCCACTGGGATTTTCCCAGGGGAGCAGCAGGGCTGGGACACATCTCCAGTCCCAGCAGCACTGACAAGGAGAGCTCAGAGATTTTTAGAACTCTCATTGGCCCCTAATTAGATGTTTGATGCCAAAGTAATGATCATAAAAGGCTCTTTATTTCAAACAAACCCATGTGAATAATTCTGTAAATATTTGTCTGGGCCAGCCTTGGGTTGAGTCCTGGGAAATTTTTTTGGATGAGGATCTTGGATATTTCTTGTTGGTTTTTATTAGGAGCATATTTCAATTTTTTTTTAGATGCTATCTTTGGGTTTGAGTCCTCCCGTGTGGAGAATGGAAGACCTGAAATGACATCTCAGCTCTTAAATGCAGCAGATATTTCCAATGTCACCTTGTAACCAGTTTAATGGGGAATATCTGAAAGGAGGGAGGGGAAGGAAGGAGCAGCTGTGACCCAGATTTCCTAAAATCACCCCTTGCAACCCTGCTGTGGCTTCCAGGGAGATGAAACCAGGATTTTATGGGAATATTGGTGAGCAGTGATCCATCAGCTCTTGGGTTGGTTGTGAGGGATGGGGTTTGGGGTGGCTTTGCAGCCTGGGAGGGGTTGGGATCCCATGGAGGGGATCCATGGAGAGGTTTTTATCCCCATGGAGAAGTTTGAATCCCTGTTTTGGGGGTTTTTATCCTCATGGAGGGGTTTTTATCCCCATGGAGAACTTTGGATCTCAGTTTTGAGGGTTTGGGTCCCATGGAGAAGTTTGGATCCCTGTTTTGGGGTTTGTATTTCATGGAGGGGTTTGGATCCTAGTTTTGGGGGGTTTTATCCCCATAGAGAAGTTTGAATCCCTGTTTTGGGGTTGGTATCCCTATGGAGGGTTTGGATCCCATGGAGAAGTTTGAATCCCTGTTTTGGGGGGTTTTTATCCCATGGAGAAGTTTGAATTCCATGGAAGGGTTTGGATCCCTGTTTTGGGGGTTTTTATCCCCATGGAGGGGTTTGGATCCCCATGGAGAACTTTGGATCTCAGTTTTGAGGGTTTGGGTCCCATGGAGAAGTTTAGATCCCTGTTTTGGGGGTTTGGATCCCTGTTTTGGGAATTTGTATCCCATGGAGAGGTTTAGATCCCTGTTTTGGGGGTTTTATCCCATGGAGAAGTTTGTACCCCATTTTGGGGGATTTTTATCCCCATCGAGAAGTTTGGATCCCTGTCTTGGGGTTTTGTATCCCATGCAGACGTTTGCATCCCTGTTTTGGGGGTTTAGATCCCATAGAGAAGTTTGGATCCCTGTTTTGGGGGTTTTATCCCTCTGGAGAAGTTTGGATCCCTGCTTTGGGGTTTTGTATCTCCATGGAGGGTTTGGATCCCTGTTTTGGGGGCTTTTATCCCCATGGAGGGGTTTGGATCCCTGTTTTGGGAGTTTAGAGCCCCATGGAGAAGTTGGATCCCTATTTTGGGGGTTTTATCCCTGTGGAGAAGTTTGGATCCCTGCTTTGGGGGTTTGGATCCCTGTTTTGGGGTTTTGTATCTCCATGGAGGGTTTGGATCCCCATGGAGAAGTTTGGATCCCTGTTTTGGGAGTTTGGATCCCTGTTTTGGGGGTTCTATCCCCATAGAGAAGTTTGGATCTCTGTTTTGGGGGTTCTATCCCCATAGAGAAGTTTGGATCTCTGTTTTGGGGGTTCTATCCCCATAGAGAAGTTTGGATCCCTGTTTTGGGGGTTCTATCCCCATAGAGAAGTTTGGATCTCTGTTTTGGGGGTTCTATCCCCATAGAGAAGTTTGGATCTCTGTTTTGGGGGTTCTATCCCCATGGAGGGGTTTGGATCCCTGTTTTGAGGGGTTTTATCCCATGGAGAAGTTTGAATCCCTGTTTTGGACAGGTTTGTCTCCCCTGCAGATGTTTCTATCCCTATGGAGAGGTTCCTATCCCACGGCAGGTGGGATGGGGAGGGAGGAGCTGGCTAATTAGCTGAGTAATTAGCTGTGATTGTAATGGAGATGCCGCTGGGGGTTGCCTTTCTCCCCTAATGACCGAGGAGCAGAGATCACAGAGCTCTGGCAAGGCTGGCCAGGAGATCCCAATCCCTCTGGATGTGCTCATTTAATGGGAACAAACCCTCTCCCTGAACCAGGGGGATGAACCCTGGGATTTTAATGCAAAAAAATCCCAAAAAGTGCCATTTCTGAGCCAGGAAATACACCTTGTACTCGTGTTTTATTTACAATAAAATTTTAATAAAGGGAAAGGGATAGGAGCTGGATGCTGTGCTTGGATGAGCCTGTTTGGGATCACCAGGTTCTGTATTATCATAAAATCCTCCACAGGCCTACAGCAAAATAATATTCCCTGGTGATGTTCACATGAAAATCCATCAAAACACCTAATTGGGAGCAGGACCCGCTGGATAAATGTGGATTAGAAGAGAGAAAATCACTGAGAATTGGGAATTAAGTGGTGAATTTCTCCCTGCTCTCCCAGACATCCCTTGAGGGCACTGCAGCTCCTCGGGGGATGAAATTCAGTTAATTCTGGGCTTTTTCCCTCCTTTTCTTCCCCTGAAATTCAGTTAATTCTGGGATTTTTTCCCTCCTTTTCTTCCCCTGAAAGCAGCACCTGTGTGGTGCAGTGTAATGTAAACTCAGGAATTAATACTCCAGAGGAAACTTTGGGGAAACAAGCTTCAGGAACACTTCTCATGAAGTCAAGCAGGTATTAATTTGAAATTTGCCTGCTGGCTGTATTTTTTTGGGTTTTTTTTTGAGGAGAATCAGATATGAACTAAATGCACAGAGTTGGTTGGTTTAAGCATCTGCAGGAAATAATTGGTTTTACATTTCTCTCCCCGTGTCAGAATAGCAGAGTGTGGAGTAGAGCTGGAAATAATTCAAGGTTGGGCTTTTATTTATTTATTTTTTGAAATCATCCAATGAAATATTTAAAAATGAAATTACTTCTGCCTGCTCCCATTAACTTTGCAGACAACTGAGAAACCTGCAGTGCATGAAAATTCCATTTCAAACTGTTTTTATGATCCTTTTTGATACCCCTGAAGTGCTGGGAGATGTGGTTTAGGTTATCCTATAAGGCTGGAGCATCCTGCTGGGCTTCCAATGGTTCAGGATGGGGGGAAAAAACCCGAAATTGTTGCTCACTCTGTTCCCAAAGTATGCCCTGACACCCATGGAGGCTGCTGGCTGCATAAAAATTCCCTAAAAATTCCCTAAAAATTCCCTAAAAATTCCCTAAAAATTCCATATAAACCCCCCAGGAATGGGCTGGGGTTTCCTGGGTGGAGGACACCACCCTGAGTGTGTGGTTTGGCTCCAACCTGGAGCAAGAATTCCCATTCCAGTGACACCCCTGGCATGCAGGGAGACCCTCATCCACATAAAACAACCCACAGGGCTGCAGGGGTTTGATTTTACAGGGAAAATCTCAGTTTAGCTGTTGATTTTTGGGTGGATTTGTTCAGTTTTGGGAGGTTTTGAGGGAGGCCATGAGGAGGAGGCCAGGTCTCCTTTATTCCTTCCCTTTTTCCAGAAGATTCTGTCAGCTTTGGATGCTTCCTTGCAGGAATAACTGCTCTGCCCCCCATTAAAACTGGTTGCAGAGCTTCTTGTTGATTTTAATGTGCTGCAAGCTCGGGCCCTAATTAAGCCTTAAGTGGTTGATTATTACAAATTGCTTTGAAAATGCTGCTGCTGTCCCTGTGCCAGACTGTCTGGGAACGCTGGGGCTCTTTAGAGCAGAGAGAAAAGGTTGGAATTTCCTTTTCCACCTTCAGGTTCACCTGTGTGAGAGCTGCAGGAGGTTCTGTGCTTGGGAATGAACCCCATGGCAAGGGGGAAAACTGGGAAAGGCCTCACTGGGATGCCAGGGGAAAATTAATTCCTAATATCCCAAATAAACCTGGCCTGGGTGGGTTCTGAGCCATCCCCCTTTGTCAAAATCAAGGAAAATCTCAATGTTCCACCTGCAGAGAGGTGCCAAGTTTTCCTTGGGAAGCATGGCAGAATCCTTGGATGTGATTTCCATCTCTTGGAAATCTCTGGTTTTCCATCTCCAGGTGCTCCCTGAGGGCTGAGGCAATCCAGGGGCCTTGCAATGATTCCCAACTAATTTTCCCCTGATTCCCAACTGATTTTGTGTAAAAAAACAGAGCCTGAGGGTGAGAAAGACAAAAATTTCACCCCTTTAGGCCTGGTTTTAAGGAGCTGCTCCTAAAGCCGTCTGAGGATCTGCTGAGGGAGGGAGTTTGGAGCTTTGACAGCTCCCAAAATTCCACCCTCAGTGGTTCAAAGGGCAAAGCTCCTGCCAGGAACAAAACTGGGGCTGGAGCACTTCCCAAAATGTCACAGTGACCCAGAAATTCCTGCTCTGTGTGCAGGGGGGAGCCTGGAGAGCTCTGCCTTGTAGGATAACCTAAACCACATCTCCCAGCTCCTCAGGGGTATCAAAAAGGATCATAAAAACAGTTTGAAACTGAATTTTGTGCCCAGGAAAACACCACAGCAAAGGATTCTGTTCCCTCCCAGCATCTTCCAGCAGCACTCAGGGGAAGATGCTGGAGAAATGGGGTCAGGATGTGCTGGAAGATGAGGTGTGGGACACAGGACACAAGAAGGACAAGGAGCATCATTTTCTAAACCAAGAAATCTGGAAAAATCAGCCAAAATGGACAAATTTGGTGGAAATAAGCAGAATAAATCCTTTTTTTTCTGGCCTTCCCAGATGGGAGCAGCCCCATGGGATGTGAGCAGAGCAAGGACAGCCCCTGGAGCTGCTGATTCACCTCATTCCTTTGATCCTGCTCCTAAAAATCCCCTGGGCCCTGAGCAGGCAGGGCTGTGGCTCAGAGGGTGGCTCAGGCTGTGCCCCAAAAGGGATTTTTGCTCCATGGATGGGGATTTTCCTTCAGCAGGGCAGGATTTGTCCCCTGGAGCTGCCTTGGGGGCAATGGGGGAAGGCAGGGAGGATCCCAGAGATCCCTGCTGGGCTGAGGAGGGGAAGAGGGAGATGCTGCAGAAATGGGAGCAGGATGTGCTGGGGTGTGAGGACAAGGAGCATCTTTTATCTAAACCAAGAAATGTGGAAAAATCAGCCAAAACAGACAGATTTAGTGGAAATAATTCGAATAAGCAGGAGCAGGGAAAGGGAAATTTTGTGCCTTTTATCCCCAGTCCTGCTCTTTTAGGGACACCCCAACCCCTCTCCCTGTTCCCTGGGGGTTTTTATGGCTTTTCCCAGGATTTGTGCAATGGGGGGGAACAGTCCCTTGGAAAAGGTGAAATCCCCAGGGTGGGTGCTGCTGTGCCCAGGGAAAATCCCAAATCTCTTCAAACAAGCAGGGTTTTGGCTGTCCTTGAACAGGGCTGGGATTTCCCCTCAAATTCTTGACATTTTCCTGATTTTTTGGGCATTGTATCTGTAAATTTTGCAGATTTTTATGATATTCCATGAAGGAAAGCCTTGCTCTTTGCTCACTGTTAGCTGCTAACACCATGGCTTTGTCACAAACCCAAATGATTTATTGTTTAAGAAAATTTTAGAAAAAGGATTTCTGCTCAAAGGAGCAGGGATTATTTTATTTTATTTTATTTTATTTATTTTATTTTATTTTATTTATTTTATTTTTTTAAATTTTTTTTAATTTCATGGAGTCTCTGAGCTGCTCCATTGTCAGTTCTTTCTGGGTTTCTCTCTTTTCCTTTTAGGATTACATGTAGGATCCTTCCAATCTGACTCTGTATAATGGTTTCCTTTGTTCCCACTTGGGACCATTTGGGCTTTTTTTAAAAAGAAAATAAATAAATAAATAAGGGGATGTTGTGAGTCATTGGTGAAATATTCTGCAATCTGGAGCAGTGTGAATTGACACAGCTCTGTGGTAGCTCTTGGGAGGAGCAGATGAGTTCTGACCCTTTCCATAGCTGCTTTTCATTTTTTAATTCCCCTTTTTAAAATTTAAATTAAAATTTTTAATTTTATTTAATTTAATTAAAATTTTAAAAATTAAATTAAATTTATTATTTTATTTATTTATTATTTAAATTTATTATCTTTCGTTTTTAAAGATTTTTTTTAATTTTTAGCCCCTTCCTAAGGAACAACCTTTAATATCCTCAATCCTGCAGCTCACATTCCTCAATTCTCCTCCTTAAAATGCCTTTTCTCTCTGCTCAAATAAATAATTGTGTTTTATTGGGCTGCTGGGATGCTGAAGAATTTAAGAGGTTTTGTTAAGCCCATCCAAAGGATGCTGGAGCAGCAGCAGCTGGGCCCTGATATTCTTATTTTAGGCCCTGTTTTATTTTAGCCTCTGCCAGCCTGTTTTAGTCAGTTATTCTCAGGTCAGCTGTGGTGAAAAGTGTTTAGATAAGGAGTCCAAATTGTTGGAATCCCAGGAGGAGGAAAAGGAGACTCCCAGCTCCATAAAAAAGCATCACTGAGGGGAAGCAACTTCCAGTCCTCAAAAAAAGAATAAAAAAATATAATAAAAGCAAAGAAACTTGCTTTTATTTCTTCTGGATCTGCCAGAGGAACTCTAGGAATAATAGAATAATATAGAATAATAATAGAATAATTCTAGAATATTAATAGAATAATTCTAGAATAATAGAATAATAATAGAATAATAATAGAATAATAGAATAATAATAGAATAATAGAATAATAATAGAATATCCCTAAATTAGGATTTAATATATAAATACCTCTTGGTTTTAATTTCAAATTTAAGCCCAGATGGTCAAGGTAACCTCTGGGGAGTGAGAACCCCAGAGGGGAAGCAACTTCCAGTCCTCAAAAAAAGAATAAGAAAATATAATAAAGGCAAAGAAACTTGCTTTTATTTCTTCTGGATCTGCCAGAGGAACTCTAGGAATAATAGAATAATATAGAATAATAATAGAATAATTCTAGGATAATAATAGAATAATTCTAGAATAATAGAATAATAATAGAATATCCCTAAATTAGGATTTAATATATAAATACCTCTTGGTTTTAATTTCAAATTTAAGCCCAGATGGTCAAGGTAACCTCTGGGGAGTGAGAACCCCAGAGGGGAAGCAACTTCCAGTCCTCAAAAAAAGAATAAGAAAATATAATAAAGGCAAAGAAACTTGCTTTTTTTTCTTCTGGATCTGCCAGAGGAACTCTAGGAATAATAGAATAATTCTAGGATAATAATAGAATAATTCTAGGATAATAATAGAATAATTCTAGAATAATAATAGAATAATTCTAGAATAATAGAATAATAATGGA
Source organism: Geothlypis trichas (assembly GCA_009764595.1). Taxonomy (NCBI): domain Eukaryota; kingdom Metazoa; phylum Chordata; class Aves; order Passeriformes; family Parulidae; genus Geothlypis; species Geothlypis trichas. Next base: position 8,854,006 of record CM019920.1, read on the forward strand.
ATATCCCTAAATTAGGATTTAATATATAAATACCTCTTGGTTTTAATTTCAAATTTAAGCCCAGATGGTCAAGGTAACCTCTGGGGAGTGAGAACCCCAGAGGGGAAGCAACTTCCAGTCCTCAAAAAAAGAATAAGAAAATATAATAAAGGCAAAGAAACTTGCTTTTATTTCTTCTGGATCTGCCAGAGGAACTCTAGGAATAATAGAATAATATAGAATAATATAGAATAATTCTAGAATAATAATAGAATAATTCTAGAATAATAGAATAATAATAGAATAATTCTAGAATAATAGAATAATAATAGAATATCCCTAAATTAGGATTTAATATATTAATACCTCTTGGTTTTAATTTCAAATTTAAGCCCAGATGGTCAAAGCAACCTCTGGGGAGTGAGAACCCCAGAGCCCAGGGAGAGGCTGTGCCCTGCCTGGGCTGGGCCCTGCAAAGGCAATAATTGGGTTTATTTAGGGCTAAAAATACCTTGGAAAAGGATTTTAGGGTGGTAGAGCTGCAAGGGGAAGGGTTTATTTGGGGCAGCACTCCCTGTGCCATGGGGATTCTCTGCTTCTTCCTGGAGGGACCCTGACCTTGGGTGGGTTGGGATTGAAATTTGGGGTCACCAAGGGATCCTCCTGTCCCTCCTCGTGCTCTGATCCCAATATGGTTTGGGGTGGAAAACACTTTTCCATTAAAATATGGTTTGGGGTGGAAAACACTTTTACATTAAAATATAGTTTGGGGTGGAAAACACTTTTACATTAAAATATAGTTTGGGGTGGAAAACACTTTTACATTAAAATATAGTTTGGGGTGGAAAACACTTTTACATTAAAATATAGTTTGGGGTGGAAAACACTTTTACACTAAAATTTAGTTTGGGGTGGAAAACACTTTTACATTAAAATATAGTTTGGGGTAGAAAACACTATTACATTAAAAATATGGAACAGCTTCTGTGTGACACTTTTTTTTCCCATTAGAAATCAGGAACAGTTTCTGTGTGATACTTTTTTTTCCCATTAAAAATCTGGAATAGTTTCTGTGTGATACTTTTTTTTCCCAGTAAAAATCTGGAACAGTTTCTCTGTAAAGGTGGGGAAGCTCTGGCTCAGGTTGTGCAGAGAAATTGTGAATTCCCCATCTCTGGAAGTGTCCAAGGCCAGGCTGGACAGGCTTGGAGCACCCTGGGACAGTGGAAGGTGTTCTGAAATTCTTTTCATTACTCCTGGAATGATCCCTGTTGGCTTTATTTGCTGGGAGATAAATGAGAATTTTCTGTTTTGTTCATATCCAACAAAAACCATTCCAGCAAATCTGCATCCCTGGGCTGCAAATCCCCAGCCTGGCAAATGGTGAGGAAGTTGCAGAGGGCACCTGGAATGAGCTGGGAATGATTTTTCATTCCTCATTTTATGGCACAAAAACCACAGAGTGACTGAGAGCTGCACCATAAAGCCCTGAAGGGTTTGGGGATGTCCTTTGCTGCCCCAAATCTGAATATGGGAGAAGATTCTCCCCTTCCAGGCTGCCCACCCCTCCTGCATGACGAGGCAGATGGGAGATGAGCTCACTCAATGATGATCAACAAGTCTCAGATTTATTGATTAACAGAAACACTTTTATAATCACAGCAATAAGGCTCATACATATTGCAAAGCTAGAGATCACTATTGGTCAGCTATAAAAAGTCAGTCCCACCTTTCTCAAGATGTTTGTGGCTTCTTTTTTACCTCCTGTTATCACATATTTTATTAAACAACTTCTTGCTCAAAGAAACCATGTCCTTGAATTAGGCAGCTGTTGCTTTCTCAGATGGATTTCTCACATCTCTTTTCCCATGGACTCTGTCTCAATAAAAAACTGTCCACACCTGCAGACCCCAAATGTCTCAGTCAGGGCACTGGAACACCAACAGGGCAGCTGTGCACAGAGATTTGTGTCTCCAGGTGAATTTTATTCCACTTTGAGGGGTGGAAGAAGGTAAAATTTGAAGGAAGATTGCAGGAATTCCCCTGAATTTTGTCACGTTTGGGTTGGGAGGGACCTTCAGGCTCATCTCACTGGAACCTTCCCTAGACCAGGCTTGGCAGAGCTGAGCTTTAGAATTCCCTGGAATGTCTAGAATTTCCAGACCATGCTCTGTTTAAAACCCTGTTTTTTCCTTTTGTCCTGTGCTGCCCAGTCCCCTGCACTGGGAGAACTGGGAATGTTCCCAGCTCTGGTGAGCCTCAGGAGCTCCTCAGCCCAGGGACAAACTCTGTGCCTTTCCTCAGGGATGGGGATTTAATTAAAGACCTTGAAAAATGAGATTTGTTTTGAGGTCTGCTGCCTGCAATTTGTGACTTTGCAGGCTCTGGGAGCACAGATATGCACGAGGAACACATCAGTGACTTATGGCAGAGCTTTGGGGGTGTTCAAGGTGTTAAAAATGATTCTTACAGGCATAAATATGGCTCAGATTAATGACTTCTGGCTGAGGCTGGGATTTGCAGTGTGTTCTGCAGCTCCCATCTTGCACTGAATTTCCAGAGCCATGTTTCCATTGGGTTCTTGGGGTTTTCTGTGGGGTTTTTGTTGTTGGTTTGGTTTATTTGGAGTTGTTCAGTTTGGTTTGATGTTGTTTTGTTGGGGTTTTTTTTTTGAGGGGAGAATAATATTTAATTCTTTTCCTTATTTTCCCTTGGCCAGGGAAGATGGATTTAGGAGAGGAAACTGAAAATTAGGATGGGGAAATGAAACTTTGGATAATTATTGAGGGGAGAAAGCATTTCCCTGGCCTGCAGTGCTGTGCTGAGCTCTGTGACTGACAGGTGTAATGGACTGAAATAAAACCCTTGTTTGTTATTGCACATATCCTGAAGGATCAGCAGGGTTTAAGGCATCTTTTCCTCTAAAAATTTCCCTTAAAGAACAGTAGGGGAAGGAGAGTTAAAAGCACATTTCAGCTGAGTTTAAGGCTGTGACAATTGCCTGTTTTGGAGCCCAGCAGTGCCACCCCTGTTGCCTCCTAACTCTTCTTTCTCCTTTTCTCTTTGCAGCTGAACCTGCAGACCTCTTGAAGGTGTTAGATTTTCATAATTTACCTGATGGTATCACAAAAACCACGGGGTTTTGCACAAGCAGAAGATCTTCAAAAGAAGCAGACGTTGCTTACAGAGTAACAAAAGATGCTCAGCTCAGTGCCCCAACAAAGCAGCTGTATCCTGGTGAGTCCAGCTTGTCATTTGTGCCATGGAAATGTCTGATTCCTTTATTTCCCCAGGGTGTTTGCAGGGCTTCTGCTGCTTCAGGGGGCTGCAGATTTCCAGCCATCAAATAATTTCCTTTTATCCCAGTGTATGCATGAGGTGGGCAGTGCTGATAGTGGAGGCCTGAAAATGTTAAAGATAGAACTCTAAAATGTCAGGCTTTGTGTTTTCTCAGATTACTACACCTGAGTAAGCAGTATGATAAATGATATAATTGTTAGATGTGATGATTTAGTAATTAAGTATAATTATTATATAATCATGAGAAGGTATGTTGGAAATTTAACGGGGGCTGTGTTTAGCTGAAATCTGTGTATACAATAGAACAATGTAAGTTTAATAATTAACATGAAAGTTATGGAACGATAGAGTATAAAACACCTTCACCTCGAATGTATGGTCGGAATTAGATTTGGGTTGTAATACCCCAATTCCCAGAGCTCTTAATAAAAAGCACCACATTGAATCACTCCATGATTGTGTTTTTGAACGCTGACAGTGCCACCCCTGCTCCCTCAGACTGGAAAATCCCCCCTGTGTCACTCTCAGGGTGACACCCAGCTGGGGACAGACCAGAGGAGCTCAGGTGTGACCGTGCTCAAAGGGGTCTCAGGTTGAGGGAAGAGATGAGGATCTGACTCCATGCTCCAGAAGGCTTGATTTATTATTTTATGATATATATTACATTAAAACTATACTAAAAGAGTGGAAGAAAAGGTTTCATCAGAAGGCTGGTTAAGAATGGAATAGAATAGAATAGCCAAGAATGATAACAAAAGCTTCTGTCTCGGACAGAGTCCAAGCCAGCTGACTGTGATTGGCCATTAATTAGAAACAACTCAATGAGACCAATCCCAGATCCACCTGTTGCATTCCACAGCAGCAGATAACCATTGTTTACATTTTGTTCCTGAGACCTCTCAGCTTCCCAGGAGGAAAAATCCTAAAGAAAGGATTTTTCATGGAAAGATGTCTGCGATGCTCAGGCTGGGTTTTGTTCTGTGCCCAGCTCAGCGGGGTCTGGCTCTGGGGCTCTGCTCTCTGCCCTAACACAAATAATCACCAGATAAAAATAACTGAGGCTGGCCCACAGGAGCAGATGTCCTGAGAAAAGTTGTTTGAAGGGATGGGAGGCTCATCAGAGCAAGGCACAAAGCCCTTGGAGAGCTTTTATTGCTGCCCATTTTATTGCTGCCTGAGCTGAATTGTTCAGGCCAAGGCATTATCACTGGGTGTTTGTGAGAAGAAATTATGGACCCAAACCCCTCCCTGCCTGAGAGATGCAGCCAGCACCAGAATTCCTCCTTCCCAAGCCACCCAGGTGTCCCTGATTCACCTGGGGGAATGTGGTGGTGGTCACAGGGATCCCAGGATGAGGGAAGAGATGAGAATCTTGACTCCATGTTTCAGAAGGCTGATTTCTTATTTTATGATATATATTATATTAAAAGAAAACGATATATTAAAACTATACTAAAAGAACAGAAGAAAGGAATTAATGTGAAGGATGAAATCAAGGATTTCATCAAGGATTTCCTTGAAAGGAAAGGAATGGAATGATAATAAAATCTTGTGATTCACCAGAGAGTCTGAGACAGCCAGACTGTGATTGGCCATTAATTAAAAACAATTAACATGAGACCAATCCCAGATGCACCAGTTGCATTCCACAGCAGCAGATAATTATTGTTTAAATTTAGTTTCTGAGGCCTCTCAGCTTCTCAGGAGAAAAAATCCTGGCAAAGGGATTTTTCATAAAATGTGTCTGTGACAGGGGGAATGCTGGGGCTGGGCATGGCAGGGCTTGGATGAGGAAAGGAAAGGAAAGTTGGTTGCTTTTGCTGGTGTGGGAGGCAGGAGGGGATTTAGGCAGAGCAGGCTCACACAGCCTCCCTCAGGGTTTGGGAGGGGATGAATGGATTGGCTCAGTCAGAGCTGATGGGCTGTGCCACCATCAATGTTCTTCATTAACCAGGGCATCCTCAGCCCCTGCCTGGCAGAGGCACAAATGGAGACCTTGAGGCTGCTCCCAACCCTCCCCTCCTGTGCTCCCCTCGTTGCTGAGGTTGTTTCCAGCCTTCCTCATGATCCTGCTGTGGCAATAATTGTATTTAATCCCTGGTGAGCAGGAGCACAGGCTGGGTCTCACCTAAAAACTGAGCCTGATGTGAGGACAGATGAGAACAGGCTGGACATCATTGCACAGGCAACACTTAGCACAGGAACTGCTCAGTCTGCCCTAAAGCTGGGCTTAAATGTCTGCAGAAGAGCAAACCAGACCCTAAATTTGTCTTTATTGCTGCCCAGGGCAGGGAAGTTCTTTCTGATCACACATAAAGTCACTGTGTGCCCAGCTGGACAGGCTGTGCCTTCCTGTCATGTTCCTGAAATGACTTCAAATTTTAGGCCTGATGTCTACAAGCTCCAAAATGTTCAAAGGAATCGTTCCAGTTTGGAATATCCAGCTGGAGTGGGTTTGGGATCTTGCCAGCACTTCTGTAGCCACTGTGGAGTCTTGTCTGGTCACTTTGATGTAACAGAAACCAGCAAATGGTGCTGAACTGGAGGGGTAAAAACAAGGCTGGAACGTTCTGGATGATTGTTTAACAAGGGATTGGATCACAGCAGGCCTGATATAGGGGACACAAGCACAGAGAGCTGAGTCCTGCAGAAAACTGAATCCTCATCCCTGGAGAGAACCAAGTCCAGAAGAAAACTGAGTTCTGCTCCCTGGAGAAAATTCAATCCTGGTCTCAGAGCTCAGTGTTGAAGATTTTCTTGGTTGTCCCTTGTATACCTTATTACTTTTACATCCTCACCCTCACTGAGTTCTTGGTTTGCATCTTCTTTGGGTGGGAAGATCAGGATGGAGTTACGGAGAAACTTTTCCATCATTTCATCTCCTGGACACCCATGGGGTGTTTGAAGCAGCTCAGTCCCACTTTGAAAACTTCCAGAGTCCTTGAGGCCTCTCTGCTGCTTGCTCAGGAAATGGGGAAGAGCCAAGTGAAGCCCTCCCAGTGTTTCCAGCAGATCCATGGATGTTTCATCATCTCTTTAACGAGATGTGACTTCAGCTCCCAGCCCCAGATGAGAGAGGGGATAAAGATAACAAGGAAATTGCAGGGCAGTGCCCCAGGGGAATGTGGTTTTAGGGCTTTTGTGTCCCCAGGAGGGTGGGTTGGAGCAGAGCTTTCCCTCCCTGCTCCACAGCACCCTTGGCAAACGTGCTCTGCACAGAATATTTCCTGCTAATTAGAAGTTGGTGCTTTTCTAAGATGTAATTTCATGGGCTTTGCATTCTGCTGCCACAGCCAGCAAAGCAAGATGTATGTGTGTGTGTATATATATATATGCACACACACAAAACTTGTTTTTTCATGCTCAAAAGAGTGAAAAAAATCTGCTGAGGTGCTTTTTGTCCTAGCTGCCTGAAGAAATCCTGCTTCCCAACAAAACCTGTGCTTTTCCAGAAAGAAAAGCAAGAGAAAAAGAAGCAGGAAAGGCAAGGGTTCCAGTGGCAGCCAGCAAAATGTCATTTGTGTGCTTCCATCAAATCTGCAGTTGTCATTTGCCTTCTCAGAGATCTCTGTTAGAGCCTGAACAGTCACCCCTGAGAAAAACAAGTCACTGCACAGCTGAGAGTCTCCTCAGCTGAAGGAAAAGGCCAGAAATTGGTGACACCATTGGAAACCAGCTTTGCTTTGAAGAGGAAAGGTGTAAAGGCTCAAGAAATGCCACTTTTCTCTTTGTGCTTGTGTCGGGAATGGGATCAGCTCACTGCTTCTCTGATTTCTGCTGTTCTGCAGCTCCAGACCAGGACCAGCAGTCTGGTTTAGGCTGTGTTTAGGTACCCCTGGATTAGGAGGGAAATCTCAGGAGCAGGATTCTGGTTTAGGCTGTGTTTAGGTACCCCTGGATTAGGAGGGAAATCTCAGGAGCAGGATTCTGGTTTAGGCTGTGTTTAGGTTCCCCTGGATTAGGAAATTCTCAGGAGTAGGATTCTGGTTTAGGCTGTATTTAGGTTCCCCTGGATTAGGAAATTCTCAGGAGTAGGATTCTGGTTTTGGCTGTGTTTAGGTTCCCCTGGATTAGGAAATTCTCAGAAGTAGGACTCATTTAGGCTGTGTTTGGGTACACTTGGATTAGGAGAAGTTCTCAGGAGCAAGAATCTGGTTTAGGCTGTGTTTGGCTACACCTGGATTGGAAAGAAGTTCTCAGGAGCAGGACTGGTTTAGGCTGTGCTTAGATACCCCTGGATTAGGAAGTTCTCAGGAGCAGAACTCTGATTTAGGCTGTGTTTAGATAACCCCTGGATTAGGAAGGTCTCAGGAGCAGAACTCTGCTTTAGGCTGTGTTTGGGCACACCTGGGTTAGCAAGAAGGTCTCAGGAGCAGAACCCTGCTTTAGGCTGTGTTTGGGCACACCTGGGTTAGCAAGAAGGTCTCAGGAGCAGGACCCTGCTTTAGACTGTGTTTAGGCACACCTGGATCAGGAAGAAGGCCCAAACTTGCCCTGTTTTGAAGACCACAAGGTTCTACAAGACCCTTTAACCACCGTGCTCAAGCAAGAATCTGCTCAGCCTGACCCTGCCTCATCCATTGGAGCATCCCACGGATTCAGCCATGCCCACCCTGCAGCTTCAGCAGGACTGGGGGCTCCCCCCCGTGCTGTGGGGGGTCCCACGGGGTGGTTTTGGGAGGCTTTGGCCACGGGGTGGGAGGAGGATGGCAGCCAGCCCCAGCGATGGATGCGCAGCATCTCCCAGCGTGAGCTCGTTTGAGGAGCCAATCCAAGAGAGAGGACTCCATCCCAAAGCCTTTGTTGGAGGGGTGTCTCCATTGTTTTGGAGGGATTTGGGTCAATTTCTCCCTGCCTGGTGTATTTATGGCCATGGATTTATCAGTATTGGTGTGTGTGGGGATGTGTTTTCATCCCTCGTTCAGCAGCCCGGGTCATTTCTGCCTCTGACAGTGCAGGCATTGTTATTTTGCCAGGACAGCAGAGCAGTAACAGAGTAATGTCAGCTATAATTCATCCATTATGATTATTTGGGTTGAGAAACTCGCATCACCATGGAGACATTTTGATAATAATGAAAAAAAAAATTAAAAGCAGCTTTTTAATGAGTTGGCAGCTTGTCCAAGTTGAAAGGTACTGTATTGTGGGTTCATAATGAAATTTTGGACATGAACTATTTTACATAAAAGGCCCAAATCTGTAGGCTGTAATTGGAGCCAGGAAGGCGTATGGTCCTGACTCAGTCCTCCAGGAGGGTTTGTGCACAGGGCAGGGAGATAAAGCTCAGGCAGGCACCAAAAGCAGAGCTGCTCTGGCCAAATATCTGGGGCTGAGTCCTGGGGATAAATCAGAATCTAATGGCATTTAATTCCTGACTGGGAGGTCTCTCTGCTGCTTCCCAAATGTTATTTATCCAAGGTGAGGGGGGTTAACTTGGTACAAAGTGTTTCTCCCTGAGTTATCCCCCTGAAATTCTCCCTTTGCTCTGCAGCCATTCTGGTTTTCATGCAGCTCCTGCCTCACCCCCTTCCCTGCTGTAGGCAGATCAATACATTAAAAACTTTGTTCCTAAATACTTAAATAAATACATACATACTTTGTTCCTAAGAATTAAAGCACCTCCCAGTCAGGAGAGGAAGGGGATGAGCTCAGGGTTCTGTGTTTGAGCTCCAGCTTTGCTGTGGTGCCAAGAACTCCCCACTGCCACGTTCCTCATCCCCTCCCTGGGTGAAAACCCCCCTAGAAAAAACCTAAACTAGTGAAGGGAATCTGTTTGAAGCTTCTGGGCACTGAGCTTGGTGGTTTTTGTGGTTTATTTGGCTGCACATCTGCAGTTTAAACAGGATCCCTGTGTTCCCTGGGTGCCAGCAGTGCCACACGTGTCACAAACCCCACGGTGGGGCTGCCCCACTCTGCCCTGCCCTGCTGGGGTCCAAAGCAATCCTTGGTTTGCTCCAAAGGGAGATTCCCTGCAAGCCCCACGCTCTGAAATGCACATCAGGGGGGCTGTGTGAATAATTTGATCAAGAAATCTTCTTTGTGAATGCTCCTGGTGGATTTCAAGCTGCCCTGTTTGGGTTGTGCATCCAGGATTTTCAGTTGGGCTCAATTTTTTCAGTCTGAAGAGCACAAAAACCCAAAGAGGGTGGAAAAATTTGGGTTTCTGCAAGAAGGTGATGCTCAGATTGAAACTTGAAATGTGTTTGCCTGGCCTTGCAGATTGACCCTGTACTGACAGAGTTTAATGGCTTTAATGGCTCCTCCAAACCTTGCAGAAATAAAGACAGAAATCACCTGTGATCAGACACAGCTCTTTCCTGACAGGAGGAAAGGTCAGGAAACGAGGTGCTGTTTAATAAGCAGACAAATTAGCATTTTCCATTGATTGCCAGATTTATTTCCTTTTTCAGATTTTTTGTGTGTGTGTGTCTGCAGCAACCCTGAAAGCCAAAACCACGAAATCCTCTGTTCTCATCTGGGATGAACAAATCCTGATGCAATTCTCTGCTCCCTTAAAGAAAAATTCCTCAAGATTGAGTCGATGCTTGATTTCCTCTGTCCCTTTGATACCTTAAATTCATTTGGAGCAACCCATGGAAGTTTTTGCCTTGTGTCCTAAAGAGCTTTAGGGGAGCTTCTTTTGGAAGGGTTGGGTGCAAAAAATACAAATTTAAGCCAATGACTTTTGTAGAAGTTTTGTTTCCCCAGCACAGGGCTTTCACCCCAGAATATTTGGGGAAAATCCACATCTTCAGCTGGCCCTAGATAAACATTTAGGGCTGCTGATGTGCACACATCTGGAGACAAACCAGCCACGGCTTCTCAGACAACAGCTCTGTTGATGTAGGGATTATTTCCGAGGAAACCTCACTAACCTCTTTGCTTTTCCACTCCAGCTTCCCCCTTCCCAGAGGACTTCTCCATTCTAACCACTGTAAAAGCGAAGAAAGGAGGTCAGTCCTTCTTGATCTCAATTTACAATGAGCAAGGGATCCAGCAAATTGGTGTGGAGTTGGGTAGATCTCCTGTATTCCTGTATGAAGACCATACAGGAAAGCCAGGCCCAGAAGACTATCCTCTCTTTAGAGGCATTAACCTAGCAGATGGCAAGTAAGTGACATTTTGTGCACCAAGGAAAAAATCAGTTCATTGTTTGTATCCATGCCAGCATGTTGAACATTGTGTAAAATGGGAATCGTGCCTATAGAAATGTATTTGCACACCCCTGGCAGCTGACAGGTGCCCCACTCTGTCATTTTGGCCTTTGGTGGATTAATTTGACATCTGTAAGAATTGTAAATGAGCAGTCAGTGCTGCTGTCTGCTACTTGTGGGGATAGGAACATTGATTTTCCTGCGAAGGGCCTTAAAAAAAATCAGTTTGTCTTGCAAAATCCACGCTGAGGCTTGTGCAGGGCTTAAAAAGAGGGTGGAAAAGGGACACAACAGTGTGGTTTTATCCCTGCTTCTTGCTGAAACCAGAGCTGGCCCTCTCCTGCCTGATTTGGAGGGATGAAAGCTGTCCATCAGCATTTCTCCTGCCAGCCAACCCTTTAGGCTCTGCCCAGGGAGGATTTCCATGAGAGCATCAATTCCTGAAAGTTCATTTTTTGTGCAATCATTGCCTTGTCCTGCAAAGCCCGGGACTGTGCCTGACACGTCTGTGGGCTGTGTCCTCACAGGTGGCACCGGGTGGCTCTGAGTGTGCAGAAGAAAAATGTCACCCTGGTTCTGGACTGTAAAAAGAAAATCACCAAGTTCCTGGACCGGAGCGAGCACCCCATCATCGACGTCAACGGCATCATCGTGTTCGGCACCAGGATATTGGATGAGGAGGTCTTTGAGGTGAGCCTGGCAAGGAGCAGCTCTGGAGCTGTTCCATGGGGATGATGAGACACTTCCAGCTTGGTTTTGAAGTTTTTGGGGTTTTTTTTTCCCATAGTAAAACACTGTTGTTTGTGATTTTTAAGTTTTTATTTTGACTTGTTGTAGTGCCGATGAAGACTGGGGGCCCAATTTTCCCAGGTGGCCTTGGTGGAGTGAACTCCTCTGGTTTTCTGGTTTCAAGCCCTTTATGGGGTTATGGACCATCTCTGCACTGGGTTTTTGGAGCTCTTGGCACATTTAACCTTGTGAGCCCTTCCCAGTTTTTCATTCATCCCCATGCTGGGATTTAGAGCTGCAGGGGCAGTGAATGAAGGCTGAGGGAAGCTGCTCCCTCCCAAGCCCCAGCTCACCCTGGGGCTGTAGGAATTTGCTCTTTCCCCACTCATTGGCTGTGGATTCTTGGTTCTTTTGCTCCATGACACGAGGGGACTCTCCTTGACAGCTTGGTTGGCTTGGTTGTCACCTCCCACACTCTGCTTCCGAAGGCAAAGCAAATTCCTGAGGGGTGGGATGTTTCCTGTGATGGAAGCAGAGAGGCAGAGCATTATTTATAGACAAGGTACAGATGGGAGAAGCTTTTCCCCATAGTTCAGCAGCATTTTAATGTCTGCATTTCCCTGGCAAAATCAACTGTTGTGCTCTGCTGCACTGGGGATGAGAATCACATTCCTGATCTTTCTTGTGAGCTGGGATTGCTTCCTAAAACCAGCACCAAGTGCAGTGGGGTGTAATCAAGCCTTGTTGATCTCTAGCTCTTTATTTTTATGGAATTTATTTAGAGGAAGAGCTGGATCTCCTGGGCCTCCCCAGCCCAGCAAAGGGATGGGAATATCTCCTATCCCTGCCTAATCAGAGCCATAGCAAAGGCAGTTCTCCCCTGCATTTTGCTGTCACTCAGAGGGAAGGTTCCAGTCTGTTTAATATTACCAACATCTGGGAGCTGCTCTGCTGTAAACAGAGCAGGAATGCCTGGGCTGGGTAGATCTGCCAAAATCCCAGTTACAGAGCGAGGCCTGGATCTTGAAATTGTATTAAATTAAGAGATGTTCCCTGGGAAGCTGAACAATTAGAATGGAAAGTAAAAGCTGGGTTTAATGGGCACTGGAGTGTCTTTCACAAGTGTTGGACGTTCTGCCAAATATTTCAGCTCTGGATGCTGGGTTTTGACTCATTACATAAAACTGGAGAGTTCTTCTCCAGCTCAGGTCCAGTAGAGCCACTGGAAGGACTTTGGTGTCACATCCAGGCTGGATGAAAAACCTGCACTTTCATTTTGTGCAGTAAGAGGATTTCCAGAACTGCCCCTGAAATCTGGGGGTTCCCAGGTGGTTTTTAGGGCTCACCTGATTCCTCTGCCAGGGAGGGAACTGAACCCAGGTGTTCATGGGTGCTCCCTGCTCCTCTTTCAGCCCTTTCTGTGACCATGGTTCCCTTGCTGAAAATACTTTAAACCCCAAGGGGCTGTGGGGTTGATCCCTCAGGTTTAGTTTTTATATTTTCAGGTTCTGTGCTGCTTTAGTGTGTGGGTCTGGGTTCATATTATGGGATGGTGAGCTCTGTGCACAGAGCAGGGAGACAAAACAATTCCTGCTCCAGCTGGGCACCAAGGACAAATGATCCAAATCTCAGCCCAGGAGCACAAACAGCGTGGGCTGGAGAGAGAAAAACAAGGATGGGACTGCCTGGGCTAAAGCTGGAATGGGACAATGAACTGCAAGATGCAAATGGAGCAGAACTGATCCAAGGGAGAGACCCCATGCCCAGTTGTGCATTTTGGGACCATTTTGGTTCATCTTGGGTGCATTTTGGGACCATTTTGGTTCATCTTGGGTGCATTTTGGGACCATTTTGGTTCATCTTGGGTGCAGCCCTGGCTGGGCTCTCGTGCTGCCCAAGGTGGATCCATGGAGGAAATCCTTTTAATAAATCCCTGCTTTATTCTTTAGCTCTGCCCAGTCTCTGTTCCAAGTCAGCCTTCACAGGGAAGGCATCAGGACCTCTTCAGGTTTGGGGTACAAAGGAGCTTCTTGCCTGTTCTGGCTGTGAGCTGCAGCTACAAGGTCTTGCTGGCATTAATGAGAGCTGGGTCATTAGAAAATAATTATTTTTCTTTGTCTTACATGTACTGATATTACACAAGATGGATATAAACCCCCTCTAGGTCTGATATTTGTCCTTTTTGGGTTTTTTTGGTCCCCTCCTCACGCACCACTGAAGCCACCAGCAGCTTTAACTGGGGTGGAAGAAGCTTTTCTGAAGGCAGTGGACTAGAACCTAATTTCCTTCATATCTCAGCAACTCCATTTCCTTTTGGCCCCTCCTTTCCCCTTTCTGCAAGGCTAAGCAGAAACTGTGCAGGCTCAGAACAAAGGGTTCAATTTCTGTGTTCCTGGAAAGCTGAGGGTGTCTGGAGCATGCAGGAGATGAAGCTGCTGCTGTCCCACCCAATCTGCAAACCCCAGCCCAGGAGGTTGTCACAGGGTGATGTTATGATGTTTGTATTTTTATTTTTTTGGTATTTTCTCCCAAATTCGCCCTAAACCAGGACAGAGGATTTCTGCTCTGATGTGTTTGTCACTTTTGCTGGAAATTGAAAGAACCCAGTGAGGTGGGAGTGGGATTGGAGACAGGGCTGGGGTTGGAGCTCATATCCTCCTTGTCAGGACTGAAACCAAACCAGCCCCAAACACTTTTTGTTTCTGTAATTATTGAAATGCTGGGGTTGTGAGGGGAGCAGCTCAGAGCCTGGATGGGAACTTCCTCACTCGTGTTCTGCTGCAAAAAATAAAACCCCCAAAAAAACACTTTAAAAAAGCCTGGCAGGAAAGGTTAGAGGAGTTTCAAAATATTTCTCTAGCAAAACATTCTTCCAGTGGAAAAATGACTTCCTCTCATTAAAATTCAATTAGCTGGGAGGCTGTGAGGGTCTCTGTGAGGGACTGGGCAGGGTTGAAAAGGGGCCAAGCCCCAGGCCCAGGTTGGACAAGCTGAGTTTTGTGCAGGGTTTGCTGTAAACAGGAGTTTACAAATGGCAGGATGGGCTCTTGCAGGGCTGGGAGGTTTCAAGCTGAGGGGATGAGACTGCAAAGGGATTTTTTTATTATTATTTTGCAGGGGGAGAGAGGGAAGGACAAAAATCCAGCCCGTGGTGGGGGATAAACTGTCCCTGCTGCAGTTCCTGTGGTGCAGCAGCACTGGGGGGAGTGAAGCCACGTGAATGTGTCTCAGTTTTAGAGGGAAAAAACTTCCTTTTCATTTGCTTTCCTTGAAATATAAATTAGAAACCAAGTCCTGGTGGTTGAGTGTAGGAACAGAGAGAGGGAGAAGCTTGGGAAAGGCTCTTTTGCAGGAAAAAACCCCATTTTCAGCCTGAAAGGCAGGAATGATTCCCAAACCATCCTGGTGAGGCCCATTTTGTGCCCATGTCACCCCTGGATCCCAACAGGGAATGGGGGAATCCCATAATCCCATATCCCACAGCTGGGGGATCTTTCTGGGGGGAAATTCTGCCCAATTTCTGGGGCAGGGAAATATTTCCATTCCTGAGCTGCATTTAACCCCTTTGAGGGGCTGTTTGGAGGCATCTCAGGGAAGAAATTCAATGAGAAATTTGATTTCTGCAGCAGGGAGAGGCCCAGCCCTGTATTTCTGCTCTGTGTTCCCCCAGTGATGAGCAAAATGAGCTTTGTTCAGACCTCACTGTTCCATTTTCCTGCTGCATTTCCCATTTTGTCCCCTGATTTTCCAGCCTGGGGCTGTTGTGGGCTGATAAAAGTCTTGTACAGCCCCTGGCTCCAGAGCTGGAATTGGCATCATTAAATTGTGATGTGGACATGGCTAAAAAATTGAGCAGGTTTGGCAGAACCCGAGGACAGCCTAGGAACGAGTGGCTGCTTTTGCTGCCAATGTTTTTTGGTTCATCTGTGTGAAATTTTGCAGCCTTGTCCCACAAGTTAAGTGGGGTTTTGACCCTCTTGGTTTGAGCAGTGCCTGGAGTGGCTGAACTGACTTTTCCCATGTGTGGAAAAGCTCAGGGCATGAATATATTGCTTTTTAAGGTTCTTTTTGGCCCCTTTAGAAGACAAGAGGAGTTAATTTTGTGCAGCTGAGTGCCATAACTGTGTCTCAGTGGTGTAGTTGGTGCTGTAAAACCCAAAAAAAAGTGAATTCCTCTGATCTCAGCACCTGTGGCCAGGAGGGGCTGACAAAAACTTGTGCCAAAGCCTGTCCTGGGATGGGACACAGCACCCTGGAGGGTGCTGAAAGATGCTGCTTTTGATTTCCTCCCCTCCTTTGTGATTTTTTTTGTTTGTTTTTCTCAAGCCCACGAGTGAAATCAAGCCATCAGAAATGGAGGGAAAGCAATTTGGGATGAGCCAGAGAGGCTGGGCAGGGTGCCAGAGGTGCTCTTAGGGCTGCTGAGAGCTGCAAGGCAGCCCAGGACAAAGCAGGACAGACAGACAGACACATCAATGCTCCCAGCCCAGACATTGGGGCCCTTCAGCTGCCCCTGGGGTTCAAATGCCACCTCTCTTTTCATCTTGGGCCTTGTTTACACTTAAAAAACCAATTATCCCCGGGGTTGATAATCCCAGGTTTCATTTCACTCTCATCAGGGTGTTCTTCCCTGCCCAGCTCTGGGAAATGCTCTGATTTTCTGAGTTTTGTGGGTTATTTTACTCTGAGCTTGGAAGGGTGGATCAAAAGCTTCTGCTTTAGTGGAAGGGGTAGAAATGAAAGCACATTTTTGTACATGTGGGTGCATTTTAGGGTGGGTTTTGCTGGTTTTGGGGATGGGGAAGTTTCAGAGCCTCCTGTCGCAGGCAGGTCTGCTGTGAACACATCAAACAGCTGTGTCTACTCCAGGAGCAGATTTACTCTGTCTCTCCTCCCAGGACTGATGTGCTGGGCTGCAGAGAACTTGGTGCTGATTTAAGTTTGACTTTGTCAGCTCCTCAGGTCTAAATTCACCTCTAATTCACATTTAGACCCAACTTAGCCTCAGCACCTCTGTCTTGGCAGTTCCTGGTGGCAGGAGGGTCCTGTGCAAACATCAACAGCATTGCCAAGGTGTGGGGGAACACTTCTGATAGAGGGCAAGTGAGAAATTCCCTGATTCAGGAGGAATTTCATCGTGGAAAGGGTGGTCAGGCATTGGGAATGGGCTGAGCAGGGAGGTTTGGAGTCCCCAGCCCTGGAGGTGTCCAAAAAACACCCAAAATGTGGCACTCAGGGCTTGTGACAAGGTTGGACTCAATCTTGGAGCCCTTTCCCACCTAAATAATCTTGGAATTCTGGGATCTTCAAAGCAGCAGCATCCCCAGAGCTCCCCATGAGCTCAGAGCTGAACCCAGCACATCCTGCAAGATCTGGGCTCAGGAAGGAGCAGGGAAAGCCCAGATTAATGGAATTTCCATCAAACTTCAAAATCCATTTTTAAAAATTAGTGGTTTTTACTAACCTGGATTTGGAAAGGGTGGTCAGGCATTGGGAATGGGCTGAGCAGGGAGGTTTGGTGTCCCCAGCCCTGCAGGTGTCCAAAAAACACCCAAAATGTGGCACTCAGGGCTTGTGACAAGGTGTGGGTCAGGCACTGGTTGGACTCAGTCTTGGAGCCTTTCCCACCTAAATAATCCTGGGATTCTGGGATCTTCAAAGCAGCAGCATCCCCAAAGCTCCCCATGAGCTCAGAGCTGGACCCAGCACATCCTGCAAGATCTAGGCTCAGGAAGGAGCAGGGAAAGCCCAGATTAATGGAATTTTCATCAAATTTCAAAAACCACTTTTAAAAATGAGTGTTTTTTACTAACCTGGATTTGGAAAGGGTGGTCAGGTATTGGGAATGGGCTGAGCAGGGAGGTTTGGAGTCCCCAGCCCTGCAGGTGTCCAGGAAACACCCAAATGTGGCACTCAGGGTTTGTGACAAGGTGTGGGTCAGGCACTGGTTGGACTCAATCTTGGAGCCTTTTCCATCCTAAATATTTGGGATTCTGGGATCTTCAAAGCAGCAGCATCCCCAGAGCTCCCCATGAGCTCAGAGCTGGACCCAGCACATCCTGCAAGATCTGGGCCCAGGAAGGAGCAGGGAAAGCCCAGATTAATGGAATTTCCATCAAACTTCAAAATCCATTTTTAAAAAATGAGTGGTTTTTACTAACCTGGATTTGGAAAGGGTGGTCAGGCATTGGGAATGGGCTGAGCAGGGAGGTTTGGAATGGGATGAGCAGGGAGGTTTGGAGTCCCCAGCCCTGCAGGTGTCCAGGAAACACCCAAATGTGGCACTCAGGGCTTGTGACAAGATAAGGGTCAGGCACAGGTTGGACTCAGTCTTGGAGCCTTTTCCCACCTAAATAATCCTGGGATTCTGGGATCTTCAAAGCAGCAGCATCCCCAGAGCTCCCCATGAGCTCAGAGCTGGACCCAACACATCCTGCAAGATCTGGGCTCAGGAAGGAGCAGGGAAAGCCCAGATTAATGAAGTTTTCGTTCAACTTCAAAACCCATTTTTAAAAATTAATTTAAAAATGTTTTTTACTAACCTGGATTTGGAAAGGGTGGTCAGGCATTGGGAATGGGCTGAGCAGGGAGGTTTGGAGTCCCCAGCCCTGCAGGTGTCCAGGAAACACCCAAATGTGGCACTCAGGGTTTGTGACAAGGTGTGGGTCAGGCACTGGTTGGACTCAATCTTGGAGCCTTTTCCATCCTAAATATTTGGGATTCTGGGATCTTCAAAGCAGCAGCATCCCCAGAGCTCCCCATGAGCTCAGAGCTGGACCCAGCACATCCTGCAAGATCTGGGCTCAGCTCAGAAGCTCAGGAAGGTGCAGGGAAAGCCCAGACTAATGAAGTTTTTGTTCAACTTCAAAACCCATTTTTAAAAATGAGTGTTTTTTACTAACCTGGATTTGTCTGTCAGGATGCACCACGGATCCATGTTCCCATTTCTCTCCCCCTGCCTTGGCAGGCTGCTGAAAGCAGGTAATTTACAGAGCTGGCTGCCTGCTCTGCTGGCCCTGCCAAATCTGATTTCACCTCCTTTGCTGTGCAGTCTTTCAGGGAGTGCAAAGAGGGGATGTTTTACACCACCACCATATAGCACAGTGTGAGAGGATGGAAAATAAAACCTCCTGAGCCAGCATTTAGGGATCTTTATTGAAGATGTCTGTAGCTTTCCCCAGTCTCCTAATAATTCTCCATTTGCTTGCTGGTTTTCTCGTCATTCCTTCTGCTTTGCCTTATTTTTTTTTTAAATTTTCTTTTTTCCAAAGGATCCTCTTTAAAATGGTGCACTTGAGACATATGGATTAAATCACAGCTCTGGGCTCTTCCAGGAGAGCAGTGCTGCCTAGAAAATGTCTGCAGTTATTGAGGATTATGCCTCTGGATGGGTTTGCAATTACCAGGGAGGTTTTTGGGGCAGCAGTCCAAGCGATGCAGTCCATCTGATCAAAAATGTGAAATTTGGCCCCGTTTGGCAACGCCTCAGCCACAGCATCACCTTACACAGGTGCCCAGGGACGTCATCTGGTTTTATCAGGGAGGGAGGGCAGCACCTGGGCCAGAATAAGAATTGCAAACCAGCTTGTAAAAGTGACTCTGTGCTTTCATTTCCACCCCAGAGTGGCGCTGGCTCCTCTGACCCCTCGGTGCCAGGTGCCAGCGAGGAAAGTGAGAGCCTGGCTGGAAACATCAGCTGGATTGTTTGCATACACTCTGCTGAAACTCTTGTTTTCCATCTCCATTCGCTGGGTAATTGCAGGTTCAGCCATCTGGCCTGCACTCAAGCTTGGTGACTGGGTCAGCCTTGCCTGTAATGATGGAGCCTCGTTAGTCATGATTACAAAATCCACTTTTTTTTTTTTTTTTTTTTGCTTTTTTTTGGGTTGGTTTTTCCGTGGGCTGTTTGTTTTTTTGGTTTGGTCAGTGGTAAATTCC
The DNA here is from genome assembly GCA_009764595.1 of Geothlypis trichas. NCBI lineage: Eukaryota > Metazoa > Chordata > Aves > Passeriformes > Parulidae > Geothlypis > Geothlypis trichas. The sequence continues at coordinate 8,873,106 of CM019920.1, forward strand.
ATTTCATGAACTGTCAAAGCAACTGTGCTGGCATGTGTGGGTAATTAGTGCCGTTTGCTGGTATCGAATGCCTGCGGGCCTCTGATAGCTTACAAAGCACTTTATTGTTCAAACAGATCATAAAAATGCTTTTATTGATGTTTCAAACACTGCTGCACTCTATCATTTATCTTTTCAGGGTGCCAAGTGAAACATCAGCCTTAGGAAGCTGCGTGGTCTTAGAGCTTGTCCAGATTTAAGGCCTGGTTTTAGGAGGTGCCACCACCACCACTGGGGGTGGAAAAGATGAATTTTTAATGTTCCTCCCACCCCAAACCAGGCTGGAATTTGGTGATTTGGGTGGGTTTTGGGTCAGGATGGCACTGTTGAGGGTTTTGTTGGCAAATGCTGAGGAAATGGGGCACTTAGGCCTGACAATCCAGGATTAATGTCCTCTGGGGATTCCTGGTGCAGGATGTGGGACCTCATCCCAGGAACCACTGACACCCTGCTGCTCCTGGGCACTGTAGCTGGGATGTGCCAGTGGAAATCAACATTTTTTTGGATATTATCCCTCAACCATGCAGTTTGGAGCCTGATGGTTGGGTACCAGGGGCTCCCACAGAGGAGCTGGTTTGGAGGAACATTTCCTCAGGGGATGCTGAGGGGAAATTGGGCTCTGCCATGACTTTGGGATGCTGCAGGGCTCTCCATCCCTGCTGGCCTGGAGGGGACAGGCAGCTTGTGTCCCCTTCCCCTGGCCTGGGGTCCCTCCTGCAGAAAGGAGCCAAAAAACCAGAGGAAAACTGAGTGATGTCTGCGAGGCAAAACTCATCCTTTGCAGCAATTTCCACCCCTCCAGGGACTCTGTGGGATTTGGGGAGCTCTGTCTGGTTGTTCCTGACATCCCCCTGGCAGATTTTTGTGTTTCAGTGCTGGCAGGCAGCAGCCCCAGGCTCGTTTGGGGTGATGGATGCTCCGAGGTGCGGGGTCATTCCTCTTCCAGCCCTGGCTCCATTTTCAGTTTGTTTCCCCCCTCTTTGGATGGGAGGAGGGAGGAGGGGGATGAATTTTCTTCCATGGAAAGTCTGAGGAGCAGGAGGCTGATTGCTGAGGCCAGACAGGCTGATGTAATGCTGGAAAGCTGCTCCTCTCTCCAGTGACATCATTGCAAGGTTTGCAGGGCTGCTGTGGATCTGCAGGGACCAGGATGGAGTTTCAGGGGCAGGGAAAGAACCACAAAGGGGTTTGGGAAGGAGCAGCAAATGGATGTGTTTGGGGAGGATGATTTTCCTCAGCTTGAGCAGCAGGGAAAAGCCAAATCCTTGTGCTTTGGGGGAGAAGTTTCCAGCTGAAGGTTTTTGGCAGCATCCCTGAGCAAGATGGAAAAGGGATTTTTGGGAGCAGAGCGTGACAGGGAGCCCTGGCCCAAAGCAGGGCATGTTCCCTTTCCCTGCTCACTTGGGAACCTTGTTCTACATGGGAGGTTATTCACCAATTTGTCCCATCTGCATAAATGGTTTTTTTGGGGGTTTTTGAGGTTTTTTTTGCAGCAGAAGTCTGTGAATACGAAAAATCCTTTTTTATTTACAAAAGGGTGGTGGGTTTGAATTGTTGCAGTGAATTTGTAGGAAGTAAAGGCTCAGCTGAGCCAAACCCCAGGAGCTGGAGGAAGAGAATGATGAGGCTGATCAGGGTTTGTGTCCTTGTCCAACTGGTGGTGCTTAAGCTGCTGTTTCTCTGCAATTTCAATCTCCTTTGCTACTTTCCTGCCTTTTTTCCACTTTTCTGAGAGAAGGACAGAGTAAAAACCCTTCCCAACCTCAAAACCTCTGGGCTGACTCCGTGTTCACCCCCTTCCCTCATCACTGAGGCCTGAACAAATGAAACACATGTTCCTCACACATGGTGAGGTCTTTCTAGTCCCTTTTTTTCTTCTTTTTGGAGGCAGTCTGGGCTGCCTGCCAAAACCCAGAGGAAAATCCAAGCCCACTGCAGCCATCCCCAGCGTGCAGGTGTAGCCTTCCCCCTGACAGAGCTGAAATGGAAATGTTCCCAATAAACACATCCCCCAGGGATGGGAGCTGGAAGAGGGGATTCCTAATGATTTATCCAGAAGATTGGATGGGGGATTGGGGTGTCTGGGAGTTTTCTATCCTCTGCAAGAACATGGAAAATAAATCCCTGACCGTGGGCTCGTTGTTCTGCACACGCAGCCAGCGCTGGCTGGGGTTCAGGAGGTCAGAACTGCTCAAACAAACAGAGCTTTGAACAAACAGGGGGAAATGTGGGGAAAATCAGTGCTGAAAGTGACTTTTGGGTGCTGTTCCCTGCTCTGGGATGGCTGCAAACACTGCAAGGCTCTGCTGAGGCTTTGGTGCCTCGCAGGAGGAAATTTATCGGCAGGTTTGGTTTGTCCTTCTGCCAGCTTGCTGCTCAGAGAGGGGAAATTGGGGCTGGGGATGCTCAGAAGGGTGAGATCCAAGGGTGAAATTCGGGCTGGGGATGCTCAGAATGGTGAAATTTGGGCTGGGGATGATCAGAATGGTGAAATTTAGGCTGGGAATATTCAGAACTGAAATCTGGGCTGAGGATGCTCAGAAAGATGAGATCCAAGGGTGAAATTTGGGCTGGGGATGCTCAGAATGGTGAAATTTGGGCTGGGGATGCTCAGAATGGTGAAATCTGGGCTGGGGATGCTCAGAAAGATGAGATCCAAGGGTGAAATTTGGGCTGGGGATGCTCAGAATGGTGAAATTTAGGCTGGGGATATTCAGAACTGAAATCTGGGCTGGGGATGCTCAGAAGGGTGAAATCCAAGGGTGAAATCTGGGCTGAGGATGTTCAGAATGGTGAAATTTAGGCTGGGGATATTCAGAACTGAAATCTGGGCTGGGGATGCTCAGAAGGGTGAGATACAAGGGTGAAATCTGGGCTGGGGATGTTCAGAACTGTGAAATCCAGGCTGATGATGCTCAGAACTGTGAAATCCAGGCTGATGATGCTCAGAAAGGTGAAATCCAGGCTGATGATGCTCAGAATGGTGAAATCCAAGCTCTGGGGATGCTCAGCCTCCACTGCATCCAGTCCTGTTCCTTCATGGGTTTGCTTTGGAGAACCTCCTTTTTGGGATGAATTTCCTACCTGATTTTCAGGCCCCAGGGTGCACAAACCCAGCTCCCTTCCTTGGGATGAAAATTTGGGGCACTATTTCATGGAACTATGCAGATTTTATGCCTGAAAAAATCACAAAAAGATCAGCTTTCTCCAAGGATCATCCAAGTCCAACTCCAAGGCAAGATTTCATTTTTTTAAAAATGCTGAATTTAAGGTGGTAAATGCTGCATGGAATAAATGAAACCCAAACCATTTTCGTGGCCAAAAGACAAAAAAGCCAATTGAAAAAATGCTTTGGGGTGTGAACATTAACAAAGGGCACATTTGATTTTCCTGGAAAATGAGGGAGGAAGGTGTGTGGATGAGAGGTGTCACACCTATGTTTGCACACCAGCTCAGCTTTCCATTCCCAGCTCTTTCCCCAGCAGCCAAATTTCCAGCAGTGGTGGGAATTAGCAACAGGAACCTGCACAAAGCCTCCTCCTCGGGTGGTCCCAGCAGGTCCCTGCTCCCTGCTTGGGTGATTGCTGCCAGCCAGATGCAGGAAAATCCTTTTCCAACCAAAATTTGGTGTTGAGGTTGCATTTTCTGAGCGTGTCAGCAGATCTCCCCGAGCTGAGGGGTGTAATCCCATTTCTATCCCCAGATCACTTTGGCAGCCAGGTCTATTTTCCCCCTTCTTGCCTTTAATCCATAAAACCTGGATTCTGTGTTCACCTCCTGGGGCAGAAAACGTTCCAAGTGCTGATTAAAAGGCTCTGTGCACACAAAACCCCCTTGGTCCTGAGCCACCTCGGTGTGCAGGAAAGCTCAGGGTGGCTCTTGGGGTGGAAATCCTGTCTGTGGGGCCGAGGAAACAGCAGCTCCACTTCCACAATAATTTGGCCCTGAGGGGAAAAAAAGGAGTAAAAGCAAGTTGGGGTAGCTCAGGAGGCTCCTGTGGGGTGGGACTGGGTGTCCTGATGTGCTCTGGAATCCAAGAGCCACCCTCTGGTGTGGTGCTGTTCACAGGGGTCCCAGGATGAGGGAAGGGATGAGAATATTGGCTCCATGTTTCAGAAGGCTGATTTATTATTTTATTATATATATATTATATTAAAACTATACTAAAAGAATAGAGGAAAGGATTTCATCAGAAGTCTAGCAAGCAAGAAAAAGAAGAATGATAACAAAATCTTGTGTCTCGGGCAGACAGTCTGAGCCAGCTGGACTGTGATTGGCCATGAATTAGAAACAACCACATGAGCCAAATCACAGATTATGTGTTGCATTCCACAGCAGCAGATAACCATTGTTTACATTTTGTTCCTGAGGCCTCTCAGCTCCTCAGGAGGAAAAAAAATCCTAAGGAAAGGATTTTTCATAAACCATGTCTGTGACACTGGGAGTGAGCCCAGGTGGAACTGGATCACTTTAAGGTCTCCTCCATCCCAATCCATTCTGGGATCTCAGGATTTCTTTGTTGTCCCCTTCCTTTCTGTCTGAGGAGCAGCTGCTCCTCCAGCCTCTCCTGTTCCCCACCTTCCCCAAATCCTCCTTTTCCCTTTGCCTCCCCAACCTCTGCTGTGGCCAGAGGTGGGAATGAAACCCCTCTGGATCTTTGGGATCAACACCTCCCAGGCAGACTCTGTGACCCTTTTTTTACACTAAAACCTGAGCAAGTGCTTCCACTTTGCCTCAGTGAGTTCTCAAATGAGTAACTCAATCCAAAAGCTTTGCTTTACTCTGTGTTTTCCTCCTCACAATCCACTGGCCTATCCATCCTCCTGTGGGCAGCAGAATTCCTAATTTTCCAGAGATGAAAGGGAAATAAATCAACGTGAAACCAGAGCCAGGCAGCGGTGCAGAGGGGGAAGACACAAAGGAGCAGCTTTGTGCTGGGCTTGTAATGAGGGGGAATCTGTTTTTAAACCATCCCTGATGGTTCACACATATGTCATGGAAAAAGAACTCCTCCAGGAGAGCCCTGGGTTATTGGCTGATTATTTGATTTGGAGGGAGAGGGAAAACTTGGAATGGTGTGAGGAGGGGACATCAGGGGGATGGGGTTTGGGGTGGGAGAAAGGCAGCACTCAGTGGGATGGTGGAGGGAATTCATTGGGAATTGGGGTCAGGTCTGCAGGAGCAAGGAGCCAAGGGAGGGCTGGGCAGCCTCAAATTTGGGATTGAGGGGAGTTTTTGTAGACTGTGCCTCCTCTCCAAGGAAATTCTGCAGCTTCCTGTGGACAGCCTGGGTAACAGAATGGCTCAGCTGGGGACTGTGGGGATATCACCTTGGTAAGGTGACACAGAGGGGTGGCACAGCCCAGGCTGTGCCAAGGGAAGGCGGGGCAGCCTTAAATTTGGGGTTGAGGGGAGTTTTGTAGACTGTGTCTCCTCTGCAGTTTCTTGTGGACAACCTGGATAACAGGATGCCTCAGCTGGGGACAGCAGCCAGGCTGTGGGGCTGTTGTCACCTTGGTAAGGAGACAGCAGAGTGGTGGCACCTGAGCCAGATGGAAAAGGGGATTTTGGCACCTCAGGCTGTGCCAAGGGAAGGCTGGGCAGCCTCAAATTTGGGATTGAGGGGAGGTTTTGTAGACTGTGACTCCTCTGCAGTGTCCTGTGGACAGCCTGGATAACAGGACACTGCTCAGAGGTGGACAGCAATCAGGCTGTGGGGATGTCACCTTGGTAAGGTGACACAGAGTGGTGGCACAGCCCAGGCTGTGCCAAGGGAAGGCTGGGCAGCCTCAAATTTGGAATTGAAGGGAGTTTTTGTAGACTATGCCTCCTCTCCAAGGAAATTTTGCAGTTTTCTGTGGAAAGCCTGGATAACAGGGCACTGCTCAGCTGGGGACAGCAACCAGGCTGTGGGGACGTCACCTTGGTAAGGTGACACAGAGGGGTGGCACAGCCCAGGCTGGGCAGCCTCAAATTTGAGATTGAGGGGAGTTTTGTAAATTGTGCCTCTTCTGCAGTTTCCTGTGGACAGCCTGGATAACAGGATGGCTCAGGTGGGGACAAAAGCCAGCATGTGGGGATGTTGTCACCTTGGTAAGGTGACACAGAGTGGTGGCACAGCCCGGGCTGGGAAGCCTCAAATTTGGGATTGATGGGAGGTTTTGTAGACTGTGCCTCCTCTGCAGTTTCCTGGATAACAGGGCACTGCTCAGCTGGGGACAGCAGCCAGACTGGGGGGCTGTTGTCACCTTGGTAAGGTGACACAGAGTGGTGGCACAGCCTGGGCTACCTGGTGCTCAGAGAGCAGTGAAGGACAAGGGGAAATGGGGCCTTGGGTTGATTCCAGCGATCCCTAATGAGTGGGATGAGGAAAATGGAGCAAAATTTCTTTTTGAGGCCGGCCTGGGAGCGCAGGGCATTGAGTGTGGGTGTCCTTTGGGGTACCCCTCACACAAAACCAGGGGATGCTTTCAGAACTGCTCCTGGCCCCATCCTCTCCCCATCCCAGCTTTATTCAGTGCCAGTTCCAGGGCTGGCATGGCAGGGCACACAATGCCAGCCATTCATTTGGCCCCATTCAGTTTGCACAGGCCTGGGCTGGGCTTTTGTGGGATTTCTCTTTTCTTTTTCTTTTTTTTGAAATTTCCACACTGGACACTGAAGGTCAGGCTGACCCTCTCCTCCTTTATGTAAATGCCTCCCACAATGTGCAGGCCATGGTTTAATGCAGCTTTCCAGAGGGTTTAAATGGAATTTTTGGGATGCTGTCCATGGGATTGAGCCCTGCTTGGCACATGGGACACTCGGGGTGGCTCTCAGGGACAGCACCACGGTGTCACCCTGTCCCATTGCTTTGTCCCTGCATGGAAATTTCATTTCCTGACTGTCAAGATGAGGCTAAAATTGCAAAATCCCATTTTTAGGAGCTCCCTGAGTTATTCTTCATAAGCATATCCAGGCAAGCAAACGTTTTGAGCAAGGATAAAGAGATTTTTTTTGGTGAATAGTCTCATTTGCTGCTTCAGAAGCATATCTGACTTGATGCTTCAATTAGGGAACAAAACCACTCCGTGTGAATGTACCTGAGCCAAATCAGCTCCTGTTGGAAAATAATGGGAAGGAACTGCTGGAAAAACTGCTGCTGAGGGGGTTTTTCACACTGGTGGTTTGTTAAAGCTCTGGAATAGAGAATAACTTACAAAAAAAGGGTAAAAAAGCTCCATGTTTGAACTCTGGGGAGGTATCTGAGGGATGGATTTGGGGGTTTTGAGGGATCTCTTGCTATGAAGTCCCTCTCAGGGTGGGTGGGTTTAATATTTTAAACAGATGGAAGATGCCTTGATTAAAAAACCCCTGAAAATTCACATTTGAGCAGCTTTTCAAGGATTCCTTTCAAAGTTAAATTCCCACTAGGAATTTCTCCTCTGCAGGGGGAGAAGGCCAAACCAGCTGTGCAGGGACCACACCATCAAGGATGGATGGAAAAGCAGTGAGAGCACAGCACGTGGTGATTGTGGGGCCTCTATTCCTAGGGCTGTAATTTGTGTGCAGAACAGCAGAAATGCTGATTTGGAGCCACCAAATGAGGAGTTTGAAGGCAGAAATCACAGAGGGCCGGGCTGCTGTGTGGCCACAGAGGGGGAAAAAATAACTCCAGGGAGTGTTTGGAGGGGCAGGAACGATTCCAAGTGTGCTGAGCAGATGGAGCAGCCACTGGAAAGGCTCATCTGAGGTGGCTGGATCTGCTGACAGGCATCCAAAAATCCCTTGGATCTGCTGAAATCCCTCTGGAATCTGCCTTAGTAAGACCTGGACACTCTTCTCCATCTGTGTTGGGGCTGGAAAATTGAGGAGAATGGGGTTTTTTTGTTTTTTTTTCCATGGATAGGCACTTTAACATAGAACTTTAACCTTCTAAAGATATACATTAAGTAAACTTGTTATTACTTAAGGCAGCATCTAACACAGGCCTATTGTTCTATTCTCACGTTTGCATTACTGATATTTCTGCTACTTTAGCATCTAACTTTCCTGGCTTTCCCAGGCCTGCATTTTCCTTTCTCAAAACTTCCTGATTTTTAGGATTCCTACAGCCACAGAGGGGGAAAAAATAACTCCAGGGAGTGTTTGGAGGGGCAGGAACGATTCCAAGTGTGCTGAGCAGATGGACCAACCACTGGAAAAGCTCATCTGAGGTGGCTGGATCTGCTGACAGGCATCCAAAAATCCCTTGGATCTGCTGAAATCCCTCTGGAATCTGCCTTAGTGAGACCTGGGCCCGCTCCCTTCCCTCCTCCATCTGTTTGGGGCTGGAAAATTGAGGAGAATGGGGGTTTTTTTTGGTTTTTTTCCATGGATAGGCACAAAGGCAAGGAGAAGTGCTCATTTTGTGGTGCCTCAGCCCATGTTTTTTCCAGCAGCTGTGGGAATTGGGAAGCTCAGAGATGCTCTGGGATTAGCCAGGCCTAGATCCCTTCTAATTTGTGCTTTGTGGTTGCCTCAGCTGCTGGTAGGGACATGAAAGGGGTGGTGGGGACATTAAAGAGATGTTTGGGTCTGATCAGAGGAGAGCTCACCACTGACAATGCTCTGGGATGGTTTCTTTTCCTGAGCTGTCTGTTTCCATGACATTATAGCAGTTTAATTATCCTGAGCCTCTTTTCCCTGTCAGAAGTGATTGAAATCAGCCATCAGACAGAAGAATTATTGGGACAGACAGACACACACCTGGGGCTGCACACAGGGATCACCCAGGGCTTGATTTTGGGGGGAAAGCAGCCAAAAAAATGCAGAGTTATCCTAATGAATTCATGAGAAGAGAGAGCTTCCTCATGGCTGCCTTTAAAGCTTCAGATGAAATCACTCCCCAAGGTTTCTGGTGCCCATGAGGTGAATATTTAGGGATGAGCAGCTCTAAGCTGGGTTTGCAAAGTGGTTTTTGCTCCTTTGGTGAAGGTGTTTCCCTCTAGGAAATTCCTACAACAGCTCTACTCCAGCTCCTCCCTCTGAGTAGGATCCTTGTAGGGAGAGATCCAGTCCTGCCTGAGCTCCTTGTGGGGTTAAAAACGAGCTGGGTGGGACTGGAAGCCCCATAAAGCCCCACACAGGAGAGGTTTGCTAAGGATCTACCCCAGCTCTGAGCTCAGCATCCCCTTCCCTGTGGTGTGGCTGTGCCCAGCACACCCCAAAGCTGCTTTTGTCTCCTTCCAGCTCTTCTCAGAACCCAGTTTCCCCCTTTTCAGTCCAAACTGTGCAGGGGGAACAGCAACTCAGACTCTTTGCTGTGTTTGTGGGAGTTGGGGAGCAGCCAAAGGAAACTGAGGCACTTTGGGAGGGTTTTTTCCCTTTTTATTTCCTTTTATCCCTGAAATGGAAGGTTCAGCTTTGCCCAGCAGCTCCAAACTAAGCCAGCAGAGGAATTTTTTATTCCAGTCAAGCCTGGTTTGTGCATGGGTTAATCAGATCCAAATTAGATCCAATGTGAGGTTTTTAACCCAGTGAGAACCCAGCCCCAGCTCCTGTCCTGCAGAGTGACAGAAATCCCCCAGAACTCCCCAGATCTGGGGGTTTTTCCTCTCTCAGTGCAGGAGCTGGTTGAAGCCAGCACTGCTGGACACCTGAAGGTGTGACAAGGACAAATATCCAGAATTAGGAGAGCCAGAACCAGGCAGGCACAGCATCCCTGAGATCCCTCAGGGTTATCAGGGACACCCAGGCAGGGCAGCTGCACTTGGGGACATTTGCAAAGCCCCTCTGAGGGGTCACCCACCACAGAGGGAAATATTCACTTCAATGGCATGAAACCTGAACTGCGCTTAATAAAAACCTGTGCCTCAGGTTGCTGGTTCCTCACATGTGTTTCTGATCTGCTGGGGGGGCTCAGGCCATCTGCTCAGAGCACACAATTAAAACAAAAGAAAAGTTGAAAACTTCTCATTTTGCAAATGTAAAGGCTCTGGCTTTGCTCTCGAGTTTCATTTTCCTATTGTGATGTCCTCTCTTTATTGGGGTGGAGAGAAGTGGGACTGGCAGGGGCTTCTTCTTTCCTTTCTTTCTATTCTTTGCCCTTTAAAAACCTGAACTGTGCCATTATTTTGTCCCCCCTTTTTGCAAAAGAGCTGCAGAAACCTCTCCTATTATTTTTCCTCTCCTATTATTTTTTCCTCTCCTATTATTTTTGCCTCTCAAATGATTTTTGCCTCTCAAATGATTTTTGCCTGTGCTAGCACACAGTGCTTGGCCAGGGTGGAGGGAAGGAGGGAATATAAAGCAGCTTTTGTCCCAGCAGCCCCTCTCCCAGTCCAGCCACCCTTCCAGACTGGGCCTGCAGCCCCATCCTGCTTTCTGTGGCCAGAACTGATTGTTTTGCACCCAAAAACCCCGGGAGATAAATTGTGGTTTGTTCAACAGACATAAATATATAAAAATAGCCCGGCAGAGTGGCTGAGCA